>JAZKJV010003128.1:600000-918144 GCA_037367405.1 Ottelia alismoides
GGGTTTGCAAGACTAGGAATAGGAAGTGTAAATGTGCCCTTTTTCATGTCTTATTTTCTTCTTTGTATTTTTTTATGATGTGGATTTTTGCATATACTTGTGAATAACTATTTTGGAGGCATCTTGATGCAGAGAAGTGAAGCAAATTCTTTATCCCCTGGGAATATGCCTCTGCTGGATCGTGTTATTACCCTCATTGCATCTCACACCGGTCAAGAATCTTGTAGCTTGCAAAGTGTCAATCGCGTGCTAATTCTTTTCTCTGAAATCATATCGATTCCGTTTTTATGGAAGTCATTTCCATATATGAAAGAGGTACTGTTCAATATCTTCTATTTAGAAAATTTTATTTTGTTTAACTTGTGCTGCTGCCAAGGCTGCCAAGTCATTGTTAGCTTCAATTAGATTTTTTTCCGAATTTCTATCGCAGGACTGTGTAAAATTTGATATTCGCTTCACCATTTGTTTGGTATAATGGGAGACTTGTTTTAGCATTTAATACTTGACTATGAGATATTCACTTCAACGTGTCATAATTTAACTTTCTTTACTTGAAGGTAACCTTTTAGTGGGGGATGCGATTTTCATAGATTTTGTTAATATTATCATCTAGGTATTCTCTACTCCGAAGATATTTGGATATCATGTCCAACAGCTGGCAAACAAAGCATGTAGTCAGACTCTTGTCCTTCGTAATGATATATCTGATGCTTATCCTGGTAGGATTTGCCTGCTTGGCAATCTATTGGAGATTGCTCGCATCACATTAAGTCATCCACAGTGCACTCCTGAAGTGGTAAGGGCTTGATGACATTAACTATATTTGGTAAATATTAATTTTTTGGAATGTATATGATTTTAAAAGGTAAAATTGCAAAATTTTCTGTTTTATCTTGTATGATTTTTTTGAAAAGAAAAAGGGTGCTATAATGATGAGACACCTATCCAAAAACTGCTATATATATTCACAATTCTAAACCATGAGATTACAAAGATTGAGAGGTCTGAAGGTTCTTGGCATGTCAAAGTTTGTATGAAAACTCTCTCCCTACAAAGGGTGAAGACGACCCCATTCCACGCCAACCATAGAGACCAGAGAATAGCCACGACCTAGATCTTGTGTGCATCGCTACCCGGACATCCCGCAACACACTACTCCCAAAGAACATATGCCAGTATCATCCACCGCCACATTACATTGCTAACATGTATCATCTACACCCAGGAAAAGCCAGACCTTGCACTCTCTAGTTAATAGCCAGTCCCTCCTCAGCAACCAAAAGAAGATCATGACATGCAACGACTCATTCCATTTAGTTTGATATCTCGATTTAAATGGCAAATCCTTCTTCCACTATTAGTAGGGTTGACTACATGGATTCTCGCTCAATTCAATGTTGAATGATTCACCTATTTTTTACGCTGGTTGTCGACTACCTAACACAGCCCCTACAAGGGGGGATTTGAACCATGTTCTTTTGGGTGGTATGCACAGTGCACTACCAACACCATTTAAGTGGGTGTGATATCTCGATTATCTGCTTTTAAAAAATAGGGTCATGACATTCGATCTTTTCGTCCCTTCATAAAAAAACCATGTACGCCTCCCGCGTTGTGAAATGACCATCAATCCATGTCCATAGGTCCAGATTCTCCGATAGCCCACCAACCACTATAAAATCCTCCAAAAGCAACATAAAATATGCAAATCACTGGTCCAAAAAATCAACACAAAGTCACGGTGTGTCCTTTGCCGGTGTGGTGAAAGGAGATGCCCTTAATCCAAAGCCTCCTTGTTCGTCCAACAATTGGAGCGAGTTCCTGATTGATTCATGCGTGGGCGGGCATCCGAATTTGGCGGCTGTATAAGTTGAAGTCGAGGTGTTGAGGGACTCGTCCACTGAGGATGTATTATCATGGAGGATTGTTTATGTGTATGGGTTTGTCGATCATCGAATGTAAGGCCCTATTGGAAGGAGGAGCTCCAATTAAAATGATGCAATAGAGATGGCCACACTTTAGTGATGGGGAAATGCAGAGATTGTGTAAGCAAACAGTTGGAGTCTGCGTCATGTGTAGGTGGGTAATTGGATCCATCCATAGTCCAATTACCACACCCACTTATGTTTAGTCCCACATCTACTTTTCGCGGGATGTGGAGAGTCAATGGGGGCTATATAAGAAGCTCCACACCACCTGTAACAGATGAGAAAACTGCATGAACACATCGGTCCTTTGAGGCATTCAGTCGTGGTTTCATCCCGCTCCTTATGAAGTAGGGTTCCACGTAAAAAACCCAGTGTTCTTTATCGTTCTTATTATTTATCTCTGATATTACACTTTCGCATTCTTCATTTTTTAACATGGTATCACGACTAGTCTTTCTTGATTTGAAGATTTATTCTTGAAGATTATTTATTCATTGTTCAAAAACGTTCAAGTTCGAGTTCAGTTCTAGGGTTTCTTTAAACCCTAATTTTTTCGGTACCGACGCTGATCCAATCATGTCTAGAATCTGTTTGTAAACCCTAATTATCGAGATGTCTGCGATTTTTTTCTCTGCACAAAGCAAGATCGGTTCAAAATTCTGATGATCAACATCTACGCCAAAGATTTGAGGGCATTCAGAAACCCTAATGGCGGAATCAAGATTTGTTCAGCAAGGCTTGAAAAACTTGCAGAAAGACTCATTGCGCATCTTCCCTCTTGGCAGAGCTTTTTAGCCGCATGTCCGGACCTCGCACGATGCTCCTCTAGGTGGTGGCATTTTTCCAGCAGCTCTCAACGACGTTGATTGAGAGAGCGACAACAGCTCCCAAGCGCTCGACAATAGCATCGTCCAATCTATTCTCCCAAAATTGCGCGAAGGAACCTATCAATCAACATCACGCAGAGGACACAAGCGCCACTAACCATCTCACAGCTGCTAACTGCCCAGCTCCAGGCGGAGCCGCTCCAAGCACCAGGCGGTGCAACACTTCCAGCGATGATGGGGATCATGGGGCTTCCAAGCGACATCGCCCCTAGCGATGCACGATAGCTTCCCGCGAGCCACCTGCAGTGACACATCATCCTCCAGACGGCACCTCTCCAACGAGTCCAGTTTTTGCCCCATGGGAGGGGGAATTCCGGCCCCATGGAGGTTCCAAGGCGTTGAAAACCCTAAAGATGGCTTCCCCTCTTCCGTGGTGGCCTCTTTTATTTAAAAAAGGGGAGGGGGTGCTTTGCATTTACTTTAAAAAAAGTGCGGAGCTGTTTTGTTTGGTTCAAGTTGGGCCGTGTTTAAAAAAAAGGGAAAAGAGAAGAAATGCCCAATTAAAAACGGAGAAGGCCCACTATTCTGTAGCCCTATTGGACTAAGTTGTATTTTGGCCCAGTTGGGCCATAAGTTTCTTTGTTAAGAAAACAAAAAAGAGGGATCGTACAAAAAAAACACGTACTAAAAAAGAGAGAAGAACGACGAAAAAAGAGAGAATGGAATGATTTATTTACAAAAAAGGAGACGACTATAAAAAGGGAAATAACCGTGAAAAAAAATCATTTGAGAATGTTTTGTTTTCCCCATTTTCTTGTCTTTTTCCAACTTTGTCGATGTCATTGTTGTTCAACAATTATGTAAGAAAAGGGGGAGTATTGTGTAGAGTTACAGGTCAGATTCAGATTCTCCAGGCTAGATTGTCGGACTCTATAATTCAGATCAGTTCCGAGTCTTCAGTATGATGCACACGCTTATGCGTTCATCAGTAGTGTGGTCCCCATCTTTGTTTTTGGTCTCAGAGTTTTCATGTGATCCATAAATACTCTAGAGTAGAGATCCCATTCTCTATGCCATGTGGGCTAGGGTTTTCATGTGGTGCCACTGGGATTCCAGAGTAGAGATTCCATTCTCGGAGCCACTATGGGAGAGACCCAGTTCTCTGATGGGAGAGACCCAGTTCTCGTTGTTGCTTCTCCAGTTCGGCAGCAGGAGCATCTCCGGCATCAAAACCCTACTAGGGTTTCTCCTTCATGTGATACAGTCCATCTCCATGCACCATCTTCCTAGCGCATCGCCGATCTCGTGCAGCAAGACACACAGATGCGGCTGGCAATCAAGGAGGTGACGAGTCCCATAATCAGATGCACGAGCTCCTCCAGATGCGCCATCGCATCTCCTCCCTCGGTTTCCTGGCGGTCTGCTCCTCCACCGCAACCCCTTGTTCTCGCGCAGCATCATCGGCTTCTCCAGGCGGCAACACCAGTACCGAAGGCTCATGGCGGGGTCTCCTCTCAAGGAGCGCGTTGGCGGCGCTCAACCCCCCACTCTTCAATCGACGACGATCTGCATCGTTGGGTTTCTCTGTTCACAAGCGATCCCAGGCGAGAAGCTCTCCTAGGCGGAGGCTCCTTCCGGAGCAGGAAAAGATCCAGCGGCACCGCCTTCTACGCATGACCCTTCCGCCCCTCGCCTTCCCGATCTACAACAGACTGCCCAGATAATGGCGGTGCTGACGGGAAATGGAGGACCCGATCGTGGGGGCCGCATGTAAGTGAAAGGGGTTCCCAGGCAGAACTCTAAATAGGATTACACCCAAAATGGGCCCACATTCTTTTTTTTTAAATAATTTTTATTGTAAGGTCCAAGAGGGCTATGTCAGCTGTAAAAAAAGGAAAAAAAAGAAGGAAAAGAGAGAGAGAGAGAGTCTGTTGGGCCCAAGTGGGCTGATGGAATGTTAAAAAAAAGGAAAAAATATCGGTTTTTTGAAAAAGGCGCGTACAGATTAAAAAAACCGTACGCATGTTTGGAAATGAAACGGCTTAAAAAATGTTTCAAAAAAATAATTTGAAAGGACGATTTAAAAAAGTGAACGGTTATAACCGAAAAAAATGGTTGAAAAGCCGAAGAATTTTTTTATAATCACTGGCTTATGCATGTTTTATTTACCCCATTTTATTGGCTTCTCCCAACTTGGTCGATGTCTTCATTCCGACCAGTATGGGAGAAAGGGGGAGTATTATGTAGAGTCACAGGTCTATTCAAATTCTCCAGATACAGATTCCACACTCTGCAATTTAACAGTTAATCAGACTCGACGATGACACATGCCATTATTTTTCATGGTCCCCATCATTCTTGCTTTTTTGGCCAGAGTTTTCATGTGAGCCATAGGGACTCCAGAGCAGAGGACCATTCCCTATGCCATGTGGGAATGGGTTTTTCATGTGGTATCATAGGGACTCAAGAGTAGAGTACCATTCTCTGAGCCAGATGGGAGAGACCCAGTTCTCCGACGAGGAGACTCTACGCGCAGTTTCAGACTCGATGGTCAGATTTCGAGTCCTCAGTTTGACTCACACTCCAGCTCGTTCGTCCTGCTCATCTGCACGTCATAAGAAGCAATGCTCTCGACAGCAGCCGACAGTTGTATGCGTTGAGTTGATATTGTCTGTAGTGTCATGTATTGTGAGTTGAGTTTCTTTCTGTTTGTCCAAGCTGAGCATTGCCAGCTCCAGCTTGAGGGGGAGTGTTGGAGTATTTGGTTGTGCGCCTGTTAAGTTGTAGATGGGCAAATGGGTACCTCCAGGATCCATTTACCCCATTCAGTTGTTTAGTCCCACATCTACCAGTTTGGAGATGTGAAGACTCAGTGGGGGCTATATATAGACCCACGCACCCTTGTAGTCAGATGAGAAAGTGCAATGCATAGATCATCCCTTTAAGGCGTTCTCTCGTGGTTTCATCCCGCTCCTTAGGGAGTAGGGTTCCACGTAAAAATTTTGTGTTCCATGTTTCATATTTCTAGTTCATGCTCTGTTTATCATTCCGCTTCCGCATTCTCTATTTTCTAACAAGCATTACACAAATAGCTTGTAGGACCTAGCCAGGTATATAGGGGCCTGCAATGAGGATGTGCCGTAGAAGGTTTACGTTCTAAAATGTAAAGATGGTGACTGAGCAATAACTAGAATTGCCGACATATGTGTTTACGAAAGGGGCTTAAATTCCAGGATTGTGGTGCTTGGGCATTGAGTTACTATAGCCAAAGCTATAAGGGTCACGCAGGCCACCAGTTTTCGACCGTACGCTTCGTGAAGGTCGTTTGCTGGAATTTGAGGGGTCTTAGGGACCCGAAGAAGAGTAGGGTTGTGAATCCCTTCTAAACAAAGGTGACACGTGTTGTAGGAAACATAGATTAGAGGATTGTTGGACCTGTTATTGCGATCGATGGGGTGTTGAGTCTCCTTTGTTTTCGAGCTGCATATGCTATTGGAAATGCCGGAGGTTCGCTTATTGCTTGGAATAATGACCTATTTTTGCTTGTTGCCGAGGAGATGGGTCGACATGTAGTGACAATTGTGTCGTGGTTTGGCGTTGCGAACTCTTACTTGATGGTCTCGTGCATGTACGGACCATTAGACACGACCTTGAGAACATATTTGTGGTAGGTATTGCTAATATTTAGAGATCGGTTCCGTCCGACAAGATGTCTTATAGGAGGGGATTTTAATGTTACACTCCTCTCGTCTGATCGTCTATGACTTAAAGGGTCAAGGCCCTAGTTTGAGTGATTTTGCAGACATCATAGGGGATTCACGACTAGAGGTGCTTGATGCGGGTGACATTGGATTCATGTGGAGGAGTTGAGCTCGCATTCAAGATTGGATCTCTTCCTGGTGTCAAATGAGATGTTGGGGGCCTATCTGTTGGCTTATGTTTCCTCCTGCATGAGGTCTAGATTAGATCACACTACTTTTGTTTGGGATCCGAAAAAAGGGTTGTACCTCATTTTTTTAGAATTGAAATTACATGACTACTAGAAGAGAGTTTTTGAGAGTTAATTGTAGAGCAGTGGAGTTCGGTGGAATGTATGAGGTCGACAACAGCTCTGATGTCCCATTGATTTGTGGCGTTGCGAAAATGGCTATGCGTGTCTAAGAACTACTCAAGGTTGCATAAATCGGTAGTTAGTTCTTGGTCGACGAGGTCACTGACTAAGGATTAATCGGCAATCATGCAACTAATCGGATGTAGTCGGCCATTAGTTGATTTTGAATTTTTTTAATTTTTTAAATATATAAGTCATTTTTATACATATATTCTTATATATTTGCATAGATTTGTATATTTTCTATACTATCATAATGAAACAAAAGAACTAATTGACTTTAAATATAATATTAAGCATATTAGAGTGACTTTGTTTTTTATAAAAAGCTCCATGTAAAAGTCGGCTGAGTAGTCGGCTGACTAGTCGAGTTGACCGACTAATAGCCGACTAGGCCTAGTCGAGTCGGCTACCCCACCGACTGGACTGGTTAGATTGACTAGTCGGCCTAATCGGCCGACTTTTGCAACATTGGAACTACTTGAGAGAAAGTTAGCGCATATGTCGTAGCTTGGTGTAGACAGAAAATAACTAGATTGGATGCCATTGAATATTCTTGTGATCTCTCAAGTGAGGAACTATCCGAGAGGGCTGGTGCCCAATAGATTATCCAAGAGGAGGATAAGAAGGTAACTGAGTGGAGGTAGAGATATAGTAAAAATGGATCAAAGAGGAAGAGATGTGGACACTAATTTTTTCTAAATCATGGCTATCACCAGAAGGCACATGAACCTCTTCAATGGGATCGTGGTGAATGGGATCCGGGTTGAAGGGGACCAACGCATGGGCTGACAGCATTCATAGAGTCCTAGAATATCTTAATGGGTTGAGTTATAAACATTCATCCAGGATAGTCCAGGATCCCGCCAAATGGAGCGGGTACTATCATAGTGGAAGAACATGTGATCAATGGATTTAGGTGCCATGTTGCAGAGAGTGCAATGATTAAACACGCCAGCAAATAGTCTGGAGCAACGATCCCTAATCAAGATGCGTCTCACACGAAGTAACCATAAGAAGATGCAATTTCTGCTTTGTAAATTCAACTCCAAATGATTTTGCAGTCATGAACCAGGACAACATCGAATGAGTATGGTGGTTTATCGACGGACTTATAGGCCCTCCTTGTTGAAAAATATTCATCCCTCCACTTTCGAAGAAAATCATAATATCCGAAAGAACTGCCTTTGGAAGCAACCCACCGTCCACCTCTTGATAACATAGTCCCCTTCCTACCTGCAAGTCTCACCTCCATCTTCTCAATGATGGGGAACCAATCAGAAAATTTGAGCCTGCCCTAGATGAGAGGAAGCCCAAGGTAATGAATAGGAAGAGTACCGCAGTTTGTGCCCAACTCCAAGCTGCAAGCATGCGAATCTTCGTCCAAAAGCCAAAAGGGATAGCCGTAGATTTGTTGCTGTTGGAGTATGTGTTATGTGCGCCCATTGAGTTGTAACAGGGTAAATGGATCCTGGAGAAGATCCATTTACCCCATCCATGTGTTTAGTCCCACATCATCTAGTGGTGGGACTTGGAGGCTCTGGAGAGGCTATATAAGGAGCCCCAGACCTCCTGTACTCATTGAGAAAAAGCAATGCATAGCATGCCCCGTTGAGGGCTTCTCCCGTGGTTTCATCCCGCTCCTCACGGAGTAGGGTTCCACGTAAAATCCCAATGTTTCTATTGTTTTATCTTTTCTCTGATATTCCGCTTCCGCTTCCGATTTTCTAACATGGTATCAGAGCGGGTTTGATTCTCGGAGATTTGTTCTTAAAGATTTAGTTTTTGTATTTTTCGAGATTCGATTGTGATTATCACATGTGAGAGTATTCAAGTTCATATTCGTGGAAGATTCGTAGGATTTGTTGTTTCGGCTCCAGGCCCCATGATGCCCTAGGCCAAGTTCTTCTGCCGATCTAAGGTTCCTGGTGGAACATCTTCAAGCAGCCGCCCTAACGCGCAGGCATCCTCCTCCTGACGTTGTTCTCTGCAA
This sequence comes from Ottelia alismoides, assembly GCA_037367405.1. Taxonomy (NCBI): domain Eukaryota; kingdom Viridiplantae; phylum Streptophyta; class Magnoliopsida; order Alismatales; family Hydrocharitaceae; genus Ottelia; species Ottelia alismoides. Next base: position 608,860 of record JAZKJV010003128.1, read on the forward strand.
AACCAGACGAAGCCGCAGGCTGCGGCATCCCTCTCAGATCCCTCCACGCCGTAGAGCCTCCCAAGGGGGAATCCCTCTAGGCTGCACCAGGCAGCCCCATCGCCGCACACAATCGGGATGCGGCCTCGCACGACCCCCTGGCGAGCCCTCCTCGACTCCAGAGACCTCAGTCTCTTCCTCCCCCGCGCATCGCTCGCACAAGGCGTGATCCCCAGCCGCAAAACCCTCGCACGACCTCGCCCCAGCAGGCGCACCACCCAGGGCCCCTGCGCAAGGCACAACCTCCAGGGACCCTGCGACACACGTCATCCAAAGTCTTCAGGCGGCGCCATCGCGTGCGCATCTCCAGGCTTTAACGAAGCCCAGCGCCTCCCTCCAGTGTCGATTTCCAGGCCGCATCGTAGAACCCGGCAGTGGCAGCAAAGCCCCAGGCGGTTTCCCTCTTGCCGCTCCTCGCGAGCTCCTCCAGGCGATGCAGAAGCACACACGCCCACAATCTCTCCTCGCCCCCCTCGCCAAGATCCCTCGCGAGGCGGCGCCGCCCCCATCCCAGGCACGACGCGAAGCAACCCATACAGGCGGAACCTCCATGCCGTGCAGATCCTGTCGCCTCTTCTTCCTTCGCGCACAAGCATTGCGCGCGATCACCCGTTCTCTCCCGCGCCCTCCTCGCACAAACCCCAACGGCGCACGACCGAAGTTCTCCAGCGCCTCCAGGCGGCGCAGCCGTGACTCCAGGCGATCCTCCAACGCCTCCTCTCCTCCAAAGTCCTGCGGCGGCGGCATATCAGAGAAGAAAGGGTTCCACGATGGGAACCCTAGGGCTCGAGGCCCATTTAAAGAATTTTTTTGTGGCTGCTGTTGTAAAGCCCATGTGGTGGGATTGAAAATAGAGGTCTGTAGCCCTAAAATAATGGGCGGCAGTTTTGAAAGCAAAAGGGTTCACACGGAACCCTAAATATGCCACGAGTCACGTGAAGTTTCAAAAAAAAAATTAAAAAAAAAGAAAAAAAAAGCGCGTACAAAATACAAAAAGCCGTACGCATAGTAAAAAAAAGAGTTCTCTTTGAAAAAGTCGCATACAAAAAAAAAGCCGTATGCAAATTAAAAAAAATATTTGTTTCAAAAAAAAATGATGGCTTTAAAAAAAATTAAAAAAAAGCCGCGAGTTTCATGTTGTTTTCCCCTCATTTTATCTTGTCTTCTCCCAACTTTGTCGATGACATTTTCCGACAAGTATGGGAGAAAGGGGGAGTATGTATGTAGAGTCACAGGTCTATTCATTATTCAGATTCCAGATTCAGATGCCAGTCTCCAGACCAGCCAGTTGATCAGACTCTTCAGTTCGGTTTCAGACTCGACGATCATTGTGTCCGAGTCTCCTGTTTCAGACACGCACGAGTATGCGGTCATTGTCAGATGAGCATATGTTGCCATCATCAGTTCGAGGTCCCCATCATTCTTTTTGTTGTTAGGCCAGAGTTTTTCATGTGAGCCACAGGGACTCCAGAGCAGAGGACCATTCCCTTGAGGGCAAGGGTTTTCATGTGGTATCATAGGTACACCAGAGCAGTGCACCATTCTCTGAGCCAGATGGGAGAGACCCAGTTCTCCGACGAGGAGACTTCAGGCGCAAGTTCAGACTCGACGGTCAGATTCCGAGTCTTCAGTTGACTCACACTCCAGCCCGTTCGTCCTCCTCACCTGCACGGCATGTGAAGCAACGTCCTCGACTGCAGCAATGTGCGCGATGGGTTGATATTGTCCGTAGTGTCCTGTAGCGTTGAGTTGAGTTTCTGTATGTTTGTCCAAGCTGAGCATTGCATGCTCCAGCTTGAGGGGGAGTGTTGGAGTATGTGTTATGTGCGCCCATTGAGTTGTAACAGGGTAAATGGATCCTGGAGAAGATCCATTTACCCCATCCATGTGTTTAGTCCCACATCGTCTAGTGGTGGGACTTGGAGGCTCTGGAGAGGCTATATAAGGAGCCCCAGACCTCCTGTACTCATTGTGAAAAAGCAATGCATAGCATGCCCCGTTGACGGCTTCTCCCGTGGTTTCATCCCGCTCCTCACGGAGTAGGGTTCCACGTAAAGTCCCAATGTTTCTATTGTTTTATCTTTTCTCTGATATTCCGCTTCCGCTTCCGATTTTCTAACAGTTGCGATTAAGAATCAATCCAAAGAGTTCCCCAAAAATCTCTAGAGTCTGTGCCTTGCCCCTTCCTTCTTTTCTAGCACCCTCAATAAAGAATATAGTGTCGTCTGCACATTGAAGTAGAGGCACTGAAATACATAGAAGGAAATATCACGATATATCGTTTATATCGATATCGACATGAGATCGATATTGGTATCGATATGGCAATATATCCTTCTTTTCAGGCCATTCCTTCACAAAAGATCATCGATATTTCGACGATATATCATCGATACATCGTCGAAATATTGTATCGATACGATATCAAAACGATATTGATATCGATATTGCCTTCTATGCTGAAATATCCCCCATGGAGTATCCACTAGTGATCTCCTGGTTTGTCACCTGATGCACCGTGCAAGCCAAAACATCCGTCGTAATGATGACGAATAGGGAGTAAGAGGGCAACCTTACCGTACACCTCGTTGAGGCTGAAAGAAGCCTCTTTCCAGGCATCCATTTACAATTGTCGAGTAAGATGCTGGGGTAATGCATCTTTTCATTTAGGTGATCCAATATTCGGGAAGTCACGACTTGCTAGATCTGATCAAAGGAAGCGCCAATTTAAAGTATCATGCTTTAAAGGAGTCCACCTTCCAAAGAACACTTTTTTTGCACCTTCTTTTCCAATCTGCTAAAATTTCCGTTGCCACAACCAGACTATCGCTAATCTGCCTTCCGAGGATGATACGATCCAAGACAACGTTAAGTCTATTTGCTAAGACTTTCGCAACGATAAGCTAAATGGCATTGGAAAGAGTGATAGGGCGAAAGTCTTCCACACATTCTGAGCCTTTTATTTTTGAGAGGAGGCTGATGAGGGCTTTGTTGACTTTGTCGAAACTCCAATTTCCCGATGCAATTCCTATACGACTTCCTCAACCTCGTTGCCAACTAGGGCTGGACCCGGTGCTCCATTTACATTAATGTTCCAAACAACAACTTTACCTCTTTTGTAGTAAAACTTTGTGTGAAATGTCTCACATGCTGGCTGGAGACCTGGGATGCCCCCAGATCAGTCCATCTCCAAGTTCTAACCTCCGTACGTTGAGAGAACATCGTAAAGTGCTCCACCAGGGTCACACCTATGTCTTGATCGCCTTCTACTCTTCTTTCGTTCACTATCATAGATCTAATAGAGTTTCGACGTTGTTGTCCGCTTGCAATCCTGTGAAAGTAGCTGGTATTTGCATCACCTTCTTTGAGCCATCTATGTCTCGCTCTCTATCTCAATTCAACCACCTTCTTCTTGTCATCCATCTTGATCACCCTCTGTGCGACCGCCCATTCACTGAGCTCCACAGACTCCAGATCCTTGTCATCCTCATTCCCATCCAATTTGCTAATTATAGTCTCAACATCCACCCTCACCACTTTTCTCTCCTATTGAGTCTTCTATTTAAACATGCAAAGCCGAGAATGCAAAGAAACTAGCTTCTGTGCGTGGCATGCCACTGCAGACCGTAGATCTCCAATGGCATTAAACCCAATCGCTGAGGTTTTCTTCCAAAGCCAAGCTCTCTCAAATATGAAGGAAAAATGGGACAGTGTATCCTTACCAGAATCCCATACTAAGGGCATGTGGTCCGACCAATATCTTGGCCTGGAGATAAACGATGACAAGGGGAAAAGCGGAAAAAGGTCTAAGGTTTCTCGAGACACAAGGAATTAATCAATTCTGGAACGGGATCCCGAATTCCTCCAAGTATACTTTGTATCTGCAACGTCAAGAACCTCCAATTCAAGTTCATCAATAAGCTTCGCAAAATCCGAGGATCCAGTATCTTGACCCCCCATGTGCGAGGGCGATCGTAGGAAAGTAGATTGACACTGAAGTCACCTCCGTCCATCCAGGCAGTCCCGAGAGAGAAAAGTCTTGTGTCATACAAGTTAGCCCATAGATCTGGACGCTGCATGGGAGTTGTTGGGCCAAAAACGCAAGATATCAAAAGGTAAGAACCAAAGAAAATAATTTGTAGGAGGACTATCAACGTACGTCTTCCCCTGAATTCAGAAACAAAGGAGAAGATGGATCTCTTCCAAGCAATGGCCATACCCTCCAGTGCCGACGACATCTAGAGTTCTAAAATCAGTGATTTTTCCAATGCCCATTGAATTCTACATAAAATTTGTGCATAGTGCAAGCAAGGTTTGAAAAAATGAAAGGCAAAATGAGGCATTTTCCCTGGAGGCGAGGCGAGGCGTAGCCTCGAGGCGGTCGAGGCATAAGCCTCAGTTTGTATAAAGAACTTAAAAAATATAATAAATATATTTACTGATGAAATTATCTTAATTGACATACATATAATATATAACATTGTAATATTTGATGAAATTATGAAGATAAGAACGTGAAAGAAAGATATTTAAATTCCATAAACCTATCTACTAAATTTCTACCCAATCAAAAATAGAATCATTAGCTATAATTGTCATTAAAATATCAAAGACAACATATTTTTCGCTAAAAAATATTGTGGTGCATAAAAAAATTATGATTAGATGTAATAATATATAAAATATGACAACATTGGCATGCCTTGAATCTAATCTTGTTTTTTCTAGTTGGTATATTGTGTTTCTCATTATGTCACCTCACTTAGCACTAGCTTTTCTTTTAACTTTATGGATTATGTATTTAAAAGTGTAATATTAAGAATTTATTGGAAAAATTAGACAAGTTTAATGTTCAATATGAATATGAACAAACTTAAAATTCCAAGCTTTCATTTTGTAAATATATATCCTAAACAACTATACATTTATAAGCATCTAAAACTACCCATAAGACAATTTAAATCCTTAAAAAATGCTTTAAATTCCATAACACGCCTCACAGACCGCCTCGCCTGCCTCACTACCTCAGACCGCCTTGACCTTCTGAGGTGTACGCCTCATCAATTCCATCTGAGGCGTACGCCTCGAGGCTTGTATGAAGCACACATGTCATCTGTTGCCGCAACAACAGAGGAACAATCACTGTAACAACTTCCAAAGGAGTTCTTAGGAAACCCTCTTTGATCGAGTCTTGATGAACATGGATAAGAACCCCTGAAGCTGATTCTTTGAAGAGTCGAACCGAGGGAGGCAGAGGTGGATTGGACATGGGTCCAAAATGGCCCAATATGGAGCCTTCTCGAAAATACCATAATCAGACCCCGTAGCTGCGAACCGGAAGGAGGACTCGATCAGAGCTTCAACACCAACCTAGGAAGTGCATACGAGTCCTTAGGGCTTTTCGAGTCTGGATCCTGGAGATGGAATAAACGAGCCTTCAGGTTCTGGTTTGGGTATGGTTTCCTCTGGCTTTTTAGGTTCGGATCCTCTAGTTGGCAGCATTGAGCCTTCTAATAGGGCCGTACCTTTCCTCTTTACGGTAAAAGGAGAAATCGATCACGTACAAATCTCGTTCACAAGGAGGTCCCAAAAAACCCTACAATCCGGGAGTAACAACTCCCCACATATATCGTCGCCTTCCTCATACGACAAAGACAACGCGAGATCTCCGTTTTCCAAAAATGGGGGATTTTGAAATTCAAAAAGCGGAAGATCCCTCCTCCCAAATCTGTCATCGTGAAATCCGGTTCATCCTTCCGCATTGACGAATCGGCCGACTCCTCCCGGTCCTTTTCCTCTGGGGATCTTTTACTGAAGAGCCCACACGTCGAAAGCAAGAACGGAGGTGGTGGTGGTTGAACCACAAGAGTATGAAAGATGAAGCATGCTTTCCGACGATAAGGTAGCAGGTGCACTCCGCCGGAAGAAAGGAGGCCCCTTTAAAAGACACAACGGTAGATGATGGGTCCGTACCTTTAAGAAGCCCATTGGGAAGAACTAAGGTAACGAATCTGAGCTCCCGTAAGGCAGGTTTGAGCGTCTCCCCATTTCTTGAAAGGAGGGGGACACCAAGTACTCGGACGATGCACATCGAGGATGAAGACGCTTATCCATTGGTGAAGCGAGGTTGTTTCCAATGTATCTTCCCCTTTGCGCCTGAAGAGAGAAGTATGTTGACTTCAATAGTGGTTAACCTCCTTACGCAACCGGAGGGAAGGCAATGATTCTCAACCTCGCAACCGAAGCAACGTGGGTGCTTCAAGCTAGAGGTCGCTCGATGTCCATCGGCCTCGGACCTGTAGCACCTTTGGCTTCTCTTTTGGTGTGAAATGAAAGACCAACCATCTTCCTCCTCTTTCCTCACAACTCCATGGACGGTAGCACTTGTTCCCTCCATGACACGAATCCCCTTGCCCTTTCTCCTCCATAAATGGTGGCCCTTCCCCACACTCTTTCTCCCTCTCGCATCTTCCATCAAAGATGATCCCACTATTGTCTAGAGCTCATCCTCCTCAGGCTGCTGCTCCAAATAAGGTAATTTCTGTACAGCTTCTGTTGCTTTGAGCTATCTTTGATGCTGTTTCTATTTCTAAGCTGACATGCTGGATGCATGCACAATTATTTTCTACTCATCCTCTATATAATGATGTTTGGGGTGTCCTGTTGTTGCAACCCATTCTGTTCACATCTAAATTCAACAACAACTACAAAGCCTTTTCCCACATTATGTAGGGTTGGCTATGTGGATTCTTTGCCTCCATTCGGATCTATCTTGGTCTTTCTCCAGCTCAGATCCAAAAAACTAAGATCCCTTCGGATAGTCTAATTCCAACACTTCTTGGACCTTCCTCGCCGTCTCCTAGCCGGCTCAACATCCCAAAACCCGCATCTCCTAACTGGTGCATCAACCGACCTCCTTTGCAAATGGCCAAACCGTCTTAAGCAGTTTTCTCGCATCTTATCCTCGATCGGAGCTATACCAACTTTCTTTATGATTGCATCATTCCGAATCCAATCTTCACGTGTATGTCCACACATCCACCTTAGCATTTTCATTATGTTCACGCGTCCACCTTAGCATTTTCATTTATGCTATTGTCATTCTCTGAACATTTATTGTTCACATGCCAACATTCAGATCCATAGAGCATAGCATGTCTCATGGCTGCTTTGTAAAACTTTCCTTTGATTTTCAAAGGGCTTTTCTTATCATATAGAACAATAGAGGCTCCTCTCCACTTTGGCCAACCTGCATTTATTTTATGAGTAACGTCTCCATCAATTTCCACGTCATGTTGCAAAATAGATCTCAAGTATCTAAAAGAATCTTTCTTTTGAATGTTATCATCACCAATCTTCACCTTGATTCTTTCACCATAGTTTCCATCAAAAGTGAACTCCATATCTTCAGTGTTATCCCTATTTATACGAAAATCTTTAGTCTCTAATGCATGTCTCCAGACCTCAAGCTTCCCATTTACTCCATCTCTAGTCTCATCAATCATCACAATATCATCAGTGAATAACATACATCAGGGTATCTCATCTTGGATGTGACTAGTCAACTTGTCGCTAATCAAAGAAAAAAGAATTGGACTCGAAGCTGAACCTTGACACAGACCTATGTTGATGTCAAAATAGTCAGTCTTCCCATACTGGATCCTTACACAAGATGAAACCTTAACATACATATCCTTTATGAGGTCAATATATAGGACATGTACCTGTCTCTTCTCCAAAATTCCCCATAATATCTCCCGTGGGACAGAATCATAAGCTTTCTCCAAATCAATAAAGATCATATAGAGGTTCTTCCATTTAGCTCTATAACTTTCCATTGTTCTCCTAAGCAAGGCTTCAAGGATAAAATTGTTGAATGGCTTTCTTATTGGTTTTATATTGGATAAAATTGGTGTACTGTCTGGAGGAAGGATACTCCGATCCTACTTAAAACGGGTCAGATTTGGTTGTTGTTTGAAAGAAGGGTACAATATGTAGTGAATGGTGTGGTTAATACGTATTTCTCTGTGGGGTTGTTGAAAGATATGCTTCATGCTTGAAAAAAGTTAATAATATCTAAAGTACACCTTTTTCCGTTGTTAAGTAACGTTGCCTCCAAGCATTATTTTGACTCCAGTCATGTATCTTGCATCATGGTCTTTCTTTTGAGCTTGCCATTTCCAAATGTTCAGAAAATAAAAAATGATTCAATGCCAATTTTGATAGGTCATTCTTCCCATTTCCAAAGGAGATTAAGTTGGGCAGCCTAAGCTTGAAAGGCTGCAAAGTTTTGACTTTATTTCATACTAGTCTTGCTGTAATTAGCTTTCTCCCTAAGATTGCCATATAGTCTTGCTAACATGATTCATTACTGAGCTTTTTTGCTGCTTTACTTGTATATTGTGAATGCAAGATACAGCTTCCAGTTCTGCCATATGTTCTTATTCTGTTTTAATTAGTGCAGGCCGTTGATTTTGCATACGTAGCTTCATGCTTGTTGGAATCTCTACCTTCAGGTACTGCATCCATTAAAGGTCAATTTGTATTGCATATTGGACTTGTATGCTTATCAATCTCTTTTTTTCTCTTGGCTTTTTCGTAGCAAGTTGAACTCTATGTAAACTTTTTTCCATTTGTAATTTTCCAATTCAATAATTACCTATTTTTTTTAGATTTTAATTTTTGTTGTTTTACTCTTCACGGATTTTCCTACCTATGTATGAAAGACATAGACTTGTCAAGTAATTACCATACGTAATGTGATGATTTGGGCATATACTTGAACCATTATCGAGGATCCTGCTAGATCATGGGGTTTGAGTTCAATATTCGTGAGGGCACGACCCAAAATGTTTCCCAAATCATCAAGTAGCTATTTTTGTGAGTTGTAACTGCGATTTTGGTTTGTCCTGTATACAAAAATTCACAAATTTATAGACTGGGATATAAGAGGTTGAGATACTAATGAGCTTAAGCTTGTGCACACTTAACACATGCTTATCATTTAGTAAGTCAAACATCTTGCCTAGTGATAAAAGTCTATTGTTCCATACGTAATACTAATGTTCAAATCTTATAGATCTCAAAGTAAAAAACTTCATCTCAAGCATATTGAACGTGATCTTGGGTCATAGCTAACCTAATCACCTACACTGTGCTTGCATTGCATTAATTTCCTTGATAACAAATGAAGTGCATACTTGAAAACGGAGTGGATTATGAATAAAAGAGACCGATTTCCAATTATATAGTTGGCAAAAAGGATGAAAGCTTGACCATCCGTGTTAAGATCGAGGGATAGAATGAGATCAAGTAATCCGTAATCCTGGGATATCAACTACCATCCTGACTATTTGGTATGCTTGAATTAGGTATGACGCCATTCTTTCTTTCTAGTGGAAGTCCCACTATGGAAGTCGAGGAAAAAGACCCTTCCACTTTGCCGAAAGCCTACAAGTAGGCATGGGCTAGTATTAGGGCCGGTTTATTAACGTAGTTGGGTTGGGTTGGAGTAATCTCCTATGACTAGTAGATGCTTGGATGGTTAAGAGGGTTGGAATGACTTGGGGCGAGCACCAACGAGTGCGTCCCCCTTTTTTGAGCCTAAAAAAAAAGAGGGTTGGAATGATAAATGTAATGTGATGTCAGTTGATTATGTGTTACACTATTTTTTAATGATTATAATATGTTTTTTACGTTAACCTTTTCATCTGATCATGGTTAATAAATATTATAACAAAGAAATTGTGTGTGATCCATACAACTAATTCCAACCCAAGAATGCATGGGTTGAGCTGGGGGTAAGCCAGGTTACCCTGAGATAACTTGGTAACCAAACGAGCCCTTAAAGTGTAGATAGAAGTCAACTGAAGAAGTGTCTTCAAGCTCGAGGGGTTGACTTCCTTTTCTAAAAGACACTCTTTGTTGGAAAATGTAATGTTTCCTCCTCTTTAGTGGCAAGTCACTTTAAATCATTTTCAGTCCAAATTATTACAATTGGATCGGAAGTACGCTTGCAACTAATGTCGGAAATTGTTACTTGAGAGTTGCAGTTGTCCTTACTAAAATGTTATGAGAAAATAGCTATTTCAAAGTGCACGACTGCTAGTATAATTAGGATGCACATAACAAGGATGTTTCATGTGTACAGTGGTATCTCATATTTGTCAAATTCGAGACTTTGACTTTCCGCTCCTTTGAACTATTGCTAACAAGCTCCTAAATAACATTTATGCACCCATCATTAGGATCAATTGGTTAAACCATTATGAAAACATTCAAATGACTAAATCAATATAAAAATACTTATAAAGCAATACTCAAACTATAGATGCTTTCCCTCTTTATTCTTTGTCTTCTTCCTCTCCATACCCCCATCAAACCACCTACCTTCAGTGGTCTGATGATACATCATCGAACTTTAGGCACCTCGAGATCAAGCTCGTGGAGGAGAAGATGCTCGATCTCATGTCCTGCTGCATCCGATACATCCCTTGCTAGGCCCTTTAAAGGGCGCTTGAATATTTGACTCACTCCACATAACCATCCAGATATCGTCTTTCTCATCAGTCTCTCATTGTCCTCGTTACAATGCTCCTCTAGTTGTACTGGTGGTGCATCAAAAGTTGCCTTGACCGAGGCTTCGAGGGCGATCTCATCCATATCGTCAACAATATATGTGACACCACACTTGTTTCCCATATGGGTGTCAAGGTTGAGGAGGAGTACGAGAAGACCATGAAGCTCATCGATCCATGCTCTACCGACAACATGGAGTTCCAAGTCATGCTTAGTTTGATAAAATATGGGTTCAAGGTGGATAAACACAAGTACAAGAGGATGAGGTAGAGGCTCGTCACGGGTCTTCGAGGAGACCATCATTGGGTCAAGCGGTTCTATCAGATGTTGGTCGATGGTAACATGCTCTTTCTAGCATCAACACCAATAACTCTATCACTAAGAATAAGTATGACCTATGGATGAATCTGTAAAAGATTTCGGATCTGGACTTTATCGAGCCCTGTTCTAGGTAGGAATATCTAAATTTTGTTATGTTTGAGCGGAGCCTGAAAACTTATATGGACGTCGACACTTGCTTTCTGTAGGGTTGATAAGGCTGTCGGCGTTATGATAGTGTTATATGTTATAGTATTTATGTATTCTTTTTTCTTCCCTTTTATGTTATTTCCACATTGGTTATCTGTCCTTTAGGGATTATCCTCTTTATAGAGGAGCTCTATGACCACCAAATAAGCAAGTGTTTCATTTCTTTCCACATGTTATTAGAGCGACGGTTCTAAACCAGAGCTCTGATACCTTTGAAACCCTATCCCCACCCACCAACCTCCTTCCTCTGTTGCCACACGCCCCTGTGCATCCACCACGCATCTCCGCGCCTCCACTGTGTGCCTTAGCTACCTCCACACCCCTACGTGTTGCCTAATGCCTCCTTGCCATAGTCCAGTGACGATCTCACCATCACCGACTCACCATCCAGCCGTCAGCATCACTCCTTATTGTCCCCGTGGCCCAACACCTCTAGCGTGGCCCTCAACGACCTCACATCACCATTCTTGGTCATTGCTTAGTCAATGTGGTCTGATTTTGGTACAATACGGGGCAATTTCAGATCTATAAATCCAACTTGATTGCCCTAAAGCGCCTCCATAGTTGATGGAAAGGTTGCGGCTCTTGCTCCCTAGTATGATCTCGTACGTAGCCAACTCCTTATTGGCGATGCTTCTAGGGCTGCTAGTCCAACCGAACTGTAAGGAACAAACCTTTCTTTGAGTTCGGTTTGGTAATCAAAAGTTCGAGTTCGATTCGATAAGCGTTCGAAAAGATATATTCGAGTTTGTTTATAAAATGAATACTCGAGTTTGTTTCGATAATAGTTTGTTAACAATTTAACTTAACTCAAATTTGTATAGGTGAAAAAGTTTGAAACTGGAGTTCGAAAATAAGTTTCGATAAGAAAAGAAATAAGAAATTTTTCTTAAATTAAAGTGGTGCAAAGCCCACCAATAAATGCCATTATTTCTTCAACCACTAAATTTCTCATATGTATAAATGCGAAGTTAGACATACATATATATCAAACTTGAGCTTTTATGGAACGGACATATGTTATGTCCATGTTCGAAATTATTGAAATTAAAATGGTACAAAGTTCACCGAATAATATTATTATTTATTTTACCACAAATTTTCTCATATGTATAAATTCGAAGTTACACAAGCATACACACATATACATATATCAAACTCCATCTTTTATCGAATGAACGCATGTTATGTTAGTTAAGCCATCGAACTAAATTTGAAGTTCATGTTCAATTTCTTTAGAAACAAACGATCATTTTTTAAACTATTATCGATTGAACTCTAAATGAATACAAACATGCTTGGTTCGAGTCGCAGCCCTAGGCACTTCGTTGCCTCCCATTGGGGAGGCTTACAACAAACTGAGCAGTATCATGGTTCCCCCTACAACTGCTACTATGATATACTCTACTATGGCTGCATCTCGCAGTAGAGGAGGTTTGGCTCAGTTCGGAGGACATGGAGTTTATGGCAGAGGAGGTGGACATCCTCGCCCGCAGTACACATACTGCAACCATGTATGGCACTCTAAGGATATATGCTATCAGAAGCATGGTTGGCAGGCATTTGCTCGTGCTGGTCAGTAGTCTGATCCCATCACTACTTCTGCTAATCAGAAGTACGATGATCTTCTTACAGTCTAGGGGAGATTATGGCTCCTTTACTGGTTCTTGTAGTGCTCTTCTGACCTCATATGAGGTTGCAACCTTTGCTAGTACCTCACAACTTATGCACTTACCACTTATCATAAGGCATATTTTTCAGAGTGGATCATGAACGTTGGAGCATCTCATCATCTCTGATTTCAAGACAATGGGAGATTCAGTGGAGGCCTTCCATGCGTCTGCCGAGTGTGCTGTATGCACCTGAATTTCTGATGAATTTATTGTGTATCAATCAGATTACCAAAGATCTGAATTGTCGTGCCATTTTGACCCATCTTCTCTTGTATTTCATTATATATTCACATGCAAGGTGATTGGATGCAGTGAGCAAGGGAGTCTACAGTTTGGTCCAATCTCCTTATGTAGGCAGTTCTTCTATTCTGACCGGATCAATCTCTCCATATGTGTAGAGTCCTCCAACAAATCCCATCGAAGCTGTGTAGAGTCCTCCAACAAATCCCATCTTAGTCCACTTTTCAGTGTGGGGCTTGTCAGCTTGGGATGCATCATCGTACCCATTTTCCTAGTCGTCAGAGTCGTAGTAGTTGTTCTTTATTTGAATTATTGCATTTTGATATTTTTTTGAGTGAAAATTGGGTGATCCCCCATCGTGGGGGTTACCGCATATTGTATTATATAAGACATTTTTGTTTACATCATCGCGTAGACCAAAAATTATAGAGTACGGTATAGTGAGTGACTACATTTTCGCTATAAAATCTCTGGCTGTTGAAAATCACTTCATTTCGTTCGATCCAGATGGCCCATAGCACTGCGAACGACCACGAGCAGTCATCTGTGGAACTGCTGCCCACTCGTCTCACGAATGCCCAGAACGAAGAGAAGCAATCCGTCCTGAGCCACGCTCTCCTCACCTCTCTCCAAACCTGCGTCGAAACCGAACACCTAAGGAAAAGGTGATCTGAGTCTTCCTTTGCCTCCTCACATCTGTCACAACGCGTGTCCGCGTGGCCCAACAGTCTCCCCCTGCGTACCTTGTCTAACAAACGACCCCTTCTCAAACACCAAAGGAATATGTTTACTCTGCTCGGGATTTTTGCTGCCCATATTATATTGATGTCAACCTTCAGCTCCCGCTCTTGCTCTTGCTCTCGCCTGTTAAACTCCTCGTAGGCTCTCTTCACCGAGAATTTCCCGCTCTGCCAGACGAAGTGGTCTCTACCTGTGGACAGCAAGGACGTCCGGGGTCGCTCCGTCTGCAACCTCAAGTACTCCTCCATGCGCTGCTTAGGAAGGTCCGACAGGAAAGTCGGTGCCCACATATCGGTATCTGCCACTTGAGCCAGGGAAAAGCCTCCTTCACGGACGCAAGAGCAAACAAGCGATGATAACGGTCTTCAAGCTTGCCCTCCCCAGTCCAATCATCTCGCCAGAATCTAAGCATAGTACCATCCCCAACCTTGGGCCGAATCCTAGTAACCAGCTGAGGCAGGACCCCCCTAATACCGGTCCAAAGAGGGGATTCAAAGCGGGCTCTACCTGCCGCCAACATGCCCGAGACCCGATAGATCTTCCTCAGTGATCTAGCGACAAACGAGGTTGACGGCCCCCAAATTCTGATTACCCACTTTGCAAGGAGCGCCTTGTTCATACACTCCACGTCTCGAATGCCCAAACCTCCGTCTTTGCGGCTCCTTGTCATATCTCCCCAACTCACTAGGTGCATCCCGGGACCCTGTTGCCTCCCGTCCGACCAGAAGAACCTCCTCATCAGGGATTCAATTTTCCTTCTAACCCCCACCGACAAAAATCTGGCGGAGAAGAAGAAGATAGATATTGCGGAGAGCACGTGCTTCAATAAAACCAGCTTACCGCCTCTGGACAAGGTAGTCGCTTTCCATCCCACCAATCTTTGTTCCATCCTCATAATAACGTCATCCTGGTCATATTTCATCAGCTTCCCCGCCACCAGAGGCAACTCCAAGTATGGAATCAGGAGGTTCCCCAAGGGACAGTCCGTAGCCACCGCCACATTATTTCACTCTGCCTCATTCAACCCAAAAGTTATCCCCACCGACTTGCTCGTATTAATCTCTAATCCTGCCAGGTTACCAAATATCTCAACCAGCTGCGCCGCATTCGCATTTTGCTCATCTGCGCCCCCGAGAAAGATGACAGTGTCATCTGCATACTGTAGGATAGGGATGGAGATATCTTCCATGCGGTAACCTTCACACCATCCCGCATCAATCACTTGTCTGAAAAGGACCCCCAACGCATCAGCAATAAGTACGAACAACAACGGGGCTAGCGGACACCCTTGCCTAACCCCTCTCTGTGGCTGAAAGAACCCCCCTCTGGCTTCCCGTTCACAAGAATCACATAAAAGGATGTAGTGACACATCTCTTCATCCAATCCACCCACAACTCCGGGAAGCCCCGCCTGTGCAGTGAGACCCAGATGAACCCCCAATCGACCTTATCATATGCCTTCGCAAAGTCGATCTTCCACAACACTCCCCTCACCCCTGCCCTTTTCCGATCCAGGCACATTTCGGATGCTATCACAAGTCCGTCCGCCATCTGTCTCCCCGGGATAAGTGTTGTTTGACCCTCCAGCACCACAGAATTCAAGACACACCTCAATCTGTTAGCAAGGAGGGCTTATAGTCCTCAACAGATGTGGGGGTGCCCTTTTTCGGCAACAGGAATAGCAACCCCCGGTTGATCTTTTCAAATCCGCTGTTGCCCTCCCTGAACTCGTTGAGCACCTCTATAAGCTCTGTCTTCAAAAGATCTCAGAACTCACAGTAGAAAAGCATCGGGAAACCATCCGGGCCCGATGTAAGGCCACCGAGTACGGAAGTAGGCAGTAAGGTCGCTTAGATTGAGGCATGAGGCGCTGGTGGAGACCTCGAAGGTTGGAAACGCGAGAAGTCTCGCTGCATGGGGCTTCGTCGGGAAGAGGCTTGTTGCAGGGGGAAGGTGAGAAGGCTTCTTCGCGAGGGGGCATCGCTGGGGTGGTGCTGGAGAGAGGGCGCGAGGAGGGAGCTCGCAGCGGGCCGTTTGATGGGGGAGCGTGCGGGGTCTCGGAGAAGGGGAAGTCGGTGGTGTGCTGGGAGGAGGGCGAGAGGGGTGTCGTCGGTGATGGTGCGGAGCCTACCGGAGGGGGAAGTGGGGAGTGGGCGCATGTGTCGCACATGAAACCGGAGAAGAGGTGCTTCAGGTGTGGAGCCAGGGGGCACGTTGCTTCGTTCTGTTCTTCCCCGCCAAGGTGCTTCTCCTGCGGAAGGCCTGGACGCCGCCAAGCTACGTGCATGTCAACTCTTGGGAAGGTTGCGACTGGGGGTCCTGCGAGGGACTCGGTTCGTCAGCGCGGACGCCACAGCTCCGATACTTCATCTGTTCGCCGGGGGGGGGGGGCTACTTTCCCCGAGGTGGTTGCGTGCCTTGCCATGCAAGTGCAGCTCAACGTGCGAGTAAACCTATACCTGCGGTGACTCGTTGACCTCTGAGGAGGTAAGGAAGGACGTTCGGGGGGCCAACGTGCATGCGTTGATCGGGTTCGCGTTGAGAGGTGATATCGAGATGGAGGCTTTGAGGACCCACCTGTTTGGGTTCCTTGGGTCGAGGTTCTCTGGCGATGTTGTAAAGCTGGATGATCGAAGGTGCTGTGTCCGTGGCCTTTCGGCAGTCCAGAGGGATCGCCTTCTCCGAAATGGTGATGTTGGCAATGTCTGCTGGAGAAATCTTCGTTTTGCCGATTGGTTCTGTGTGGAGGTGGAGGTCTGTGTCGCAAGGGTGACGGGAGTTCCTTTTCTATCCCTGACAGTAGGTTGCTTGCGGAAGGCCCTGAGGCGGTGGGGCACTGTTCGTGAGGTGCTTGAAGACGGGCTCAAGCCGGGCTCGTCGGTGGACGACACTTTGGTGTTATTGGAGTGTAACAAGGCCTTCTTGGACGAGATACAAGGTCAGAGTTCTTTCGCGGAGACGGAGGTCGGCTGCTACAAGTTCAGAATCGAGCTGCAGATCGAGGAGCCTCCGCCACCGCCGGAGGTTCCAAGGGAGAACGTCGGTGGTTTGAACGGCGACGGTTCGCGTTCCGGGACTGCGGTTGGCTTTCCGAGGGGAGCTTTTGGTGGAACGACGCGCGAGGTTGATTACACCCGCCCGTTCGCTGGTACGTCTCGAGTCCTGTGCAAGGCATCATTCTCTATGCCTGATGACGTGGAAACGGGGGTTACTGTTTGGTCGCCGTCACCTTGTTCTATGAATGTGGACGTGGGTCCGAGGACCCGAGTTACATGCAGGGACCACTTCGTGGATCCGGCTGCACCTGTTACCTTTTATTGGGTTACGAAGGGCCTTTCAGATTCGGTTTTTGCTCGGGTTTTCTCTACGTCTTCGGACTCCGCTGATCCCTTGCCATACGTGGCATTCTCGGCCTCGCCGGCTTGGTCCGTCCCATGTGGTGGTTACGGGGGTTCCTCCCTTGGCTTTCCCCAGCGGGCGTCTACTTCCTTGAGCAACCTTGTCGCGGCGGAGGGAAGGACCTGGACCCAGCCGTTGCCAACCTTCGCTCCAGCTCCTTCGTCCTCGACCGTGGTCGCCGTGGACCCATGTCTTGATGTTATTGCTCTTGCTTCTACCATGCTGCCGAACACCAACACGGGCACTGATCACTCTTCTGAGGGGACAAGTGACAGGAGGGCTGGTAAGAGATACAGAAGGAGTAGGTCCAGATCTTCACGACTGGAGGCGCAACCTGGCTTGACTCTGAAGAATATCGTTGCGGTAGCCGCAGCAGTGGCCCCCATTCATGGGAGGCAAGACGGTTCCAAATGAGAATTCTTTCCTGGAATGTTCGAGGGCTCGGTACCCGAGCAAGCGGAGGACTTTGGGGTCGAGAGTCATGGAATGGAGATGCGACGTCATTTTGTTACAAGAAACAAAGCTTCAATCAGTCACAGATGACATTTGGAGATCTTTTGGTGCGGGGGGCATTGATCAGTTCAAAACGGTGGATGCAGTGGGCACATCTGGAGGGATGCTGGGCATGGCGATCATCGAGGTCCCCTGGCTCATTGGGGGGGACTTCAACGTTACCCTGCGGACGCCCGATAGGCCCGGGAACAGGGGGGCAGGACCCGGGGTCGGTCGACTTCGCAAACACTATTGATTCTCTGGGCCTTGAGGTTATGGATGCGGAGGACGTCGCCTATACGTGGAGGAGCTCCAACTCCCGTTCGCGTATCGATCGTTTTTTGGCTTCGCCCGAGCTTTTGGAGTCCTTCGCTCTTTCCTTTGTGGGGGCAAAGCCACGAACGTTATCCGATCACGCTCCAATTATGTAGGATTCATGTGATGTCCCTGTGCAAAGGGATTCTTTAGATATGAAAAATATTGGCTGATGGAGGAAAACTTTAGAGAGGTGGTGGCCTCTCATTGGTCTAGCGTGGTTGTTGCTGGGTCCGCCGCGTCTAGCTTTGTCTAGAAACTAACTTCCTTGTGTGTAAGGCTATTGGCCTTCAAGAGGGAGTCTAGGGCGGCCAGGTGCGCGGCGAGGAAGGAGGCCGAGGATGTGATTCAGAGTTTTGATGCGGTGGAGGACCTTAGGGAGCTCTCGGTGGACGAGTTGGCTTATCGCGCAACAGCTCAGAAACAGGTTGCCATTGCATATTGCAAGCGGGTCACGGAGTGGAGACAGAGATCGAGAAGTGTTTGGTTGCGGGAGGGGGACGCGAACACTTCTTATTTTCACCGCGTTGCCAGTGGGAGGCGCCGGTCTAATGCGTTGCGCTCGATCTCGGTTGGTGGGGTCCGCGTGGAAGGGAACAAAGAAATGGGGAGAGCTATTATCAATCACTATAAAGTCGTTTCTTCGAAGACTATACCGAGGATTTGGAAGTGGCTGGGCCTGGGTACGACACCTCTGACGGCCTCCTGTTGCGACATGCTCACTCGCGATGTGACCCTGGAGGAGATTAAGCATGCGGTTTGGGATCTGAATGCTGATGCCGCTCCGGGACCTGATGGCTTCTCGGTTTCTTTCTACAAGGACTTCTGGGATTTGGTTGGTGCTGAGGTGTTGGAGGTCGTCTCTGAATTCTGTTTGGGCAATGCGGGCTTCGAAAGGGTCAATCGTGCGTTGATCTTCTTGCTCCCCAAGTCTTCGACGCCAGACACTATTGACGACTACTGCCCTATTGCGGTGTCTAACGCGTTATATCTGATTACCGCGAAGGTATTCGCCACTAGATTGAGTAGTGTTCTTCCCAACGTTATCTCCCCGTTGCAATCTGCTTTTATTCTGGGGAGACAGATCTCGGATTGCCTCACTCTCGCGTCTGAGATCATTGCGGACTGGCGGAGAAGGGATAAAAGCGGTGTTCTGTGGAAAGTGGACTTTGCAAAGGCTTACGATAGCCTTGACTGGAGGTTCCTTTGGTCGGTGTTGCGGAGGAAGGGGTTCCCGGTGAGGTGGATCTCTTGGATGAGGCGATATGTAACAACGTCTTCTTTTACGGTCATGGTGAATGGTCCCACGGTGGGGGGCTTCTTCCAGCCTCGGAGGGGGGTGCGCCAGGGGTGCCCTCTTGCTCCATTGTTGTTTGTCCTTGCTGCGGATGTCCTGTCTAGCATTGCGCTTCGTGTGGTCGGTTGCAGGCTCTCAAGTGGTTACTCGAGGGAGGGATCGCTGGTTTCGCTACTACAGTACACCGACGATACTCTATTCTTCATTGAGGGAAAGGGGGGGGGGGTTCAGAGGCAAGTGGCATGGCCGTCGCTCTGGAAATCTTCAGCGAACTTTACGGGTTGTTCAAGAATGCTGATAAGTCGAAGGTCGTCCGTATTGGTCTATCAGTGGAAGAGGCTGGTGCTTGTGCACAGGCGTTGGGGTCGGGTTGCAGCTCTTTGCCGATGGACTATCTGGGGATGCCTTTGGCTACGGGCATAACGAGGACGAGAAACTGGCTCAGAGTCGTCGAGAAGGTTGAAGCGAGGTTGGCGGGGTGGAAGTCGGCTGTTTTGTCGAGGGGGGAGGGGGCGTTTGGTGCTCCTAAAGGCGGTCCTATCCTCCATCCCGATATATTCTCTCTCGAACCGGCGTATTCCAAAGGGTATTAGAGAGCGGTTGGAGAAGCGGATGCGTGGTTTCTTATGGGGCAATAGTAGGGGGGGGGGTCGAGGGACATCCACCTTGTTAGGTGGGAGGATATTACGATCACAAAGAACCAGGGAGGGCTGGGAGTGAAGTGTCTTGAGCAAATGAACGAGGTCTTGCTTCTAAAATGGGCGAGCAGAATTTGGGGACCTGGAGAGGAACTTGGTTGTACCGTGCTGCGCAAGATCTACGGTGTTGTGGGGGCGCCTCCGAGGCCGGATGCTCTCTTGGACTCTCCGACTCCATTCTGGAGGGGGGTCGTGGAGGTTTTCTCCAAGAACTTATCTTTTTTTAGGCTGATCCTTGGTGGGGGAGAATCTTTCGCTTTTTGGTCAGACGATTGGACGGGAGGGGGGCCCCTTTGCTTGCGGTTCCCGCGGTTGTTTGCTCTTGCCGAGGACAAATTTGTGACGGTTGCAGCTTGTTGGTCTGATGGAAATTGGTGCCCGACTTTCTCCTCTAATTTCTCTGACCAGAGACTGGAGGATTTCTTGGCCCTGCTGGATGCTATCAGGGAGGTGGGGCGCCCATCGGAGGGGAGGGACCACTGGGGTTGGCGTGCAGGTTAGTTCACAGTTAGGAAGGCTTTTGGGGCTATTTGCAGACCGCTGCCTTCGCGCTCGGAATCTTTGCTTCGCGATTGTGCGTTCCTTTGGGCTCTCAAGCTGCCTGAGCGAATTGGTTTCTTCTTATGGCTGTTTCGGAGACAAAGGCTGATGACGAGGGACCGGTGTGTCAGGCTTATTGGGTCAACCTCTAACAGGTGCCTTCTTTGCGAGGAGGCGGTTGAATCCGTTGAACATATGTTCTTCAAGTGCCCCAAGGTGATTCAGGTATGGCAGGGGACCGGTCTGGCCTGGCGTTGCGTTGAAGATCTCGAGTCGTTTTGCGGCTCGCTGGTGGCGAATAGGACTAGATCTAGGAGGGAGATGATCTACCCTCTGGCCGTCCTATGGGCTGTTTGGCTGGGGAGGAATGCCTTGCTTTTCTCGGGTCAGCGCTTTTATAAGGAAAACGTGGGGATTCATGCCAAGAGTTTGGTGGAGTGGGTTTTGTAATTGGTCGCTCCTTCGACCGTAGCTTTTGTATTTCTTTCTTGTTTCTGTTCTCGCTTTTTGAATAAAAGATGGGGCGAACACCGTCGAGTGTCTCCCCTTATTTCAGGATTCAAAAAAAATAATTAAAAATCAATTACTAAATTCACCCTTTCATTTATTTTGACCTCGATATGCGTGCAAATGAGTTGGAATTTGAGCACAAAGTAGAATAACCTAAGATCTACCTACTTTGAGTTTTTTACAATTTTCAGAGCAACGATTAATTTAATATCAATTTCAGAATAACAGTGGGTAAAATATGTTTTTTTCCTAGAATAATAATTATATTAAATCAAACACTGCTCTTAATTTTTTTTTGAATCCAAGAAAGGGGGATACACTCGAAGGTGTTCGCCCAAAGCTTTATTAAAAGGGGAGAGAAAAGGGGGGATGGTACATGAAAGCACTCAGAGCGCTAAACACACCAAGAGCTTAAAAGGCTTGACACATGTAACTTTACATTTTCCAAATAAAATCTTTTCCCTGAAAAGAGAAGTGCATTCCTGGCTAGCCAAATAGCCCAAAGCGTAGCCAGCATCCACAGCAAAACACGCCTTTCACGGTTGGAGGCCGCCACCAAGCTGCTGGAAAAAACACCCACATCGTAGAGATCAAGCCAACGTAAAGTCGGGTTGTCCCAAATGGGGGCCACCCGAGAAAACAAAAAGAAAAGGTGATCCGCAGTTTCAATCTCCGTGCCACAAAGGAGGCAACAGTCAGAGATTGCTCCAAGTAGCCTGTAACATCTGTCCCGGGTCATCAGCCTCTTGCGCCTGAACATCCATAAAAAGAAGCCAATTTTCTCAGGGAGGTGCAGCCCCCAAAGGAAAGCGCTATCCCGCACTAAATCATGCGAGATGGAGTGGGGGGGGGGGCTAGTGATAGCCAAGTAGGCCTTACGGACGGTTGAAGTCTTTGTCCCGCCAAACCGAATGGTCACGCTCAGAAGAGGGGTTGGGACTGGTGGCGTCACTCAGATCGTCCAGGAGGCCCATGAAATCCTCCATGCGCTGGTCAGAAAAGTTTGAGCGGAAAAGAGGCATCCAGTTGCCACAGTCCGAACAAGCAGCGACATGCACATCCGAATCCGAAGCTAGAGCAAAAAGACGAGGGAAACGAGAAGCAAGGTCTCCCTGGCCAGTCCAATTATCCTTCCAAAAGAGAAATCTCTCACCATTCCCCAGCACAGGTCTAAAAAACTCTCCAAAGCCTGAAGTAACCTTGAGGATGCCTCTCCAAAAAAGAGAGAGATTAGCCGTCACCACAAGCGAAACGGGCGATGGCGCCGTGCAGGTGACCGAATAAATCTGACGAAGGAGGCGAGTGCAGAGGTCGTCGCTGTTACCCCAGATTCTAGCCACCCAGTTTAGCAAAAGCGCCTCATTGAGGGCGGCCAGGCGGCGAACACCTAGACCACCCTCACTTTTTTGTAGAGTGATGTCCTCCCAGCCGACCAGATGCAAACCCGACTGGACCTACCATCCTTGCACCAAAGGAATCTACGCATAAGCACTTCAAGCCTCTTCCTGATGCCCGAGGGGAGCAGCCTCGTGGAGGAGTAGTAGACAGGGATCGTGGAGAGGACAGATTTCAGGAGCACCAGTCTGCCCCCCTTAGAGAGGAGCATCGCCTTCCAACCAGCAAGCTTCCCCTCAACCTTCTCGATCAAGGGAAGCCAGTCAGATAGCTTCGACCTCCCCGAGGACAGCGGAAGCCCGAGGTAGGGGATCAGATGATTTGAACGTGCCGTGCCTAACACCGTGCTGCAAGTCTCAGACTCGTCGTCCGTCAAAGAGAAAGGAACGAGCTTCGACTTGGCCAAATCCAGCCGATGCCCGGACATCTCGCTGTAAATCTCGAGTACCGCAGCCATCCCCCTAGCCTCCTCAGGTTCACCCTCAATGAAGAAGATGGTATCGTCGACGTACTGAAGCGGCGGGATCTGGATGTCCCCCTTAGAGAACCCACACGAGATGCCCGCCCGGAGCACCCCATCAACCATGCAGGCCAAAACGTCCGCAGCAAGCAAATGTTACGTTGCTCTCCCAGGACCGCCCACGTGGTCGCGGGGGAAACGATCCCGACTCCGGTGATTTTACGGAACTCATTACCGATCTGGCTTTGGAGGGGCTCGTGCCCAATGATATCTCTTACACTTGGAGGTCTAATACATCCAGATCGCGAATCGATCGTTTTTTTGCGAATATTCGCATGCTGGAGGCTTTCCCTTTATGTGCGGTCAGCTCTCGACCGCGGTCTTTCTCTGATCACAGCCCCATTATTTGGGACTCCGGGGATGATCAGCGTCCCCGTGGCATTTTCCGTTACGAGCGGTGTTGGCTAATCGAGCCGGGGTTCAAGGATATTGTGCGTAATCATTGGGAGCAGAACATCTTTGCGGGCACAGCTGCACGTCGTTTTGATCAAAAACTTTCTTCCCTCAGAAAGGTCTTGGCTAATTTTAAGAGGGAATCGCGTCAGGCTCGTGTCGCCGTGCGCAAGGAGGCTGATGATGTGGTTTTGAGGTTGGACATCCTTGAAAACGACAGGGAGTTGCTTCCGGACGAGTTGGCCGAGCGTGCTGCGGCGGCGGAGAAGGCAAGGTTGGAGGATCGGAAGCGGTCGATCGAGTGGCGTCAACGCTCGCGGGTGCGGTGGCTTAAGGAGGGGGATGCCAACACTGCGTACTTCCACAGGGTGGCGAGCGCCCGACGGCGCTCCAATTTTATCTCCTCTATGCACATCAATGGCGAGCACATCCAGGGGGAGAGTGAGTTGGGGGAGGCTGTGGGGAACTATTTTCGGGACGTGTTCGGGAGCCAGGCTCCGCGGCGGTGGCGGTGGTCGGGCCGTGGGGCCCCCGTTCTTCCTGTTGCCGAGGCGGAGGAGCTTACCAGCCCGTTGTCTTTGGAGGACCTCCGGGGGGCGGTCTGGGACCTCAACTCAGACGCTGCGCCGGGGCCCGACGGCTTTCCGGTGTCTTTCTATCGGGATTTCTGGGACGTTGTTGCTCATGATGTTCTTGATGTCGCTCGGGAGTTCTGCGAGGGGAATCGCGGCTTTGATAAGCTTAACATGGCTATTATTGTTCTTATTCCGAAGTCTACCTCTGCCAACCGAATTGAGGACTTCCGGCCAATCTCCATTTCAAATGCCATCTACTTAATCATTGCAAAGGCCTTGGCCAGACGGCTCGCCCCATTACTCGATTCGCTTATATCGCCCTATCAGGCTGCATTTGTTCGCGGGAGGCAAATTGCTGATTGCTACGCGGTGGTCTCGGAGATTATCGAGGCGTGGCGCAAGAATGGTTCGAAGGGGATCTTATGGAAGATTGACTTTGCGAAGGCCTACGACACGCTCGATTGGAGGTTTCTGTGGTCCGTACTTTCGACGAGAGGGTTCCCTTCGGTCTGGATTTCGTGGATGAGGCGATGTGTGACCACGGCCTCCCTCTGCATTCTTCTCAATGGTTGCATGGCTGGGGGATCTTTCCAACCTCGTAGGGGGGTTCGTCAGGGGTGTCCCCTTGCTCCCCTATTGTTCGTTTTGGCGGTCGATGTTTTGCCATGCATGATCGATGGGGTGGTCGCGGCCGGCCTTTCTCGCGGGTGCTCCTTTGGCCGTTACCATGTTCATCTTATTCAATTTGCCGATGACACAATCTGCTTCATCGAGGGTGGTACGTCGAGTGTTTCCGGTATGGCGACTACGCTTCAATTATTCAGCGAGCTATCGGGCCTCCAAATCAATGGGCATAAGTCCAAGGTTGTCCCCTTCTCTATGTCCCCGGAGGAAGTTGGGGAGTGCGCGCGACTGCTGGGTTCTCCTCCCGCTGCTCTTCCTTTTGATTACTTGGGCCTTCCTTTGACGATGGGCCGCGCTCGCATCCGCGACTGGCGGGTGGTTGTGGAGAGGATGGAGGCTCGATTGGCCGGGTGGCGGGCGAGCCTTCTTTCCCGCGGCGATCGGTTAGTGCTACTCAAATCTGTACTCTCCTCCATCCCAATCTACTTTTTCTCTGTGCGCGGGATGCCGAAGGGGGTGCGTTCTAGATTGGAGAAGTGTATGCGGAGTTTTTTGTGGGGGAAGAAGGGGGGTGGGGGAAGGGGCGTGCATCTGGTGGGGTGGGATGAGGTCACGAGGCCCAAGCGGGAGGGGGGGCTGGGCGTCAGGCGGCTGGAGGCGGTGAACGATGCCCTCTTACTCAAGTGGGCGGCAAGGGTTTGGGGTAGGGAGGAGAATTTCATGTTAAATTGTTTGAGGGAGGCGGCGGGCGTTGACTTCGCTTCTGTTTTTCGTGGGGGTATCGAGGACCAATTCTCACCTTTTTGGCGTGGCGTGGTGACGCCCTTAACCGTTGCAGACTTTCTTTCGCTCTCAAGCTCGGTGATGGTGGTTCCTTCCGCTTTTGGGAGGAGGATTGGACTGGGAGGGGTGCTCTTCGGACCCTTTACCCTCGGCTGTTTGCTTTGGTCGTCGACAAGGACGTCACGGTGGCTTCTTGCTGGGATGGGGCGTACTGGTGCCCCTCTATTGCTGATAATTTATCGGACCAGCGGTTGGAGGATTTCGTCTCTCTTATGAATGTTCTCGCTGATGCTCCCAGGCCTTCTCTTGCTCGTGATCATTTGGTTTGGAAGGATGGCCCGTTCTCTACCCGTAAGGGGTACCTGGCTCTTTTACCCCACTCTTCCGAGGATGATGCCACTTTCTTGAGGGATTGCAGATTTTTGTGGGGTCTCAAGCTCCCAGAGCGCATCGGAATATTCCTTTGGCTATTACGCCGTGCCCGGTTGTTAACTCGGGACCGCTGTGCTATTATGTTTCCCAATTCCTCCCCCATCTGTGGTCTTTGCGGCTTGGAGGCGGAAACCGTGGACCACTTATTCTTTCACTGTGGATGTGTTTCTGCCCTGTGGGATGACTTGGGATGGCTTAACCTGTCCTCCTTTGCTTCGCTATGCGTTAGCCTGGTCAACGCGAGGGATCGACCTCGGGAGGTCTTGCTGGTGCCAATTGCGAGGCTTTGGAGCATCTGGCTGGGAAGGAATGAAGCCCTTTTCGCTCGGCAGCGATTCTACTTGGAGAATATTCGTATTTCGGCCTCGGGGTTCCTTCTTGATTGGTCCTCTAGTTAGTGTGATGCTTTTGTTGCGGGGGTATCTTATCTTACTTGGGATACCTTCTGCCTTTTTGTTTTTGGTATTTCTGTTCGTCCATTCTCACTTGTAAGTACTACTCTATCTTTCTCTTAAATGCATTGGGGCGATCACCGTTGAGCGCGTCCCCCTTTTTTGAGCCTCAAAAAAAAATCCACGAGATTAAGCAAAAGTTGTTCTACAGTGAGCAATTTTTAAAATGATAAAATGATGCTAAATGGAGGTTCAAACAAATATGCAAACATAGGGACCTAAATGCAATTTACAGAAATAAAATTGATAAAAAATATGCTGACATGACTTAGATGCAATTACCTATATTTGAGAGGAACTGAATGCAAATTTCACACTACGCACGTGCGAGACATGTGCCCTCTGGGGCGGGTCCTTTCTGGAATATGCAGAAACTAGGGGGCACTTTTGCAAATAACACAATTCTTACGCGCTGCGCACATGCTTTCTGGAGGAGGGCTCTTTTAATATTAACATGGAAGTTGCGGGAGTTCTTATGCAAATATCCCCTGCCCCACGTGCTCCTTACGCGGGAGGGAGGATAAGGGGCGACGGGCTGTACAAGGCAGAGACGGTGCCCAGTTACACGGTGTCAGGGCTGTTCTGCTCGAAGGGAGAGGCCGTTGGAGTGCTGCTGCGGTGTTCAGGTGGTGGTGTATGTTCGAGGCAAAGGCGGAGCTGATGTCCTGTCGACACACAACCAGTGGTGCAGCAGGAGCACACGGTCGAAGGCGATGGCGATCCTGCTGTTGGGCAATGTTGGAAGGCGGTTGCGCGATGGAGGAGGGAACCCGGTCGACACACGATCGATGAGGGAGGGCGTGACTGAAGGTGGAGCGGGGTCCGTGAGGGTGGTCACACGATGGTGGAAGGATGTCCAGAGGATCGGGTCGAGGCGGCTGGACGCGCAGAACTGAGTCGATGAGGCTGGCGATGGAGGCGGGTGCTTGGAGAGGTGCTGGTTGATGGACGGACACCTGAATGCTGGAGCTTGGTCTGTACGCGAAGATCGAGGGACAGAGCTCGGGGCGGATTGTGAATGACGAAAGTAGGGAAGAAACATGAGAAAAAGGGAAAGAAGAAGAAAAGGAACAAAAAAGAGAGGGAAAGAAGAAGTTTACCTGCAGGTGGAGTTGAATCGCCTAGTGGTGGAGAAGCGGAGTTCAACTCCGGGTCATCGCTTCAGAGCAACCGACGAGGGGCTTGCGAAGCTCTAGCAGTTTCATGAGATAGCTGCGACGGTGGTTGGACAGCCACTGGATCTTGCCGTAGAATCTCGTCTTCGTTCGAGGCCGTCCTGGTCAAGCTGTCACCTGGACGAGGTGCCGTGTTGTAGGCTCTCCTATCGGAAGGCGGATCAGGGTGAATGTCGGCGGTGCAGTCCTTCTTAATGGCAGTTGGAGGAGCGGGCCGAGTCATGGGGATGGTTTGTAGGGAGCGAGATTCGTGGCGACGTGAGGAGATGGAGGACGGGCAGTTGGGAATGAGGTGGTTGTGCGCGAGGGCCACTGTCGTGAAGAAAGAGAAGGAGGATGAATGCGGGTCCTACGGGATGAGCGGGAGGTGCGGTTGGCGCGTGGCTGCTCCAAATAAATATAAAATAGATAAAAATGGGGTGACTCGTGGTTGCTCCGGGAGCTGCCACATGTCGCTCTCAGAAAAATCGCAAATAAAATCAAAAGAAAAATAAAAAAGAAATAATAAAAGGGGTCAAATCAAAAAGTGATCAACATGAAAGTTGCTCGACTCAACGAGATCTACAACTTCTGTGAAGGACCGAAAATCAAAGGAAGTCATCTGTACAAAACGTATTTTTGGGGGTACCTTATAGATATAAGATACCGCATTTTTATATTTTGCAATTTTTTTCGTTTTTAAAATAGAACAATCAAAATAAAGTTAGAGAAAATATGAAATGAATATTTATAACTTAATCTATTTTTTTTGTATTTCTAATAATTAAGAAAATAAAAAGATAAAAATAAAGGGTATTTTGGTCAATATGTACAATATACAATAGGGGCCCAAAACCCAAATTTCACATACGATCTCCGATTTTTATGAGATTGGCCTTGTTTTGAAGGTCTTTGAATGCATATTACTTTAAAAATGAGTAGACCTAAATCGAACACTATATGGGAGAGATATGCATATTTTAAGGTTCTTAGTCTTAAACTTGGATTTGGGTTTATTGGTCAATTTTACAAGTTAGTATTTTTTTTGATATTTTTTAGTGTTAGTAATATATACACTATAGAGTTGATTTTATTGGATTTGGAGTTAGTATAAAATAAATACAAATAGGTGAATTTATTTAATGTACAAGTGACTATGTATAAGTGAATGTGGCTCTTTATTTAATGTCAATATGCATGCTAAAATGCAGATATTATTTCTAAATTTAATGCATGAATGCGAATAATGCATAATAAAAGGAAATATACAGCTTTGCTCGGGAACAAAGCCCTATTTTCGACTTTTAGAGTGTTGAATCACATATTCATCAAGCATACGGCTCCCCGTCGCCTTGAGGCCCTTTCCCACAACCTTTCACTTGAAGCTCCCTCCAAGCAACCCTTGCCTGCATCCTCCCACCCCGAGGTCCATGCCCCCATGGTCGCATCCCCCTCTGCTCTGAGCTTTCCATTCCTTTGCTCGCATATCTAGTTTTCTACATATGAACATCATAAGCCTCCATAGTTCTTAGTGAGAAAATCACATCATCCCTCCACTCCGCAAAATGTCTTCGATCCCTTACCCTAAACTCCCTTGCATTGCAGGTCAATATCTTTATAACGTAACCGACTTACTCCTTTCTTCATGTTAGCCCCCACAACCACTGTCTCAAGAATTACACCCCCTTCCTTGATACCAAACAAAGCTGATTGACCTTCCAAACTGCACATCCTCCTTTGTTGGGCATGACGGCTCTCTGCACTCACATCACTTCTCTCTCCCTTGATCCCCACTTCGTATCTTTTGCCACTGAACATTATGTTCTATCCTGCAATCCTGTTCTCAAGCCCTCTTATTGTCCTTTTTCCGAGTCCTATCCTCATTTCATGCATCTCCGCACACCTCCTTTCTTAACTCCGTGCAACATGCACATTCCCCATCTCTCCCCACGCTTAATTGTTGCCTATTCAACCCCTAATTTTCCCCCAAAATTCTGTCTGCATTAGTTATCACCGTCAGATTTTGCTCTGATTCATCATTGGTTAATTGTAATGTCTAGCTTGGATGAGGAATATGAATCTGATCTAAATTGGCTTTCATGATTTAGATGCTAGCATTCTGCTGCTGTGCAAAGTGTGCAACATCTTAGCTTTTAGTTTTAGTGCGCATTTCATCTTGTGTATTAAGTCCCGGTAATTTATGGGGTGATAGGTTATTGTCTGATTTTCCTCTTTAAACATTGAGATCGAGATATGATTGATTCTGGCTTTTTTGCAGGCTCTGTTGGAAATGTGAATGAAATGGATGTCGATGAAGAGGATAAAATATCAATTAATCCTGATTTGCGGAGACAGATTCTTGGTGCCATTGATTCCCACTTTCTCGAAAACATCGTATGGTTTTGTAATTGTTTTTGTTCAGATTTTGTAGGTTACTTGCAAAGTTTCTGAAAATGTGTTTCTGTCAGGTTAAAGCCTTATTTAGGAATGCATCGTATGCCAGTCATTCATGGAATACAGGGCCTTCTGAAGTAGAGTTAAATGCAATTGGTGGCATTTGTTATTTTCTATATGCTTCATTTCTTGCCCTACCGGTTGAAACTTTTATGACTGCACTTGCATATAGAACTGAGATTGTCCTTATATTATGGAACTTCATTAAATGGAGCCATGAAAATGAAAGGTGGCCGTCTTTTCCGAAATTAGAAGGCTGCTTCCCTGGAGATGCTCCGGGCTGGTTATTACCTCTGGCTGTCTTCTGTCCTGTATACAAGTAAGAGATGCATTGAATAATTAGTTGGTAATTTAGCCTACATTTGATATCTGTATTGCAAGGAATTTTCTTAACTGAATACAGGTAAAAGATGCATTGCATAATTAATTTGGCTATTTATATATGTTTAACCATTGAGCTGCCGGGACCTTTATTCCTTTCGGAATGATAATGGTTGAGGTGGAAGTGTGTAAGGCTGTCTTACACACATCGAGCACATGTTTTTTCATTTCCTACTTAAGACTTCCCCTTGTCTATGGCAGACTCTGCTAGGCTGATTGGTTACCAGTTAGTTGTATTGAAGTTTGAAAAAGCTCGTTCACTGGAAGGTATTGGGTTTTCTAGGAGCGGAAGATTTGTGTTGCTATGGGCAAATCTGTAGGCAATACCCGGCTTTTTTTTTCTCTCATCTCACGTGCTGCCTGTTAGGGTGCAGAGTTGCTTGTAGTATTTGATGAAGCATTCTTTCGAGATATAACGAGTATTTTCCTGGTATAATAGAAGGTGGTGATTCAGAGTATTGATGACGAAGTTTTGGGCATTCTATGATCGAAATAAATGAAGAAGGCACTACTTGCTCGGTGGGTTCTGCGAATATGGGGGGGAGGTGAATACTTGCTCTATAGGTTTGTATGGAAGATTTATGTTGTCACTGTTGTTTTTGTGTGTCTTATTTTCGGTAGCAAGTTGTACATATTTTGGAGGGGGATTTGCTTGGTTTTACTAGAGATTATGCCTTTCCTGAGGTTCATTGTGGGATATGGCACTGGGTTTAGTTTTTAGAAGGACGATTGGGTGCCGAAGAGAGAGCTTCGTGATCATTTTCCATGTTTTGATGTAGTTGAAGGCGATGAGGTTTAGGTTGATGGTGTCTGGGCGGATGGTGCATGAACACCATTGTTTTGGTTTGATCTCTCGTGGGAAAGGGTGGACGATTTCATGACGTTGTCTCTGGAGGAGGTAAAGCCACCATCCAATGGGCGGGGTTACTGGACCTGGCGGATGTGCACTTTTCATTTAAGAAGCGTGGACTGCTGGAGGATTTGAGTTGGAAGGTATCAATGGGAGTCAGGATTTTTCTCTGGCTATTGAGGCAATGCCTTTACCCTTTATGAGTTTTGGTGGAGCCCACAAAGACACATTTTACCACACTTGGAGAGAGATTATCACTGTCAGTAGAAGAATGTGGACAAAGGATGTACACACAAAGACCTTAGGCTCAACAGGGAATGTGTTCTTGTTAGGGAAGAGAAGAGAATATGGTGTTTGCTCCTCCAAGACTATGGAAGGAACGCGGTTTATCAGGTATGTAGCCGTGAGGACATCATCCCCCCAAAACGTGAGAGGAGTCATGCTTTGAACAAGTAACTGTTAAACAATATCAAGAATATGGCGGTGCTTCCTTTCCACCACACCGTTCTGTTGGGAGGTACAAGGACACGATGTTTGGTGGATGATTTTATGCTCAGTCAAGAAAGATCGAAAAAATTATTGCAGAAATCAAGAGCATTATTAGTACACTTATTTTTGACATGAAAATCAGATGCATTTTTCATTTCCATCAAGAACATTTTTATAATAGTGCCCACTTCAGATTTCGATTTCATAAGGAACTTCTATGAAACACACAATTTCATTAATCACAACACGATAAAGCTTGTATCCAGAGTGATTTACTGCACAGCTAGGTCCCCAAACATCAAAATGAACTAATTCAAAAGCAAACTTCGTGACACGCCCTTGATGATTTGGAAGCGAGTTTCTATGATGTTTTCCAAGTTGATAGGCTTCACAATTGAAAAAGGTGGATGTAGGAATTTGAGGAAGAATGCTTCTCAACTTTAGTAGAGGTAAGTGGCCAAGATGAAGGTGCCATGTCTAGGCAGATGAATCCCCTGTAAAAGTTGAATGTACCCACAAAAGAAGACCATGTCAAGTTGTACATACCCCTTTTTTCATGGTCACAACCTATCACTCGATTCATCATCATATTCATCATCATATCCTTAAAAAAAGATACTGGATCAAAATCAGCTCAACAATTAAGCTTCTTAGTAATTTCCCTTTTTTCATGGTCACAACCAATCATTCGATTCGTCATCATCTCCTGAAAAACAGAAGATACTGGATCAAAATCACCTCAACAATTAAGCTTATTAGTAATTCTTGAAACAGACAGTAGATATCTAGATGAATGTTTTTTTTAATCCAAAAGAGGGGGTAACACTCAAAGGTTTCCGCCCCAAGATTTATTATTGATTATAGATAAGAGAGAAGTACAACTAACAAGATTACATAGACCAATCCTCCACCAAGCTTGGAGAATGTGCCATAATATATTCCTTATAGAATCTTTGACTTGAGAAGAGAAGCGCATTTCTTGCCAACCAAATCACCCATATAATAGAAAGAGGTTGAAACATGACCCGACGAGGACGTTGTCTGCCAGACGAATGTTTGGAGCAACATGGACCCACTTGGTCAGTGATAGGGCACTGCCTGCCATCTGCCATAACAATGGTACGACCTGATATGACCGTACTAAATGTTTTTTTTTGAAAGGGAAAAGGGCCTACACCCTATAGGTATATGCCCAAAAAACTTCACCATTTATCACCAAAAACTAAATTTACAACTTTAACATGCTACCCTATGGTACGAAGAAAACAATTTACATATTCCAAACGCCCGCCCATACCCTCACACGAGGAAGAACATTTTTCCCATACCATCTGTCCCCACGTAACACCATGCAGCGCTATATGCTGAGATTGCTTCTTTCCAGTACCTCTCCATTCTTCCCCAAGGTCCTCCCTGAAACGATTCAAACCATCGCATCGGATTGCCAGATTGCCAAACAGAGGCCAAACTTCTGCAGATGACTTGTATTTGAAAAAAAGTGATCCAAGTCTTCCATTTCGTCATGGCATCTGGAGCAAGTTGGGACGTAACCAGGAAATAGGCATTCCAGTCGTTCACCCGTCAAGATTCTGCCCCTTTTGACGATCCAAAGGTATACCTTCACTCGAGCCAGAACTTTCCATTTCCAGATCCTTTTGCAGTCACCCTCACACCCTTCTGGGTCGTAGGTCTCAGGACCCTTCAGAGCTTTGTAGGCCTTCTCCACTGTAAAAATCCCGTCCCTCTAGCGTCAGCAACCTCTACCCTCCGAGGGTCCCGTCGCTTTTCCCAGCTCCTCCAGCATTAACACCTGCTCTTCCACACGATGTTCTGAGAGCTCAAACCTGAACATAGGAGAAAACCATGTCCATCCCAGATCTCGACGATCGATGCCTCCGAATCGGTAGAGAGCGCCCGTAACCGCGAGTATCTCACTCCGAGAACACCCCCTCACTCCAGTCATCATGCCAGAACTTGAACCCCTTGTCGTCACCAACCACCGATCTCAAGAACTAGTCGATCTCTTGAACATCCCCATAGATGCCACATCGGAAGTAAGAAGGTGAGGGCCCGGGCTCCCTAGCAACCTTACTAAGTGTTGAAAATTGATTTATGTTGCCACAAATGTGTCGTGATGCACCCGAGTCTACCAACCAATTAGATGAATTTTCTAGATCCTTACATACACATCACAATGTAATTACACCTTGAGGGTTAATAAAGGCTGCGACATCGATATTGGTGGTGATCATGGTAAGTCAAGCTACTGAAGAAAATGATAGTTGGGATATCATCCCATACTAACTCAGCTGCTACCAATGTTTGAAAAAATGAAATGCGAAATAATGCATTTTTCCTGGAGGAGAGGCGTAGCCTCGAGGCAATCGAGGCGTAAGCCTCAGTTTGTATAGGAAAATAATTAGAAAAAGTATAATAAATATATTTATTGATGAAAGAGTCTAATCTGACAGACATATGATATATACCAATGTAATATATGATGATATTATGAAGATAAGAACATGGCAACAAAGGATATGTCAATGCCATAATCCTTTCTACTAAATTTCTACCCAATCAAACGGAAATCATTGGCTATAACTATTACTAAAATATTTATCAAAAAGGGATTGGCTATAGTTGTCATTAAAGATATCCAAGTTGTTGATATGAATCCTATGATTTGAATCCTAACTGTATGTTATGCTGAACCTAGATGAAAAATGGTCTAATGTCCCCTTTGCTACCATACCCTATTAGTATTGGGGGTCTCGAGCCTGGGGGGGTAGGGGTGCCCAGGTTGGCCCCCCTTACGTGGGTTGCAGGGGACAACACCCCTGTCCCAATTTTTTTATATGGGTATTTGAATTCGCACGCAGTTTCTTATATGTTTAATGGTGTAATAGTAAGAGTTCACTGAAATAATTGGACATGTTATTGGTAAATATGAATATGAAAGAGGTCAAATTTAAGCATTCATCTTGCATAAATATATACTCAACAAGTAAGCCTTTATGAATTTATGAAAATACAAATATGACTTATTATTTTCTTTAAAAAATGCTTGAAAAAAATCCCCAACGCCTTACCTACCTCTTAGCCCTGCCTTACTGTCTCGCCTCGCCTCGACCGCCTCAAGCATCCGAGGTGCACGCCTTAGCCAGGGGGTCCGAGGCAGTCACCTCAAGGCTTTTTCTCACCACACCCCGTTTTGCCTCGAGTGCCTTTGCACCTCGAGGCGCGTTTTTTCAAACCGTGGCTACTACACCATATCCTCATATTCTGCTCTGATATATTAGAAGAACCATCATCGTGTGCTCGAGAGGTAGAGATTGCCTGATGAGCAATTGGGGGGTTTTCATGATTCCCCAGACATTGGTCCTCTGAGTGGCCCATGTAGCCGCCGAAGGTACATAGGGTTCTTGCACACCCATGCGTATCACGACCACGCCTTCTACGTATAAAAAAGTCACACGACCTCTATCAGATGGGACAACCATAATAAATGTGGTCTCGACTCACATGCATCTATATTTGATGAGAAATAGATAACATGATCAACCTGCTCTCGATTCACGTCTATATTGGATGAGTAATAGACAACTTGGTCAGCATGCTGTAGGCTTCTTCCTTAAAAGGAATCTCGGACGTCGTGATTATCTGGCTCGAGTGGCTTCATACATAGGATGTAAGTTGCAAAGAAAGAGTCCAACCATCAAATGGGATTTTTTTTGAAGCCAAGAAAAAGGGGGATACACTCAATGGTGTTCACCCCAATATATTAAAAGAAATGAGGACAGGTATACAAACAAGAAATTAAAACTAGCCACCCAACGTAGGAGGCAAGGAGCCTCCAGAACTGGGCGCCAAGAAACAAAAGAAACAAGGAAAAAAGCACGCTAAACACGACTCCAGTTAGCCACCAAAGCCCTCGAGCGACAGAGCACGTTCTCCAGATAAAACCGCTGCGCAGAGAATATGGCCTCGTTGCGAACAAGCCATATCGACCATAAACAAGCCACCGGTGCCAAGAATTGCCTTCTCTCCATACGCCTATTCAAGAAGAGGGAATCACAGAAGGTCTCCACATCACGAGCATGCACCCAAGCCACGAAGGGGTCATCCCACAGCCCCCGGACCAAGGGACAGAGAAAAAGTAAATGGTCCAGGGATTCCACATTTGAATCACACATGCCACAGATATTGGAAACCGAAGGCAGCAACCTCGAACAGCGATCACGCGTCAAAAGCCTCTTTCTGCGGACGAGCCATAGGAAGAATATAATACGCAAGGGCAAGCCCAAGCTCCAGAAGAAACCACAGTCTCTCACCAGGGAATCCGATCGAGCAGGCAAAGTATCAAGCAAGGATGCGTAGGCCTTCCGAGTCGAGAAGTCACCATCCCTCCAAATCCAGTGATCCAAGCCTACAGAGGGAGAATTCGCTTGAGTAAGGACGTTCATCAGAGCAAGAAAATCAAAGAACCTCTGATCCGAGAAGATCCCCAGAAAGC
The DNA here is from genome assembly GCA_037367405.1 of Ottelia alismoides. NCBI lineage: Eukaryota > Viridiplantae > Streptophyta > Magnoliopsida > Alismatales > Hydrocharitaceae > Ottelia > Ottelia alismoides. The sequence continues at coordinate 644,925 of JAZKJV010003128.1, forward strand.
GAGGAGACCAAAATGCATTCACCCAGTAGCAAGCGACGGAGACCTCCTTATTTTCCGCCAGAGCAAAGAGACAAGGGAAGCGAATAGAAAGTGGCTCCCCCCCAACCAGCAATCATTCCAAAAAGAGAAATCACGGCCGTCCCCCAAAACAGGTTTAAAGGACGCTCTGTTCTTCAAAAAGACCTCCTGAAGACCACGCCAGAACGGAGAGCTCCCACTCACGACTCCCGAACCGCCCTCGCCAGCTCACTCTCTCCCATGAAGCTCCCTTAAGATCCCAATAAAGAAGCTACCATCTCTTCCCCACACCCTGCTTGCCCACTTAAGGAAGAAGACATCATTGATCAGCCTGAGGTGCTTAATCCCCAAACCACCTGCCAGCTTCTCCCTCACCACCTCCTCCCAAGCGACCAGGTGAATCCCACGCCCTCCGATACCCGATTTCCCCCAAAAGAACCTCTTGAGGCAAGACTCAAGTCGCTTGCAAATCCCAGCAGGCAGACGTCGAGTCGACAAAAAATAAATTGGAATGGCGGCAAGGACCGGGCGAAGAAGAATCAATCTACCTCCTTTTGAAAGAAGCGCCACGCGCCAACCTGCCAATCTCGCCTCAACCTTCTCCACCACCACATTCCAATCCTTAAGTCTAGGCCTCCCAACCACCAAGGGAAGGCCCAGGTAGTCAAGCGGAAGGCTGCCCAAAGCAGAGCCCAGAATGTTCGCAAAATCCATTGCCCTCGACTCCAATAGTCCAAAAGTAATAACCTTAGATTTGTTACCATTAATGCGCAAGCCTGATAATTCGCTAAAGAGGTCTAATGTCATCGACATGGCCGCAACTTCCGTATCACCCCCTTCAATGAAGCACAAAGTGTCGTCTGCAAATTGAATTAGCGGCACGGAAATGGCCCCCTTTGAAAAGTCCTTGGGGATGCTCGCAGCAACCACCCGGTCCACCATACGAGCCAAGACATCCGACGCAAGCACGAATAGAAGGGGGGCCAGAGGGCATCCCTGGCGCAGACCCCGACGCGGTTGAAAGCGCCCCCCTTCCAAGCCGCCATTAAGCAACAGAGAAGAAGAGACCGTAGTCACGCATCGCCGCATCCACGAAATCCACAACTCCGGGAAACCTCGCCTCTTGAGGACCGACCATAGAAAAGCCCAATCAACGCTATCATAAGCTTTAGCGAAATCAATTTGAGTTGGACATGTGCAGATAGGCATATAAGAGTTCATTGTTTAGAAAACAGAATTTAGTGTTGAATATAATTGGGCCAGAGGCTACCTATTTTGCTTTAGTTGGGACCTATCCACATAGGTTTGAAGAACCTTGACATAAATTTTCTCTTCTGAATATGTTTGACGAATGGAGGCAAAGAATCCATGTAGCTAACCTTACATAATGTGGGAATAAGCTTTGTTGTTGTTGAATATTGCTAGGAAAAAATAAGAGAGTTGTTTATTCCTTGAGCCCTAAGCTCTCTTATATAGAGGAGAGGCCTATGAGCAAATTATATAAAGCAGACAAGAGGAAAAGAAATAGATAAAAAGTACAGAAACATAGAAACATATCTCTACACTCCCCCCTCAAGATAGAGCATAGATATCTATCATGCTGAGCTTGGATGAATACCTTTGAAATGATCCTCTAAGTAAGTCTTTGGTGAAAATATCTGCCGTCTGGTCCCCTGAATTGATTTGAGATGTAGAAATGAATCCCTTCTGAATCATGTCACGTATATAGTGACAATCGACCTCAATGTGCTTCGTCTTTTCGTGGAATGCATGATTATTAGCAATAAACATGACAACCTGATTGTTGCATTTTAGCGACATGGGAAGATGTACATCTATATGTAGATCAGTAAAGACGGTTCGAACCTACATTAATTCTGTACATGGTTGTGCCATAGCCTTATACTCGGATTCAACACTAGATCTAGCAACTACAATTTGCTTCTTGCTTTTCCACGAGAGAAGTGAATCTCTGACAAATATAACAAATCTTGTTGTGGACTTCCTGTCCTTAGGGAACCCTACATTATCTGCATCCCCGCATGCTGAGATAGTGATGGTGCCACCTCTTTTAAGTAGCAACTATGCACCTGGAGATGATTTAAGATACGTTAGTATCATTTGTATAGCATCCATATGTACCTGACGAGGTTGTTCCATGAACCAGCTCACCCGACTGACAACAAATGAAATATCGGGTTTGGTAATGGTAACATAAAGAAGCTTTCCCACTAGCTCTCTGTATCTTCTCCAGTCAACCTCATCAGTACCATCAATAGCTTCATGGTTGGATCCATGGGTGTGGTGGCAGGTCAACATCCAAGCATACTCGTGTCACTCAGCAAATCAGTGACATATTTCCTCCTAGTCATCACCTGCCCTTGTTGATTTCTGGCAATCTCCAGTCCTAAAAAGTATCTAAGAGGTCCAAGATCCTTGGTAACAAATCCACGACCCAGAAATTCTTTCACCTTCTTTATTCCTTGTATGTCATCTCCTGTAATAAGTATAACATCAACATACACTATAATAGCAATCATACCTCTGGAGGTTCTCTGTATGAAAAGAGAATGGTCTGATTCGACCGTCTGAACCCTTGCTTCTCACACAAATCTGAGAGCTTTTGGAACCAAGCTCGTGGGTTCTGCTTAAGGCCATAGATTGCTTATGAAGTCTACACACCTGTGAACACTCCCCCTCAGCAGCAAACTCTGACGGATGCTGCATGTAGACTTCCTCCTGAAGATCACCATACAAAAATGCATTGTTGACATCAAGTTGAAACAAAGACCATCTCAAACCACAACAATTGTTAAAAGAATCCGTAAGGTAGAATGACGAGCAACTGGAGAGAAGGTGTCCAGATAATCCACCCCATATGTCTGAGTAAAGCCACGTTTTACTACTCGTATGCATTCTGCTTCACTGTAAATGCCCATTTGCAACTCACTATAGACACCCCAGTGGGGGCCGGGACCAGACTCCAAGTGCCTCTGGACTGAAGAGCCGCCATCTCCTCTATAGCTACACACCACCTGCTATCTGTTAATGCCTCCTGGTAAGTCCGTGGTATGGCTACGACGGACAAAGCAACAACAAACCTTCTGAAATCATCCGTCAGACTCTCAAAGGTGACATAGGAAGCAATCAAGTATGGGGCACATGAATGCTTCTGCTTCCCAATAACAATAGGTAAATCAAGATTATTATCATCATTCGTGCCACCAACCTGATCAACCTCCTCCTAAGATAACCCCTGTTGATTGTTGAATAAATCTTTTGGGGAGTGCACCATCGAGTGTATCCCCCTTGTTTCTGGTTTTCAAAAAAAGATAATCCCTGCTGAGAAACAATATCGCTCCCATAATTAGAAGTAATGTTATCAGAACAAACTTGGGCCATGCTGGATGACGGACCATGAGCATGAGGAGCAGACGTCGACTGTAGTGATGTGGTAGTGGTGGAACCAAAACAATGGGAGGTGGTGGGGCTGATGGTGGTGATGGAGGAGGTAGTGATGGAGATGGTAAGGAAGGTGGTTGGCGCATGGGTGGAGGTGGAATATAGACCTCATTATTCGAATTTGAAGGTGTTAACCTATTGCATGTAGGAGAAAAATACATGTCAGACTCAAAAAATATGACATTTGCGCTGACATAATATCTCATGTGTAACGGATCGTAACAACGATAACCCTTCCGAGTTCTGGAGTACTCGACAAAGACACATTTGACAGCCCTAGGAAAGAACTTGTCAATCCTTGGAAATAACCGATGGACAAACGCAACAGATCTAAAAACACGAGGGCTAAGAGAGAACAACTCCGTGTCAGGAAAAACAAGGGAAAAAGAAATCTTCTCCCTCAGCACTGACGGGGGCATACAATTAACGAGATAACAGACCGTGAGAACGTATCACTCCAGAATGAATGAGGTGCACAACTCTGGATCAGGAGGGTACGGATGACATCAAGATGGTGACGGTGCTTTCTTTCGGCAACATCGTTATGTTGAGACGTATATGCACATGATGTTTGATGATGAATACCTTGAGATAAGAATTGCGAGAGCACACGTGTACCGAATTCCAACGCATTATCAGTCCTTACAATTTTGACAGAGGTGGAAAACATTTTGCACTTCTTTATTGAAATCTGTTATTGCATTTTCAACTTCAGATTTATTCTTCAACAAGAAAACCCAAGATAAACGACTAAAATCATCCACATCAACTAAATAAAATCTATGTCCCTGATGATCGAGAACCCGACTTGGTCCCCAAATGTCTACATGGAAAAACTCAAAAGGGGAGCTACTGCTCTGACTCTGACGATTGGGAAAGACAGACCGATGATGCTTCCCTAACTGACATGCCTTACAATTGAATGACAAGCGGGGTGAAATTTGATGGACTTGACGCAGTTTCTGAAGTGGAAGATGACCGAAGTGCATATGCCAAAGGGAGAGATCGGTCTAGTGGAATGGGAAGATAGTCCAACATATGGTTTTTGGACCAGTCGATAGAGCCCGTCCTGCTCATGGACACAACCAATCACCCTACTCGTAAGAATGTCCTGAAACACAAGAGATGATGGGTCAAATATTGCTCTACAAATAATTTGAGTGATAAACAGTAAATTTATTGAGAAATCAGGAGCATGCAACACAATCTGTAACTGCATAGAGGGCGTCAAGGTGATCTCCCCATATCCTAAGATTGGGGAATGGATCCCATTTGCTATGACCACCGTCCTTCCTGAAGAAACCTGCGTGTAGATTATGAGCTCATCTCTATCTCCACACAAATGATGTGTGACACCATAATCTATGATTCATTCTGAGATATTTGAACCATGATAAGAAGTAAAGGCATGAACACTTCTTGAGGTACTAGCTCCTGTAGTAGCATCAATGTCCGAGCTGTTCTCTGAAGGTGGTGAAGAGGTACTAGCTTGGGGCTTGATGCCTCTCAGTCGAGACACAAGCTCATCATATCGCTGATCTGATGTTGGTGGATCTACATGATGCTGAACCTGCTATGCCATGCGTGCGGACACTGGGAAACCATGCTTGGAGTAACATGTGTCTTCTGAATGACCAGATCGGTGACAATAGGTACAAGATGTTCCATGTCCATGACCACCTCTACCATGTGATCTTCGTCTACGAAACTGAGTGGGACCACCTTTTCCACGAGAGGCCGCCATGGCAGAGGAATTCGACACTAGAGCAGGAGTTGAAATATTGATCCAGCTCAATGTACAGAAGGCCTCCTCCATGGGAGGAATGGTAGCATCAACCAATATCTGGGACGAAGAAGCCTCATACTGTGAGTCAAGAGAGGCCAGGAAGACTCCAACCATCGTAGCATTACAATATGCCTTTAACTGCTTTGGAGTAATCGTGAGAGACATGAAACTTCTCAAACATCCCGCGCAGGGCAGTATAGTGCGCATGTAGGGGTTGACCATTCTGCTTTATTGTGAAGATGCCATGCTGAAGATATAGAATTTTTGTCCCGTTCTTGGCCTGTAAATATGTGGCAACAAGAATATCTTACATGGCTTTGGCAGTGTGCTGGTGCAGGATATCGTTTGCAATATCTGGTATCAAGGTACTAGATAACCAGACCTGAGCATATGCGTCATTAGTCTCCCATGAGGCATATGATCCTGTCTTCTCCGTCGGCTCTTCATCGGTAAGAATTTGCTTCTTACCCATCGACTTCATTAGACTCATGAATTGCATGGCCCACAACTCGTAATTCGACCCATCCATCTTGGCTATAAGCGTTGGACCTCTGAAGGCGCCCGTACTGGGGATATCAATCTTGTTCTCCGAGATCTTGCTGGTTGAAGAAGTCAGGGATCACAGACTTGATGAAATAATTGTCTACACTGACATAAGGGAAGTTGGTTGCATGCGTACTCAAATCGCAACGAACCCCCTAAAAAAACTAGTGCGACGACGGCTTCGATCGCAGGAGATGCAGCGATGTCAACCGCTGAAGGTGCGGTGACGCAAGGGCGGCTGCAGGCGACAAGCGGCAGGGGCCACTGGCGACGTTGGCCCACGGGAGGCGGGGGGCGCTGGCGTAGGACGAGCAACAGGGCCGCGAGTGGCGGGCGGCTAGCGGAGGGGCCCCGGGTAGGGCGGTTCGGCACGAGAGGGCAAGAGGTGGGGCTAAGGTTAGGGTTTCGGGTACAAGAGCTCCGATCTAGGACCGTCGCTCTGATACCATGTTGGGAAAAAAAAATAAGAGAGTTGTTTATTCCTTCAGCCCTAGGCTCTCTTATATAGAGGAGATGCCTATGGGCAAATTACATAAAGCAGACAAGAGGAATAGAAATAGATAAAAGAGTACATAAACATAGAAACATATCTCTACAAATATGTTTACCGAATGCTGTCCTATATACACTTGGCTATCTTATAGTGTGTGTTGAGATATTTGTTATCTTTATTATTGTTTTCTTATTTTTTTTATTTCTTTTGTCTTCTTGTAATTTGCCCAATAGGCTCTTCTCCTATATAAGAGAACCCGAGGGCTTCTCATTTGTGCAATTCATTTTGTTCCCTGTACATGGTATCGGAGCGATGGTCCTAGACCGGAGTTCTCGTGTCCCACCCTAACCCAAACCATACCTGCACCACCTCCTCTCTGTTCCGCCGCGCCGCCACCGCTGGCACTGCAGGCCGACGTCCACCAACCCAGGCCGTTGGCTGGCTCTCTCCGACCCTCCCCCAGGCCGCCGGCCGTCGTCCTCGGCTCCCCCGACTTCCGCCAAGGTCGGCTAGGACCCCCGGTTGTCTCGAGCCACTGTCGGCTAGGACCCCCGGTTGTCTCGAGCCACTGTCGGCTCTTCCGTGCCCCTCCACGCACCCCTACAGCTTGATCTGCTATTAGATTCGGTCTGATTTTGACCGGAGAACACGATTTCAAACCTGTAAATCGCATTTTCCAGCTCTAGAGAGTAGCGAGGATTGATGCGGATGGTTGTATGAGTATACACGTACAACCAATCCTCTGTATGATCGTGTAGACTTGTTCATATCGGTCTACTGCTCAGTTGAGTTCCATTGGTCAGTCATTTTTTTCGTAATGTCAGAGAACAAATGCGATATTTTTTCGTCCGGAGCCTTCAAGGGCCCGGCTCCCATCGTTAAGAGGGATGGGGCCAACTATGACTTGTGGTCCATGCAGTTCCTCACCCTCATGCGATGCAACAAGGAGCACATCTTGAGAGATCCAGAGCCAATGGATATGACTGGGGAAAATGCTTCTTGGAAGCAAGATGACATGTATGCACATGTTTGGCTTTGTGGGATTCTCTCCACAGAAATAGCCAATGATATTCTGAATCAACCCAGCGTCAAGGCGATGTGGGATACTTTGGCATCCACCTATGGTTAAGTGAAGAATGATGTCAAGATTCTTTAGCTACAGTTCGATATCTACAATGCCAAGAAGAATGGTCGTCCTCTGCATGTGTACTACTCTTCGCTCTGTGGCATGTTCGAGAAGCTTCATAGAGACATGCCTATTATAACAGTAGAAGATGTTTAGGAACTCCACGATGGTTGGAGTCTTCATGGCTGGACTTGATACATAGTATGATGCTGCGCGTGCTCAACTTCTCACCGGAGCTACCATACCTCGCATAGAGAGGCCTATAGCCGTCTCAGTTGGATTATCATGCCTTCTACAATCACTTTTCCGCCTTCTTCAGCGGTGACCGCTTCTCGTGGTCGAGGAGGGACGATCCAGTCCAGAGGACACACCCCTCGTGGTAGAGGCAGTGGACACCAATGTGGCCCTTGCACTTAATGTCGTAGACCTGGACATGTAGAGGATACATCCTACCAGAAGTGTATATCCTACTTTTGGTCGCATAGCATGCACCTTCTGAGACTACAACTTCCCAGGCCGATCCTCGCCTGGATGATATTGTCTCTCGTATTCGAGAGATCATGACTTCTACTGCTTGCGCCACCACTACAGATACAACAACCGCAGCTAGAGCCTCTTCGAGCTCCTCTAGTATCACCTATGCATTTACTTGTAGTACTGGTGTAGACATGACATAGTGGATTATGGACTGCGCTTCACACCACCTGTATGGAGACGGAGTGCAACTGAAGTCCTACAAGACCATACCACCTGGCAGATTGGTTGTCGTTGCTAATGGCAGCAACTTACCTGTTACATGACATGGGAGGTGCATTTGATGCTATCCATGCGCCTTCAGAATGTTTTATATGCTCCCGACTTTCAGATGAATTTACTTTCCATTAGTCAGATTACTAAGGATCTGCATTATCGTGTCATTTTTGATTTCTCGTCTCTTGTTTTTCACGACATACTTACATGCAGTGTGATTGGATGTGGCCATGAGCAACGGGTGCTTTACAGACTGCTCCAACCTCCTCATGCTGGTGTTTCTACTATACCTACTAAACCAGTCTTACCATTAAAATGACACCTTCATTTGGACACCTTCCTCTGCAGAAGTTGTGCCATGTTCTCCCTCATATCTCTATGAGATCCTCTTTCCAGTGTGAGGCTTGCCATCTTGGGAAGCATCACCGGTCCTCCTTTCCATCCGGTCAGAGTCAAAGCAATTTTCCGCTATTTGAGCTCCTACATTTAGACATTTGGGGTCCGAGTCGTGTTCCTGATCACCAGGGATACCGTTTTTATCTTGCTGCTGTCGATGATTTTTTTAGACTTTCCTGGGTCTTTTTATTGAAGAATAAGTTTGAGGCTGGTTTTGTGATCAAATATTTTATTAATGAGATAAAGAATATTTTTCCTGCAAAAGTCAAATACCTTCGTTCTGATAATGCTTTAGAGTTCCACACTTTACACCTTTCTGAGTTCCTTAGTTCTCTGGATATTGTTCATCAGACCACATGTGCTTATACTTCCCAGCAGAATGGTTGTCGAGCGCAAACACCGTCACTTACTTGACGTGACCAGAACCTTGCTGATACCAAGTCGTGCTCCTCATGCTTACTGGGGAGATGCTGTCCTCACTGCATGCTATCTAGTGAACCACATGCCCTCGTCTGTGTTGGGATAGAAGATTCCTTTCTCAATTGCGTTTCTCGAGAAGGAACTCTTCTCCCTTACACCTCATGTGTTTGGTTCTGTTGCATTTGTCCATGATGTCTCTCCTGGTCGTGACAAGCTCTCTCCCAGAGATGTCAAGTGCATTTTTGTCAGCTACTTTTATACCCAGAAAGGGTATCACTGCTTTTATCCGCTCAGGCGGAAGTACTTTGTTAGTGCTGACGTCAGTTTCTTTTAGTCTGTCATGTATTTTTCTCCTACAGGTGACATACTAGCCCCATCTGACTTTGACGATAAGATTTACATGCCTCCACCTCCTACTATTGTACCACCACCACCACCACTACCTACACCTACTCCTGTGGCTCCACCTTCTATTGTGACTCAGTTTTTGCCACGTGTTTTTACTCGTAGGTTTCGCTCAGTTCCTTGTGATCACATGTCTTGCCTGTCATCCAACACGCCATAGGTATGTAATGAGCACATTGTTTCTATTGATGGAACTACTGAGTTGTCTGTGCAACAGGATTCCATACAGGATGAGCTTGTGCCGTCTCAAGAGGGGAACTCACATGTAACAGACTTAGTCGATGATCTTGATGTGCCGATTGCTCTGCGCAAGCCGAAAAATAAGTGTGCTACTTACCCTCTTGCAGCCTAGGTTTCCTTGAGCACGTTGTCAGAGGATCTCAGGAGATTTACCTTGGTACTACCAGTCGTGGAGATACCACTTACATATTAGGAGGCTCTTCGGGACAACAGTGGAGGCTAGCCATGGAGGAGGAGATGGCCAGAAGGTTTTGGACTTGATAGAGCAGCATGGGTTTGTGCGATCGATTGTCGATCACTCCTTATTTGTGTGGAGGACCCAGAGAGGTATTATTGTCATTCTTTTTTACGTTGGTGACATTATTGTTACATGGGATGATGAGCAGGGTATTCAGGGTGCCTAAGAAGTTCAACCAAGTTCCTGCAGACCATGAACTTGGTTCATGGCAGTAGCTTGATCATCATGACAGTTGGGTTGTCCGATGCAACTATCGTCTTCATCCTTCATCGAAACGTTTCCATGTGCAGCCACCTCTTCAATGAAGTGATATATAACATCTATGGGTTGTATTATCTCATAATGCATATGATACTAGTTAAGCATGGTTTAGGGTTATGGTTTAGAGATTAGGGTTTTAACCTAGACTCCATATAGATGGACCGGAAATATCTATCCTCTTTGACATATAAAACTGTGAAATTTAACCAAATTTATGTGGATCATGAGCTTGGTCATCGACAACTGCTAGATCATCATGTAAGTTAGAATGCCTGATGTATCTATCTTATTGCTACCATATCTCGTCCTCTTATGATGCATCCAAGCTTGTAAAAGTCGGTTGACTACTCGAGTCGGGGGGTGGGGGTGGGTTGGGGGGGGGGGTAGCCGACTCGACTTGGCCTAGTCGGCCTAGTTGACCTGCTTTTACATTGAGCTTTTTTATTTTTTTTAGTTTTTTGCTTCTTGTAAAAGCAAACTTATACTAATATGCTTAACGTTATATTTAAAGTCAGTTACTTCTTTTGCTCCATTACGATAGTTTAGAAAATGTACAAATCTACGTTAACATATAATAATATATGTATACAAATGATTTATGTATTTAACAATAATTGAAAAAATTCAAAACCTACTAATGACTGACTAAATCCAATTGGTCGCCCAATTGTCGATTAATCCCTTAGTCAGTAACCCCGCCGACCGAGTACCGACTACTACTTTTTGCAATCTTGATATTTACAGTCTTCTGGGACTTAAAATGGCTGTGGTTTTTTAGGTGGAACCTGCAAAAATTTTTGATGCAAAAAATTACCCATCTACAACCTCCATAATTTTAGAGATGTCAAATTTTTCATACGTGTACGTTTAATGTTTGTAGAGGGTGTCAAGCAGCTATTTTACATCTTTTCGATCTATACATTTGGAATTATGTCATAATCCTTCCTACTTATCTGATATGTTTACCTGGAGAAAGTAATTAATGTTTGTTTATGCCCACCCACTTATATACGAGACTAGGTCATCTTTATGGAACAATTAAAAAATCAAGAAACATATATATTTTTCATTGATTTATTTTATCAAAGCAATATCAATCATGAATGTTTGTCTATCGATGTTTTCCTCGTGTTTCTTTGTATGATGCTTCCAGAGAGAGTTTCTCATTTCCTTGAATACTACAACTTAAATCAGTCTTCTCACAGGATGCTTGATCTAGGAAAACTTAATTGTAAGCTATTGACTGTTATATCATTACATATTTTCAGGTATATGCTCACAATAATTGACAATGAGGAGTTCTATGAGCTGGAGAAACCATTGTCCTTGAAAGATATTAGATGTTTGGTTATTATTTTAAAACAGGTATTGGATCTTTCACCAATGTTTGGCATTTTTTAAAGTCCTAACCATGTAATTCTTGTTAATATTTGATAACTTATCAAAGAGGGTTTATGATTCTCTGAAAATAGCATGTGAGCATTGTGGAGTATTTAGCTCCATGAATCTAATAGTTTCAAATTTCTGATTCCATATATAAGTATGCTGTGCAGCAAACATGTAGCAGAAGCTTTTTTTTTTCACTTTTAAGTATTGGTTGACATAATGAAAAATTTCTTTCAGAATGTGTTTTTTTACAAACGATTTAACAAAATATGTTCTAGTTGTAATCTGACAACTACTGATCTTGAGAAACTACTGTCTTTTTTATAGAAGATATATAGAAAATGTCTTTATCTGCTTTTGTAAGTTATAAAGATGCATATTAATTGTCTATCATGTGTTCTTGACGCTTTTGCAACTGCAGAGACAAAGAATACTCATTTTCTGCTGCTATACCACAATCCTAATATAGTCTGGGTGGTGCATTTGTACTCGTGTAAAATGAAACATTTATTATATCAGAATCTGGAGCTTTATCCTTGAGGATGGATGAATCTGTTTGTTGATTGTGATATGCCAATAAAAGCTTTTTATGTAAATGTAGTATTATGTTGCGGTCTTTACAATTAGTTGTATTTACAGAAATAAATATAACGTTTTCAATTACTTCATTTTTTCATGATTTGGTAGTTAACTTTCTGTAGGTTTTATGGGAGCTGCTGTGGATCAGCCCTGGAAATGCTCCTGTGTCTAATAAACCTACCTCAACTTCTCCAAGTTCTATGCTTTCCGTTAACTCTATCAAAACTACTGTGAAAAAAGAAATAGCCGAGCTTCTTAATCAGGTTCTAGTTTTCCTTCTTTTTCAACTACCACCTTTTTAGCTATCTTTTTGATTATTTTTAGCATCTTTAGAATGGCATGTTTTTTAAATGGAAAATGTATGCTTTGTTTGCTGCAAAGTCATTTAGGGTGAGAAGTCCTATGTTGATAATGTTATTAAATGGTACTTTGGCGTTCTTGGTTTTTTGGGCATGTGGAACCCTTTTTTATTGTATTTTTCACGCTCAGAGAATACTCATGTTTCTTTATACTTATTCTCGATTTTTTCGCAATATAAAAGTAGTTGAGTTCAGAGTTGGGAATTTGGGCTCCGAAAGGCTCAACCGCTCCCTTACTTTCCTATTTTCCAAAAAGGAATGCGGCCGAAAGGCTCAAGGAATTTGGGCTTCGAAAGGTTTAAATGTTTGGCACAATCGACTTGCGAATTGCATGAGAATGGCTTTGGGTTCTATTATGTCACTGGAGCATGGCTTCAAAAAAAAATCTCACTTAAGCAGTCAACCTTTATATCCGGTCGACATCTTCTTGATAGTGTGGTCTTGGCAACATGGATTATTGCAGTCTGGAGTTGACAAAAGATTAAGGGGATGCTTTGGAAGGTAGATTTTTCCAAAGTATGCAACTGTGTTATCTGGAGATTAATTTGGGCCTTTATAGCGGTGTAGATTTTCGAAGCTTTGGATTGTTTGGATGGCGAGATGCATTGCAACAACTTACTTAATACTGATGAATGATAGATTTGAAGGTGGTCTTTTCCAGCTAAATTTCTGATTTCACCATATACCTGGGCTCATGATTGTCCATTGGAAGTCACATACCTCACTATGGTGAAGTTCCTTTTTTCCAAAAAAATTTCAGCTGTGTGTTTAGAATGCAAGGTCATATTGGATGTAAGAGGTACTACTACTGACATCTCTACGTGGTAGGCTGTAAAACGGCAGAACTATTTCATTGTGGAGGGAGCTTGTCAGTTTTTAGTTGAGTCAACAGGAATTTTATCGGTTCTAATTTCTTACTCTGTAAAGATGCAAAAATGGGAATATGTAAAGATATGATCTGAAAACCGTTCAGAAGGCATGTAATATGTACTTTCAGTGTGTTTTTACTTGTTGCGTAATAGGTTCAATGTGTAATTTCAGATGCTTGATTGGAATAACAGACGGTCATTCATGCCTTCCAGCGACTTCCATGCCAGGGAAGCTATTGGCGATTCATTCATTTCACAGGTAGTTTAAATGGTTTGATTACTGTTTTTTGTCTTCTTCCAGTTTTGACTTGATTGCTTTGACATTGATAATAAGAATGAATGGGTTTTCTATTTGTCTTTGGAGGTATTGCTAACATGCAAGCTTTTTGTTAAATAATGGGCGGGAATTCTTGGTGCAAGGGATATTGTTGAATTATATAATTCTTAGGGGATAAATAAATTGTAGAATATAATCAACACATCACCTTATTGCTGGTACAGATTTTGTGGAAAAGGCTACGTGGCCATATGATGGGCCATGTTTTTTTCCACAATTTTGTTTTGGAAGAGACGGGGTGTGTGCAACGGACTCCCAAGTGCAAATATTAATCAGTATACATGCATGTAGTTACAAACTTACGAGGACCAATCTTAGTATCACTCTTGGCGAAAGTGAGTAATTTTATGGACAGCTAAGACTAGCGTTACCACAATAAAATACAAATCTATCTAGAAAATAAATACGGCGACAAAAGACTGCTATTTCAACATGGAAATTGCACTGGGTAAAAAACACGATCCAGGTCCCTTGACTGAGGATTTCCAATTGACCTTGTCCACCAAGTAATCCACTATCCGGATATTTCCCATGGATAATACAAGCACTTGCATGTGCCTTGCATCATATACCGTATACTTTCCGTAACTTGGATTAAACACCAAGTTTCCAGTATAAAATTAATGTGAAAGTAAAGTTTAAATCTACAAAGCCTTAAATATATACAGAATGGGTAATGAGGCTACTAGATGCATGTTATAATAGAATTGAAATGCAAACTAAGCGTATAGATAAATGACTCAAAATGGAATCTTAAATTAGAGTTTGAGAGAGACTGTTGCGAATGGAGCTTTGGGAGAGGTGCATAGGAATGTCTATGTATTCTTTGTAGTGCTCAAAGAATAACCTTTTATTTATAAATGGACGATTGTGTTCAACAAAGGAAGCTCATGAGGAAAATGGCAGTAAACCAAGCAGAATATTCTCAATAAGAAAACAAAATGACTGGAAATGAAATGAGAATTCTTGTGTAGATATTTATCAAGTGTGCTGATGGAAAGCAAATTCAGAGTAGCCATTGGTTGATCGATGAACTAAGCTGGTGTGATCAATCAAAACAATGAAGTGACTGATCTACTGATGGTTAGTGATCGCTCATTCTAGTGATAGTTTCCAAGTGTTTCAAAAGGTGAACCATCATGATTTCGCTAGAGACTAAAAATATGTCAAATAGAACAAGGTGGATCTATCACTATTTAGACAATGCGCATAAATGATCGACTGGTTCAACTAAGATGATTGATTAGGCTGAGATGATCGATTAGGCTTAAGGAATGTGACATGAAATAACATAATCTTAGAGAGATGTTGATATGCCTATATGTTATGTATGCATATGTATTGAGGATTTTTACAACTTTAATAATCACAAAAGTCTTCTTCGTTATCCATGGTTTTCAGCTTGCCCTTTAGATTTTGGTTTCCTATCCTTATTAAATCATGTATCTGAGTAGCTAAGTAGCAATCTGGTTATGTGAAGAAGAGGTGGTCCACGTCTTCAAAACTGCCTACATATGTAGCGCACACAATATTGTTCCCATTCGGAATCTATTTTTGAAAGGACCCATTCAGAATCGTTGGCTCTGTGAACCTTCATCATCACCTGAAATTGTCTCAATAGACAATGAAATGCTTTCACACAAAGTGTTATCTTAGATTTTCAAATCATCTTGCAGTTCCAGGCTATATTACCTTGGTTGAAGACGATTAAAAAGTGACTTGTATAGCTTTTTAACTAAGAATGTCCGGTCCATCCTTGCCCGATAATCACTCCACTCTAAAGGGCCATCCACTTTGTGAAGGAGCTCAATCATCTCCAATAGTTCATTCATTATTTACTCTAAAAATAATTACATATGTTCAACTCCCCTCAACCTAAACCTCAACTACAAAACTATCTAGCTATCTGACTAACACAAATAATCTTACAATGCAGTCACAAAGAGCCCCTTCGTTTCTCCAATCATTCATCCAAACTTTAAAACTCTGCCATTACTGACAATATGTTCTGAAAATGACGTAATATTTGGTAGAACATTGCAAATCCCCTGCTAAAAGATAAAAATCTAGCGTATGGCGCTCAACTCCCCTGAAATAGTAGCTCCAACACCATATATAATATGTATCGATCACCTATATCATTCCCCCATATTCTCATAACCTATTTTGCGAGAAGAGCCATCTTTATACCTTTGATCTTTGTTAGAAAATCGGAAGCGGAAGCATAAACATGAAATAAAATGATAAAGAAAATAAAAAACGCGGGATTTTTACGTGGAACCCTACTCCGTGAGGAGCGGGATGAAACCACAGGAGAAGCCCTCAAACGGGGCGTGTTTGTCTATTGACTTTCTCAATGGATACAGGAGGTCTGGGGCTCCTTATATAGCCTCTCCAGACTCTCCAAGTCCCACCGTTGGACGATGTGGGACTAAACACTGGATGGGGTAAATGGATCTCCTCCAGGATCCATTTACCCTGCTACAACTCAATAGGCGCACTACTAAATACTCCAACACTCCCCCTCAAGCTGGAGCATGCAATGCTCAGCTTGGACAAACAAACAGAAAGAAACTCAACTCAACGCTACAGGACACTACGGACAATATCAACCCAACGCGCACATGCTGCAGTCGAGGACGTTGCTTCTCATGCCATGCAGGTGAGGAGGACGAACGGGCTGGAGTGTGAGTCAACTGAAGACTCAGAATCTGACCGTCGAGTCTGAACTTGCGCCTGAAGTCTCCTCGTCGGAGAACTGGGTCTCTCTCATCTGACTCAGAGAATGGTGCACTGCTCTGGTGTACCTATGATACCACATGAAAACCCTTGCCAACATATGGCATAGGGAATGGTCCTCTACTCTGGAGTCCCTATGGCTCACATGAAAACTCTGGCCTGACAACAAGAAGAGTGATGGGGACCTCTGATAATGATGGCAACTTATGCTCATCTGACAATGACCGCACACTCGTGCGTGTCTGAAACTGGAGACTCGGAAGACAATCGTCGAGTCTGAACAACTGCGCATCAAACTGGGACTCGGAATCTGAACGTCGAGTCTGGAACTGCGCATGAAATCTCTTCATCTAAACAACTTGTAGAGTCTGAAAAATATGGCTGGTCTGGAGACTGGCATCTGAATCTGGATTTGGAAGAATAGAACATACCTGTGACTCTACATATATATACTCCCCCTTTCTCCCATACTTGTCGGAAAATGGACAAATCTACAAAGTTTGAGAGAAGACAACATAATGGGGAAGACAAACATCACTTGCGGCTTTTCAATATTTTTTTTAAGCCGTCTCTTTTTTTTTTGTTTACACTTTTTTTAAGCCGTTTTTTTTGGCTTTTGTTTTGCAATTTTTTTTTTGAAAATGTGTACGGCTTTTTCCGTGTACGCGTCTTTTTTTTTTCTTTTTTTCCTTTTTTTTCTTTTTTTTGAAACAAATGAGAATATATTTTTTTTCCGGCCCACCTGGGCCCATCTCTTTTCTCCTTTTTTTTACTTCTTTTTTTTTGTTGGCCCATTGGGCCGAACAACAGCTCCTTTTTTTTTACAAGACTCGGCTAGGGCCGTTACAAAGCAGCCAAAAAAAAAGCCCACAGGGACCGTAACCCTAATAGGGTTCTCCTGAGGGACCCCATCGAACACAGACCGCCCCCCATGGGATTTCCTTTCGTTTGCCGTTGACGCCGCCCAGGAGATGCGAAGGAGGCGCGCCCACAGGAGCAGAAGGGCGATGGAGGCGCGCCAGGGCTGGTGCGCGCGCGTGGAGCGCCGCCTGCGGGACTCGAATCACGGTCATCGGGGGTGCGCCGCCTGGGCGATTGACGAGGAGAAGGAGCATCAAGCTCCGCCTAGGGCTGCTGGGAATCGCCACCATCGCGAGATCTGAATCGCGCAGCTTGCGCGTGAAGACTTGGGTGCATCGCCGCCTGGACTTGGGTGCAGCGCCGCCTGGACTTAGGTGCAGCGCCTCCTGCGGGTCTTGCGCACCTGTGCAAGTTTTCGCAAGGGACTCCGCCTACTGAATGTTGCCTGGGATGCATCGCGCGTTGCTTTGGTTGGAGGCGAGGTGCGAGGGAACCCGCCTGCACCTGGAGGGTGCTACGTCGCCGATGGGGCGGGAGAACTTGTTCGAGAAGGGCGAGCGGTGCTGCACCGCCCCTGGAGGCTTCTTTCGGCCTGCGCGAGGACGAACAAGGGCTCGACTGGATCTGGTTGTGCCTGGAGCCCCTGGGATGTCATCGCCACGCCTGGATCGCTCTGGAAGTAGAAGCCGAGATGCGGCCTCGTTGTGGCTAGAGGCGTGCGCCTTGGTGCTCACGAGCAGCACATGAATGACAGAATAAAATGCCATGATCTGTGGATCTGCGATGCCGCCATGGCGTGGAACCCTTGGACTGGATCTTGTGCAGCGAGATCTTCAAGAACTAACCAAACTAGGGTTTCCAACGAAACCGTGGAAAAACAAACCAGAGAATCGACATACAAGTCTCACAAAAAAAAATTCTCAAAATCGAATCTCGAATAAAAAAAAGTTCAATAACGATTCCTCGATAATCGAACCCGCTCTGATACCATGTTAGAAAATCGGAAGCGGAAGCATAAACATGAAATAAAATGATAAAGAAAATAAAGAACGCGGGATTTTTACGTGGAACCCTACTCCGTGAGGAGCGGGATGAAACCACGGGAGAAGCCCTCAAACGGGGCGTGTTTGTCTATTGACTTTCTCAATGGATACAGGAGGTCTGGGGCTCCTTATATAGCCTCTCCAGACTCTCCAAGTCCCACCGTTGGACGATGTGGGACTAAACACTGGATGGGGTAAATGGATCTCCTCCAGGATCCATTTACCCTGCTACAACTCAATAGGCGCACTACTAAATACTCCAACAATCTTCAACACACCTATGTTCTCATTGATTTTCAACACACCTATGCCCCCATCTCTCTTTGGTAAGATCTTGATCTTTCAACTAGCATGAGTTTTTGATACCCTTTGTTGAAGTAAATAATGTGGAAGCAAATTTGTATATAAGAAATTTGAAATGATGAAGAACACATGGAATTACGTGGAACCTTACTCCATAAGGAACGATATTAAATCACGGGAGAAGGCCTCTAGGGACAACTATTCTGTTTGAACCTCTCAATGAATACATTTGGTGTGGGTCTTCTTATGTAGACCCACATACAGACCATAGCCCCACTTACAGACGGCGTGGCACTAACTAGGAGAGCATGGTAACTGGATCTTGGAGAGATTCAGTTACCCAACTATTACATATTCTACCCTCCCCCCTCAAGCTGAAGCTGAGAAAGCTGATGATTGTGACAAAAAATATACACAACTCATATTCACTCGATACATTATATAGACACATGAAGAGACTCGCTTGGAGTAGTCGCGACTGGAAGAAGACCCGCACGATGACATGTTTTCAATGATTGGGATGCGCCTAGGAAAAACAAAAGGTTAGCTTGTGTATAGTCATTATGATGATCAAGACACGCTTTGGAAGAACATCACGATGTGCCATTAGTAGAGTCATATAAAAAGTCTAGCATAAACAGTAGTCGCACTACGAGTAGACTTGTGCTCAAGCGATGCTCAGTGAAGAAAACTGGTAAGCAATGGTAGTCCGGAGTGCCGATCTTCTTGTTGTGGATGGACAATAGAAGTCTGCATGATTCCATGTAGAGTAGACTAGGCCTTGATCTCTCTTCCTTTTCTCACATACTTGTCAGAATAAGCACATAGGGTACGTTTGGTTAGCGGGTTAAGGCGAGTTAAACTGGTAGGGGGTAACCCGTTTTTGGGTTTTGGTGTTTGGATGGAAGGTTAAACTTGGTATGGGTTAGAAGTGGGTTTGTTGTGATATGATTGTATTGAAGTTTGAAAAAGTGAGTAGTTATTGTGATGTGATTGTATTGAAGTTTGGAAAAGTGAGTAGAAGTGGAGTAGTTTATAATTTTTATATGATACGATGGTATAATATATTATTTTTTGATAGAATTGATGATGTGAAATTGATTTATTTAATTTTTTTAAAAAAGGAATAAAATGGGGCCCACATGAGAGAGAGGGAGGGTGGGTTAAGCGGGGTAAACTCCGCAAAGGGGAGTTTAACCCCCTTGCCGAACGGTACCATAGAGAATCAAGTTGGGAGAAACAGAAAATATGCACTTTTCACCTCGACTTTTTATACACCATTTTATCCATAAGCCATCCTTTTTTCAGGGTTTTCCATTTTTTCTTGCATATTGAATTCAACCCAATTGGGCTCAAAAGACTCCATTTTTTTGGAATACATGGACTCTTGACCCTTTTTTGTTTCTTTCGATCCTTTTTTCTTTGGTCTCCTTTCCCCTTTTTCTTTTCTTTTTTGATTACTGGTCCCTTGGGCCTGAATGAACAACAACAACCTCCTCTCCCTTTTTTTGAATGCAATAGTAGTGGCCCCAATGGGCCTCTTATGAAATAGACATTGTTCAAGAAATCGGTCGACTATACCGTATACTCGGCCGCATACTCATACTCGGAAGCCTTGGCTCTTCGAATATGACCAAATCAACATCTTGGAGGGTCAGGCCGCATACTCGGTCGAGTATACCGTATATGCGGCCGAGTATGTGGTCGATTTTCAAATAAACATTTTGTAAAACCCTAACCTAAACTCGGACACCCGACTTAACGCTCTTTCAATTGATGTTTTTGCTCATTTGATTCTATATTACTTTTTATCCCAATAGTTTTGTTCCTTGTACCTTCAATTCTTTATTATTATAATCAAGAGATATAATATTTAAACGATATTAACTTGATATTAAAACATTATTTATATTTTTAATAATAAAAAATACCAAACCGCATAAAACTACATACTCCTCGCATACTCTCCTGCATACCACATACTCTCTATGCAGTGACCCCTCCCACTGAATATCGCATACCGCCTTCCTGAACATTGGAAATAGGAAAAATGTCCTATTTAGGAAGATAGACAACCCCTTTGCTTTCTTTTTATCGTCCGACTAAGGTCCCACGATGGGAACCCATCGCTTGACAAGATGTATGCCTTGCCTGGAGATGAAGATGCCCTCACGTGAGGACGTGTCGCACAAAGGGGTTGGATCTCGGGGCGGTGCCGCTTGGAGACTTGTAGATGTCATGCGCAAGCCTTACCATAGATGGAGCCTGGCCTGCTCTTGCACCTTTGAGTTCTTCTATCGCCTCATGATGTAACCTTAATTTGGAGGTGTTCTCTAGCGCTCCCCGCCTGGAGGTTGTACCTAGGGTTTTGTGTGGTGGAGACCATTGGAGGAGAAGTTGGGAGTCACGTTCGTGGTTACTGATTTGTAGAGTCGAAGAACCGTGCATGATTAGGAGAGAGCCTTTCTCTTCGTGTGGGCTGTGCGCTGAACCAGAGAAGGGGTTCTAGGCACAATGATCGGTGCTCGAACGCGCAAT
The DNA here is from genome assembly GCA_037367405.1 of Ottelia alismoides. Classification (NCBI taxonomy): domain Eukaryota; kingdom Viridiplantae; phylum Streptophyta; class Magnoliopsida; order Alismatales; family Hydrocharitaceae; genus Ottelia; species Ottelia alismoides. The sequence goes on from JAZKJV010003128.1 coordinate 666,077, forward strand.
GGTGGTGACGATTTAGGGTTCTAAGACTTATCCTGCTTTGGGTTGATTGTGGCTGGAATCTGATTGGGGCTTATCACATGAAGATGGGTGTTTGATCGCATGCTTCTTCTTCTTCTTCTTTAAACAATCGTCTATATCACTGTTGCAAAAATCGGCTGACTAATCCGATTAGTCGGTCCGATTAATCGACTCGGTGGGGTAGTCGAGTCGACTAGCCAAAGTTGCTTTATAATCGGACCAGCCCGATTAACCTGCCAATTAGTCGGTTTACTCGGTCGATTACTCGACCGCTTTTTGCATAAACCTTTTTAATCCAAACCCCCTGAAAATCGAATACTCGAATACCCGATTAAATCAATAGATGCGCTTACTGTTCGACAGTAAGCTCCCATACCCTGAAAACCCAAACCCGAGCCCCAGAAAACCCAAACCCTCGATGCAACATCCATCTCCGCCTCCGCCAAACCGCGTTGTCAGACCGTATCTCCTCCGACGACGGTCAAAGGACCTTCCGCCTCGGCATCACCAACCTCAAGGTTCCTTCCAACTGCAACCAAAGCTCTCCTCAGAGCTTCTCCAACGCCGATCCCCACGCCCAGGTTAGTTTTTTTTACTTTTTTGAACTTTTAGATATGATTATGAATTTATGACATTTTGTTGGTATTTGATTTTATATATGATTAGGACATTTAGATTTTCGGTTGATAGTTTTAGTAACAATGTGGATTGTTCATTATATGCATAGATTATATTCAAATCCATTTAAATGATCATGTATAATAAATGACAAAAAAAAGTTATGCTTATGATCATGCATAAATGATTAGGTATGCAAAATGAAACAGAAAGTAGAGAGTCAGAAGGGTAGGAGCCAAAGGTTAAAACACTACACGCAAGTCTTGTATATATAACAAAAAAACTTAAGCGATGATTTTTGTTGTATATCATGGTTGTAGGCTCTAGCAATATTGCCATGTTTAATATAGCAATATTGCCATGTTTAATATTGAGTATTGCACAATTAAAGCTCTTCAAAATTGATTTATATATTTAAAATAATTAAAAGAAACCAAAACCGAATAATGTAGGCTGTAGCAATAATTTTTTAAGCTCTTAAAAATATTAAAACTACTAAACATATGAATATAAATGAGAGTACATGTTATAAAATTGATTATATATTTAAAATAATAAAAACATTCAAAACTGACTAATGCCCGACTAAATTCGATTACTGTCCCGACTGCCGACTAATCCTTAGTTAGTGACCCTACTGACCGAGTACCGACTGCCGACTTATGCAACCTTGGTCTATATGGGTGCGCATGGGCGCATAAACTCCGATCCTTTTTTGATAGATTTAGGTTTACATGGAGGAACCCACGTGTTGCAGGCATCCTTCTTTGACAAGTATGGCGAGGAATTCGTCGGGAGGGGGAATGACCTAATAAGATGGTCCTGAGACTACTGAGCACCACCTCTTTCTTCAGGTAGATATAGGGTTCCATGGAAGACCCCAAAAACTTGATGTATAAAAAGATGAACCATAATCTTCATAAGAAAATCTTTATTAACCATTTCCTGAAGTCGACAGTGGTGATACACTGCTGAAATAAATAATGTGGAAGCAAATTCAGATAAAAGAAATATGAATGATGAAGAAAACAAGGAATTTACGTGGAACCCTTTTCTATAAGGTGCGGGATGAAACCACGAGAAAAGGCCTCTAGGGCCAGATATCCTTTTTGAAGCTCTCAATGAATACATGAGGTATTGGCTTTTATAGCCCTACACACAGAGTCCCACTTATAGATGATGTGGGACTAAACATAAGAGTAGGGTAATTGTATATTGGATCAGTCCAATTTCCCATCTATCACATACTCTAATAACCACGATAGTGGAAATTGTTCTCCTGGAGAACGTCGAAGTAAAGTAATTATCTTGTTTTGGGGCGAACACCTTCGAGTGTTTCCTCCTTTCTTGGCTTAAAAAAACTATCTTGTTGATGGCAAAGTTCTGAAATGACTTCCAAGCAACTATAAAAAACATGTGGGAAACTTGAGTGATTTGGGAGTACTTTTTTTATACAGTTTAGTGCTCACATATAATTGCCCGTCTGTTGGATGTCTAATTTGAAGGTTATTCAAAAATTGTTAATGATAATAAATGTGCAATAATAAGTATAATATCTCCTCGATCTTAGCGTAATTTAGTTGGATGATGGTAAGAAATGAGATATCTTGGAGGGTATTGTGATAAGGAGCTATGCTCAGTTACATGTTAAAGAAATTTTTAATGGAATATAGTATCATCTTTATTTATGCTGTACAAATTTGGCTCTTATGCCAAAAAAGTGCAAGAGTTTTAATTAAACCCACAAATGTATAAATTAGCTTGTTGCAAGTATAAATTATGATATACTAATAGAGGATAGGTGTTGGAAGAAATGAAAGAGAGGACTTGTTTATTCCAGGGAACCCTATGCTCTCTTATATAGAGGAAGCCTATGGGTAAATTACATAAGATGGAACAACGGAAATAAGCTTGACATATAAGTACATAAATACTAGAAATTTCTCTACACTCACCCTCAAGATGGAGCATAGATGCCAATCATGCTCAGCTTGGAAGAACATTTCTGAAACGGCCCTCTGAACAATGGCTTAGTAAAAATATCTGCAGTCTGCTCTCCTGAACTAACATGGGAAGTAGAAATCAACCCCTTCTGGATCATATCCCTGGTATAGTGGCAGTCTATCTCAATATGCTTCGCCCTTTCATGAAATGCGGGATTATTAGCAATAAATAATGCTGCTTGATTATCACATTGTAACTCCATGGGTAATGGTACATCTATATGCATATCTGCTAATACGGCTCGAACCCACATCATCTCCGTACTTGCCTGTCCCATGGCTCTGTACTCAGATTCAACACTAGATTTAGCCACCACTGTCTGTTTCTTGCTTTTCCAAGAAACTAAGGAACTGCCAACAAACACTGCAAAACCTGAGGTAGATTTCCGATCTCTAGGACATCTTGCATAATCCGCATCAGCACAAGCAGAGAGAGAAAGATTTTTTTCTTTCCTGAACAACATTCCTGCACCCGGAGACGTCTTTAGATATCTTAGTATCATATATACATCATCCATGTGTATCTGTCTGGGCTGTTCCATGAACTGACTTATCCGACTAACTGCAAAGGCAATGTTAGGTCTGGTGATAGTAATATAGAGAAGTTTGTCCACCATTTCTCTATATCTTCTTTTGTCAACTTCCTCTGTATCATCTCCATATAGCTTCATATTGGGATCCATGGGAGTAGTAGAGGGTCGACACCCGATCATACCTGTCTCAACAAGCATATCTGTAATGTATTTCCTTTGGGTCATTACAAGACCCTGCGCCTTCCTCGCAAACTCCAATCCCAAAAAGTACCATAGAGTACCAAGATCCTTCGTCACAAACTGATGGTCTAAAATTGCTTTTGCCATCTTTATCCCATGCATGCCATCTCCCGTAACAAGTATATCATCAACATATACCATAATAACAACCGTACCTCCGGGAGTCTTCTAGACAAACAAAGAGTGGTCAAGATTTGATCTTATGAACCCTTGCTTCTGATGAGATATGAAAGCTTCTGAAACCATGCCCGCAGACTTTGTTTAAGACCATATATGGCCTTGTGAAGTCTACACACCATATAACACTCCCCCTCAGCAACAAACTCCGAGGCTGTTGCATGTAGACTTCTTCCTGCAGATCTCCATATAAAAAAGCATTTTTAACATCAAGCTGGAATAAGGGCCAATCACGTACCACTGTGACTGACAGAAGAACACGTAGAGTTGAATGACGGGCCACCCGGGAAAAAGTGTCCATATAATTGACGCCATAGATCTGAGTGAATCCACGTGCCACTAGTCTTGCTTTGTAGCGATCATGGCTGCCATCCGCATTATATTTGACAGTAAAGACCCACTTACAAATGACCACAGTAGCTCCTGGGGGAGCATCAACCAAGCTCCATGTACCACGAGATGGCAATGCAGCCATTTCCTCTTCCATGACTAACCGCCAGCTGCTGTCTTTCAAGGCATCCTGATAGTTCCGTGGTATCTCCACGGTAGATAGGGCAATAGTGAATCTCTGGAAATCACCAGTGAGGCGATGGAATGAAACCTGTGAAGCAAGTGGATAAGACGCACACGTCCGCTTGGATTTCCTCAAGGCAATAGGTACATACAAATCATCAGCAGTGTCCACCTGTACATCATTGTCCTGCACTTGTGCATTGTCAGTCCCATCATTATTAATATCACCTGGACATACCTGGGGCGTGGTGGATGAATGACGACTTCCATGAGCATGATTCTGACGACGAGTATAAAATTTCGGTGGAGGTGGTACTAGTAGTGGTGGAGGTGGTGGTGGTGGTGACGGTGGTGGCACAACAGGATTAAATATGTGATCAGACTGACATACATGAGGAGGTGGCACATAAATGTCATCATCAGTAGTGGAAGGAGTCATCTATCACCTGTAGGCGAGAAATACATGATATTTTCAAAGAAGGTCACATCATCACTGACATAATATCTGTTATTCACAGGATCATAGCATCGATAGCCCTTTTGAATACGAGAGTACCCCAAAAACACACACTTGACAACCCTAGGTGAGAGCTTGTCAATCCCTGGAGTGAGATGATGGACAAATGCAACTGAACCAAAAACACGAGGAGTTAGTGAGAACAATTCCCTGTCAGGAAAGACAACAGAAAGAGGAACTTTCTCACCCAACACAGAAGATGGCATATGATTGATCAGATAACCTGCCATAAGAACAACATCACCCCAAAGAGACAGAGGAGCACAACTATGAATGAGTAAAGTCCGAGCTACATCAAGGAGATGACGATGTTTTCTCTCTGCAACACCGTTCTGTTGAGACGTGTAGGCACAAGTTGTTTGTTGAATAATGCCACAAGACAAGAAGAAATGGGACAGAGCACAAGTGCAAAATTCTAATGCATTATCTGTGCGCAAAATTTTCACATTAGAAGAAAAAACATTCTGAATTTCATTGATAAGATTTTTGATTACATCTCCCGCTTCAGATTTATTTTTCAACAAAAGACCCAAGACAATCTAGAGAAATCATCAACGACCACTAAGTAAAATCTGTGTCCCCGGTGATCAGGTACACGACTCGGACCCCAAATGTCAATATGCAATAACTCAAAAGGGGAGCGACTGCTCCTATACTCACGACGAGTGAAAGTAGATCTGTGATGCTTTCCCAACTGACATGCTTTACACTGGAATGAAGACTTCGGTGAAATCTGGGGTAAGATATGCCGCAACTTTTGAAGAGGAAGATGACCAAAACATAGATGCCAGGTAAAGGGAGAAGCAGATCCACTGGACTGAGATGAGACACCAGCATAGGAGGTGCGAACCAACCGATAAAGACCATCCTACTCACAGCCACAAGCAATCACCCTGCCCGTTAGAATGTCCTGAAAAATAATAGATGATGGGTCAAATATAGCTCGACAATGCAAATCCTTTGTAAGCTGACTAATAGAGAGTAAGTTCATCGAGAAATCTGGAGCATGCAAAACATTCAACAGGCGAATGGAGGGTGTCAAACTGATCTCCCCCTATCCAATGATGGGGGAATGAGTCCCATCTGCTATAACTACCGATCTCCCTGGGGAAACCTCCCTGTAGGATGTAAACTTATCTCTGTCCCGACAGAGATGATGTGTCGCACCGGAGTCCATGATCCATTCCGAAATATCAGAACTGTGACATGATGTAAAGGCATATATGCTACCTGATGTGCTTGCCGTGGCTGAGGTGGTGGCAGAGGCTGAAGCTGCGATGTCTGAGTGTCCTCCTAGTGAATCAGTAATGGCAGGAGGCATGATATCCCATAGTCTGGCGACAAGATCCTCAAACCACTAGTCTGAAGTAGATAGCGGTGTGGGCACAACATGCTCGGTTACACGGGCAGATGCAGGAAAACCATGCTTAGAATAGCATGTATCTTCCGCATGACCTGGGCGATGACATAAGGTGCATGACTGACGGAAGCGGCCACCTCGACCACGAGGTCCACGGCCGCGAAAAGAGGAGGGGACACCTCTGCCTCGGGAAGCAGGCATCGCTGAAGGAGGTGGCATAGACGTTGGAGAAGAAACCAAAATTCGGCTGAGTCGTCGATACACTTCCTCCACTGGAGGAATAGTAGCATCTGCCAGTATCTGCGAGCGAACTGCATCATACTCCGGGTCTAGTGCTGCTAGTAAGACCCCCACCATTGTAGCATTCCGGAACGTCTTCTTCTGCTCTGGGGTCGCCGTCAGTGGAATGATACTTTACATCTTCTCAAACATCCCCTGTAGGGATGTATACAACGAATGCAACGGTCGGCCATTCTGCTTGACCGTAAAGATGTCATGCTGAATTTGTAGGATCTTGGTCTCGTTCCTCATCTGCGAGTACGTCGCAACAGGAATATCCCACATGGCCTTAGTCGTGGGCTGATGTAGGACATCATTAGCAATCTCCATTGTTAGAGTGCCAGAAAGCTAGACCTTGACATACGAATCGTCAGCCTCCCATGAGGCGTAAACCTCGTCTTCTACGCTAGCTCATCTTCGGTAAGAATGTGCTTCTTACCGTTGGACTTCATGAGGCTCATGACTGCATCGCTGTAAAGCCTTGAACTTGGCATATTTCGGATCCTATATAATAAGATCCGGCTCGTCAAGAGAAAACCAACGAAATTTGTTTCGGGTGAATCAGACTTCGTTTCGAATTGTTATGACTTTCGGAAGAAAGAGAAGTAAGGAAGGCTAAGATGTCATTAACCCATAATGACTGTCATTAAGACTAATTAAATATGATTAAAGAAACTAATGCCGGATTGAAAACCACTAATGATCATTAGTAAACACCGATCAATAGTTAGCAAAAGATAAGCGTAAGCCGCGAAAGTTAAATCGTGATTAGTGAAAGTTAATCACGATTAGTGTTAATTAAGCGTCATTAACGAATCTTGAATCATCTGGAATGTTCTGACTTAAGCACCAAGTTTGAGATAGGTTTTGGCCAAAACTATGGGCCAAAACCATGGGTCGCTAAACCATGGTTAAGGTCTAAACCATGGTTTTCTAACCATGGTTGGTGGTTTTCTGGAGCCTATAAATAGACCCCCTGCCCATTCATTCTCTACGATTTCCACTACCACCACCACCACCCCAAGGGCTAGGGTCGAGAGGTCGGGAGGAGGAGTGGGAGGAGAGGGAAGAGCGCTATCGAAGCGCTGCCGGGAGAACGGGGAGGAGAAAGGTATGATCATCTCTTAGTTTGTTTCGTAAGCTAAGATTTCAATTCATCCTCTTTTCTTCCAAGTTTTGTTCTTGACTCATCTTTTCTTCCGATTCGTTTTCCTGTTGAGGTTTGAGGAGAAATATGTGTAACACCCTACTTAGGTGCGGGCGGCTATGCACGTCAGTGACCCTGTGATTCGTCACACGTTCACTCATCTAAGATGCTTGGTGTCTACCGATTCTCCATCGTTTATGTTTTTATTCTTCGTATTATGATTTTATAGTTATTTTGATGGAGAAATCTGTGTAATACCCTACTTAGGTGCGGGCGGCTATGCACGCCAATGACTCTGTGATTCGTCACACGTTTACTCATCTAAGATGTGTGGTGTCTACCGATTCTTCATCTCTTGTTGTTAGAGTATATTCTTTTAGTTTCGTTGTTATTTTGCTCTCGATTGATTTTATAGAGGAAACTCTTTTCACTTTTATTTTCAAATATAACGCAATATAAGGGAAACTCTGTCGAAATTTTCTGAGAAATATATCCCGATATATGGGGAAACTTTAACGAAATTTTCCAAGAAATATGCCCCGATATAAGGGGAAACTCTGTCGAAATTTTAAGAGAAAATATGTTCTTGACGTTCTTCGTGTTCTTCGCGTTCTTTATGTTCTTCGTTCGTTCTTCACGTTCTTGACATGTTCTTAGCGTTTTGATACGAAAATGAAATTCGATCTTTTCAGGAGCCTTAAAATAGCCTTTCTAAAAATGAAACATGTTAAAGCCTTGCATACACGAGAGAGAGCTCGATTAGGTAACGAAATCCTTCCTTTTGTTGTTGGGTTTTCATACGAAATTATTGAAATTCTTGATTTTGTGTTCTTTGCTACGAAGAACCCTAATTTTGGCTATTTTTGAAGAAGTCTGAAGAAATGCTTTGTGATTCCCACTAAAATATGGTTTACGCATCAAATTGATGCGTTGGCTTTGAAAGTTTGGATTTGGGAGTTAAAACAGGCATAATACGAGTATATATGCATATAAATAATATATACGTGAGTCTATACTAAGTATTGTTGATTATGCAAATCGAAGACATAATGAAAGAATTACATCATGTGAATTGATGTGGTTTGAGTTGGATCCTGAAAAGGATCGTGTGTCACGTTAAGGATGACTAGGAGTAGAACTACAGGTCGGGCATGCAACCTGTAGGTTTGTCGGAAGGAATCCGTATTGGCGTTTCCCTACCTAGGTGGTACACGGTTGCCTTGTTATGATAAGTGCGCACAAATTGAATGTTTTGCAACCCATGGTACCGGGAGCCAATATATTCGGGTTGGAACGACAGAAGATGTGGTCGTGCCATGTGGAAGCACGGGTGGTTCAATAGCGACGGGGTCACGATAATATGTATTTAAAGCCGCTAGGTTATATGATTAAATGTTAGCCTGAGGTTTTAAGCAACCGAGTCCTCGAGGACGGTGTGCTCATTTGATTTTATAGGCTGAGGGTTGAGACCCTGTTTAATAAAAGAAAAGGAAATTGTCAGGGTAGTATTGGAGGATTGGTTGACGCGACGTGCGGCAGCATAAGCTTACCAAGATCAACAAAAGCTCCAATCCCAAAGTGTCCACATCTTCGGAGTCCAAGAATGGTGGGGTTCCCCTGGACTAATCCCTGATGTGGAATAGAAAGGAATATGACTTAAATTAATGAGAAGGAATAAAATTTTTGTGATATCAAGTTTTGAAAAATTATACAATTTTTTTGCTTTTCTCTTCTTCGTTACTTATCATTCGCTAATTTTTATCCTATGATTTATGGAAAACCCAACAGGTATCGGCGAGTCATCGTAAGGACTTTAAAAATTCATCCAGCTTACATACTAGACATACAGCCAGCCACAGTAGGTTTACTCTTTAAGGTAGTTAGTAATCTTTTGTATATTTTCCTTTCAAGCTGATGTACATGTAAATTGTTATAGTGGGACAGTGTATCATCTGAACTTTATTTTGTGAATGGAGAAGTGTTGAATACTTTCTTCCGAATATACTTTATTTGCAGAATGTTTCTGAATGTTAGTTGTGATTGTTGAATGAATTATTGCTGAGTAACCAGATCCGGTTATGGGAGGATCTGACGGCCCGGAATTGGGGTCACGACAATCACCCATAGCTCGTAATTCGTCCCATCCATCTTGACTATTGGCGCTGGACCTTTGAAGGCGCCAATGGAAGGCATATCTACCTTGTTTTCTGGCATAGTTGCCGGAGACGAAGAACTAGGGTTTGTAGACCAATGAAGAATCGTCTACATAAACATGTGGGGATATGAGTGTATATGTAGACTTATGCACTCATACCCATGAAGAGAAGAGGCGACGCCGAGTTGGAGAAAAGGGGCAGCTTAGGGCCCACGCACGACGCCCTTGGTGAGGAGGAGAGGCGGCGGAAAGGAGAGGCAGCAGGGAGGAGGAGAGGCGGCGGGGATGGGGTGGGCGGCAGGGATGAGAGGGGCGGCAAGGGTTTAGGGTGGAGGCTCTGATACCATGTTGGAAGAAATGAAAGAGAGGACTTGTTTATTCCAGGGAACCCTAGGCTCTCTTATATAGAGGAAGCCTATGGGCAAATTACATAAGATGGAACAACGAAAATAAGCATGACATAAGTACATAAATACTAGAAATATCTCTACAATACGGAAGCTGCTCCATGGAGCAACCAACCTTAGCTACTCCATGCCTATTTTCGTAGCTTTTTTTATTTCTTTAGGAAAATACCATTATGTATTTTCATCACTATATCCCTCTAATATGTCATTCCAATTTCATAAAAATAGAGATTTCTATGCCCTCCATCTAGAACACGTCGATTACAATAATTCCGAGACCATTAAAATTACCATATTTGGATGGATGGAATAAGAGTCTATGATTCTGACGAAATTGAAATGTCATATTACAGGGATATAGTGATGAAAGTACATGGTGGTATTTTCCAAAAAATAAAAAAAGTGGCGAAAAATAGACACGGAGTAGCTAGGGTTGGTTGCTCCATAGAGCAGCTGATACTAATATAGAATTAATAATTGAAAGGTATACTTTAAGGATTGCATTCCGTTTGAGTATACTACCTTTTTTTAAAGAAGTCTTGAAAAGCAATAAACAATTTCCCTTGGGAGAGTCTAGGGTCATATAAAAAGCTCCCCGATCACTTCGTATCAACCCTTTGCTCCGTTTTGACATTGAAGAATTAAATAAAAAATCTAGTTAATTTCTTTAAATTTATGGAGATTTATGTTATAGTATACTTTTCTTAATATTTAGTAATATTCTTGATTAAATTGCATATTTTTTGGAAAGAAAAATGAAGCTTACGCTTCGATTGCCTTGAGGCTACACCTCTCCTTGAGTCTAGGAAATCCGCCTCGATGTGCCTTTTTGAAAACTTTGATTGTATCAAGCTCAGCATGGCATGCGCGCGTGTGTGTATTGCTTGATGAGAATGTTGAAAGATATGCGTGGTAAACCCCTCAAGAGGCACTTTTGTCGTTTTTAGTAATGATTTCTATTTTTAAAACCCTAAATAGGCCTCTTTTTATCTGAAGACCTGCAGGTCCATTTCTAATATGATAAATCATTCTCTCATTCAAGTTGACAGTTATGTATAATTCAGTCACCAAGGATCTAAAGCCCTTCTCCATCAACCATGAGTGCTTAGATCTAAAGAAAGCTCGGAGGATGTTTCTTACCAGAGTCCCAAGTTACAGGAGTGTGGTCAGAATGGGGCTTTGGCAAGTTTCATTTTGATATGAAACAAAATCTCAGACAACTCCTTAGCCACTAAGAGTCTATCAATTCGAAATCTCTGACATGAGCTCCTTCATGTATATCTATAATTAGAGGCATTTATAATATCTAGCCGAGGATCCAAACCAAGATAGCAAAAACCGAGGTGCCATGTTTACTCAGTGTATCCTCCATCTTTACGGTAACATTGAAGTAACCACTTTCGGTACTAAATGAGAATTTATTTCGAGTTTGGCACAACTCATCCCAATGCTTGCCTCTCTGCCTACTTTTGGTCGAACCATAGATGCTATTTACCACCAAGCTTGCAAAAGTCGGCCGTCTCGGCATATTGTGGGGGTGGTGGTGTTGATTCAAATAGGCCTAGTCGGTTGATTGGTCTACCTCATCTTAGTTGGCCCAACTAATTGGCTGACTTTTTTATAGCGGTTTATGGTTTTTTCTTGATTTCGAAAAATATACTAGTTGTAAGATTCTTAGTGTTTGGTTGGAAATTTTTACTTCTTTTTCTTTATGGCAGTATTGGAAACAACCAAATCTATACGAATATATAAGAATATGTGTATAAATAGCAGTTTTATATGTTTAAGATATTAAAATAACAATACAAAACCGACAAATTCTGATTAGTCACCTGACTGCGGTTTAATCCTCAGTGACCCTTTGGACTGAATAATGCCTACAACTCTTCGCTAGCTTGGCAACCACCATTAGTTTACTGTCAGAGTTTGTCCCGAGGAACACCACTTGGAATACCATCCCAACTAGAGATACCATCAACTGTCAAATTACTAGTGGTATTTTGGAAATGGAGATTACTGGTGGTTATAATAATTGCGATAATAATTTTTGTTATCATGTCATCAAATTCCCTCATTGCTAATGCATTGCAATTGCCTATTCAGTTAGTTACCTCCAATTGAGATTTCAACAAGTAGGATATGATAACTGGTTGATTGTATAACAATTGTGCATATTCACGTGGGTAAACTGATTATCAATTGTCATACCATCAGTAATGGGACAGTTGATGGTTATTTCCGACTTTCATTATCCTACTTGTTGAAATATCAATTGGAGATAACTTATTGAGTAAGTAATTGGAATGCATTCACAACGTCGAAATATGCTGTCATGATAGTGAAAATTAAGTCGTAATTCTTTGCTCTATAAAAAGTGAATAGAAGTTGGTCTAGAAGGAACAATGAATTATAGTGATATCATGATGTCATATCAATCTTGTTGGAGATAAGATAACTGATTGATAAAGTAATTGGGATGCATTAGCAATTAGGAAATATGCTGCCACGATAATGTAAATCAATTCATAACTGATTGCTTTATGAAAAGCGAATGGAAGAATGGTTTTTAAAAAATGCGAGGCAGATCAAGGCGGTTTTTCGTTGTCGAGGCGAGGCGTAAGCCTCTGTCTATATAAGAAAATATGCATAAATTCCAATTAAGCATAACCATATCTATTTATAAAATCATAAATTTAAATATTTCCTAACACGTTCACCATATATGTTATTAACATGAGAATATATAACATTCTTTGTATGAGATGCTTTGAATCTTAAATTGTATTTACGTGGAACAAAAACATGGGATGAAACCACAGGAGAAGGCCTCAAAGGGCCGAATCGTCTATTGCGATCTCTCAATGAGTACATGGGGTGCGAGACTCCTTATATAACCCTACGGTTTGAGGAGAGTCCCACTACTCATCCGTGTGAGATTAAACATGCATGGAGGTAATTGGTTCTTGTAGAGATCCAATTACCCCTCTATTACATACTCCAACATTTATATTGATATGCTTTGATTCGTAACCATCCGTTCTGTTGAACCCAGTTGAAGAACCATCCTATGTACCCTTATCCTACCACCCCAGAACAAATTTCTTATATAGTGGAACCAACTGCAACTGCTAAGGACGTAGCCCAGTTACGGTCTAACCTTGTAAATCCGTCTCTTTTTGCGAGTTTGCCTGATTGATCGTATTTGTGCGTGTTTTCTTCCATTAATTGCAACAATATAATATGTTGTATAGTATATGTTATGCTTTAGGACATACATATACGACTAACATACAATTTGTTAAACATACAATAAATATATATGAGTATATAACAAATTAAATTGTTATTAATTAATATTATACTTAAGATGTCTTAATCATTAATGCATAAAATATATTAATTGGGTACCGAACATAGTGCAGCCCGAGGTGGCACCTAGGGCCGCCTCACTGCCTTAACGCCTCTAGGCATACACCTCTCTTGGGCTGCTTGGGGTGGACACGCCGCCTGGGCTGCTTGGAGCAGACGCCTCGAGGCGCGTTTTTTAAACAATGATGGAAGTTGGTATGAAAGGAAAATTGGAATATTGATATCAGGATGCGGTTAAGTACCTCTGTAAGGTTAATCAGTTGGCGGTTGTTTACTTGATTATATTGTTGTTGCAGGCTTTAATAGAAAATGGTAGAGGACGGGATATTTTAAAGCAGGCACCATTTCTTATACCGTTCAGCAGCAGAGTCAAAATATTCACGGTAGGCAGTTGTCTGCATTCGGTTTTTAGTTCAAGTAATATTTATGTTGGCACCTATTTTTTTGAACAATCTTTTCTATGGTTTTAGTTTTAGTACGTGCTTATAATTGTTCCCTGTGTCTAAAGATGCCGCGCCATTTTGTACCATTGATTTTGTCTGATTTCTATGCATTTTAGTCACAATTAGCAGCTGCCAGACAGAGGGATGGCCACCACCCTGCATTTACGAGATACAGATTTAAAATACGTAGAAATCAAATCTTTGAAGATGCCTTTAGTCAGTTAAAGGGGTTGTCTGAAGAAGAACTTCGAGGAACGGTAAGGGCAAGTTATCTGATTGCATTTACACCTAAGTTAATTTTTGTTCGGGTAAATATGCTTTGCGACGAGTAGGAATTTGAAATGTGTATGCCTCAGATTAGCTTCTATTTTATGCACTTCATTTTTCTCCCAGATTCGAATTTCTTTTATTAATGAACTTGGCGCTGAGGAGGCTGGAATTGATGGAGGTGGTATTTTTAAAGACTTCATTGAGAGCATTGCTCAGAAAGCTTTTGATATGCAGTATGGTTTATTTAAGGTTGTTCCTTTTTATTAAATCTTAAAGAACTCACATGGTTAGTACTTTATGTTGTCTTCATCTATATGTCAACATGAGCATTTTCTTGATGTATATGCTTAATTTCATCGGACAATATCATGTTTTTATTGCGGCACTTGTTTAAATACCTTCGCAATGGATTGTTTTTGATATAATACAATTGATTTTTATTTTCCTTGTGGTATGATATGCATGATGAATTGTCTTTTATGCCTGTAATTTAGATTTGGAGTGGATTTAGCAGTGGAATGTTTGTTGATTCGTATTCTGATGGTGTAGATAGGGCAGATGAATGAGCCTAAATAGAATGAAACTTTCCTAGGATCTTTGTGATCCTAATGATTCCTTTGATCCACAAACAGAGTTTCTTTATAGTAGAAGATAGTACTAAATCTGTAGAATAATAGTACTTATCATCATATGATATGTGGAAAGACGTAATGTAGAAGCAAATCAAATAATAAGAAGAAAGAACTTGATTTACGTGGAACTCTCCTCCCAAATGAGTGGGATGAAGGCACGTGGGAACATCACAAAGGGTTGTATACTCTATTAAGTTTCTCAATGATTACATCGGATGTTGGGCTCCATATATAGCCACACCAACAAACTGAAGTCCAATCTATTATCAGCCTGGGACAACAACAACAACAACAACAACAAAGCCTTTTCCCACAATTAAGTAGGGTCGGCTACATGGGATCTTCGCCTCCATTCAGATCTATCTTGAGTCAATCCCGGGATTATATCCACAAAACTAAGATCCCTTCGTATGGTCTCTTTCCAACACTTCTTGGGCCGTCCTCGCCCTCTCTTAGCCGGCTCAACATCCCAACACTCGCATCTCCTAACTGGTGCTTCAGCTGATCTTCTTTGCATATGTCTAAACCATCTTAAGCGATTTTCTCGCATCTTATCCTCGATCGGAGCTACACCAACTTTCTTTCTAATTACATCATTCCGAATCCGATCTTTACGTGTGTGTCCAAACATCCACCTTAGCATTTTCATTTCTGCTACATTCATTCTTTGCACATGTTTATGGTTCACATGCCCATATTCGGATCCATAAAGCATAGCAGGTCTCACGGCTGCTTTGTAAAACTTTCCTTTAATTTTTAAAGGAATTTTCTTATCACAGTGAACAACAGAGGCTCCTCTCCACTTTAGCCAGCCAGCATTTATTCTATTAGTAACATCTCCATCAATTTCCCCATCATGTTGCAGAATAGATCCCAGATATCTAAATGAATCTCTCTTCCGAATGTTGTCGTCACCAATCTTCACCTCGATTCCTTCACCATTGCTTCCATCAAAGGTGCACTCCATATATTCAGTCTTAGCCCTACTTATGCGAAATCCTTTAGTCTCCAACTCATGTCTCCAGACCTCAAGCTTCTCATTTACTCCATCTCTAGTTTCGTCAATTAACACAATATCATCATCAAATAACATACACCAAGGTAACTCATCCTGAATGTGACTTGTCAACTCGTCCATAATCAAAGTAAAAAAAATGGACTCAAAGCAGAACCTTGATGTAAACCAATGTTGATGTCAAAATATCCAGTCTTCTCAGACGGGGTCCTTACACAAGATAAATCCCTATCATACATGTCCTTTATGAGGTTAATGTATAGGACATGTACTTGTCTCTTCTCCAACCCTCTCCACAATATCTCTCGTGGGACAGAATCACAAGCCTTCTCCAAATCAATAAAGATCATGTGGAGGTTCTTTCTTTTAGCTCTATAAATCTCCATTGTTCTCCTCAACAAATGGATGGCTTCAATCGTTGAGCGACCTGGCATGAATTCGAATTGGTTTTCTTTTACGTTGGAAACTTGCCTCAACCTTCTTTCGATCACACGTTCCCAAATATTCATAGTGTGACTCATCATCTTGATACCTCTATAATTTGAACAATTTTGAATGTCTCCTTTATTCTTATAAAGAGTCCCACGATACTCCTCCAATCTTCAGGCATTTTCTTGCTTCGCCAAATAACATTGAATAGATTCGTAAGGCAAGTCAAACCATGCTCACCTAAAACCCTCCATACTTCTACAGGGATGTGATCCGGTCCTACACCTTTCCCGGGTCTCATAACCTTCAAAGCCTCCTCTACTTCCTTTCTTTGTATCCGTCTATAGCTTGCACGATTCATATCATCTTGGGACTAAACATGATAATAAGGTAATTGGATCCTAGAGAAATTAATTACATATCTAAGATGTTTTTTTAACATCCCCCAAAGGAGAAGCATGTAATGCTCAACTTGAATAAACGAAAAAAATACTCATACACCAAAACATGACAATACATACAACCCTGTCTCAATGCATACTTTGCTGGTTGTTATTAATAATAATGCTTCTCGGTCATGTTGATGAGGAGGAACTTGAGGGCTTGAATTTGAATGATACTCTGTTGAGAAATCTAGATCGACAGATGACCTTTTGCTCTATATTTGCATTAATCAAAGTCATAGATAATGCAAAGAAGCTCATCTTGGAGTACTCTGGTCCATGACATGTCTCCTCGATAGAAAACAACTCAACTCGCTCGTGGGCCAAACAAATAATATTGTGGGAATATACGTAGATCTCGGAAAAAAAGGTTGCACTCATAGGGGCCTTGCGAATTCTCTCTCATAGGGACCTCTGAAGGATCTCAACTGGAGCTTACATTGATTCTATTTGTAGAGATCTCTGAGAAATAGGCCAGTCTTGCACATGCTACCCCAAACAAAGATAAAGCTTGAAAACTCTACCAACGCTCCTTTTTTCCCATACTAGTTGGAAATGGAAGGATAATCGACGTAATAGCGAGAACAAATGAAGAAGGGTAGGTCAAACAAGAAACCTCTTTCCCTTTGTTCTTTTTTTCTTCTCATTTTTTACTTGCCTTTGGCTCATCGCGAATAGGGTAAATGTCTTCCTTTGGCTAGTCAGACACGGTGAGGTGCTCACGAAGGCCTACATGTCAAAATCTTCCACGTCGAAGAATTTCTATGTCCTAGATGCGAAGAGGGGGAAAAGAACTTGAAGCATCCATTTTTTGATTTTGACCAATTGACTCGCTTTTCGACATGCGCTGGGATTCCATGTTTAGAGGTGGACAACAATCTATCCTTTCGAGGACTTGATTAGGGCCTCCTGCGCTAACTCTTTGCATGACTGCATGTTGCCTTTTGCACATATGTGGGCACTTTGGTGTGCAAGGAATGAGCTTCTATTTGGTGGTCAACTGTTTTATGCTAAAAATGTATTGGAACATGAAAGGGCCTTGCATAGGTCTTGGCACAATTATATGTAAAGTTTAACCTTAACTTTTATAATATAAATGTAACATGAAAGGGCCTTGTAGGATTCGATTATATAAGAGGCGGACAACAATCTTTAGCTTAACCCACTATTTATATATATATATTCAGATTTTGTAGGATTCGATTATAAAGTTGGGTGCATAGATCCACATAATCAAGCGCATATGCGGAACACATATCCACAAGGAGCGCATAATGGATCAATTGAGAAAATTAGATCAGTTCTATGGCCATGTGGGCATATGTGGCCATATATGCGACCCGTGCAGTTCCTAAGGCAGAGCGCAGAGGATGCTTAGCTCAAAGGCGGTCTCTTTTGTCTTTTTGTCTATTCTGCAGTCTCGTGGATAATAAAAAGTGAGATGAGAGGGTTCTCTGTCCTAAATTGTTTGATTTCCTGAACACTGGTTCCAACAAGATCCCTCTCTTGACTGATCGTTCCTCTTTGTCTGGTATTTTAAGTAAGTATTGCATCTGTTTGTTGCTGCTGCTGGGGCTGCATGTTGTTGCATGTTATTATGTTGCTATGCATGTCATGCAATGTCACCATATTCTTTATTGCATATGGCTCAATCTATCGACTCTTAGTAGCGCTTTCAAACAAATTTATGATATGAGAACTTTGGACAAAATCATATAATTGAAGGAATAATTGGATCTCCAAAACCAAACAACAGTTATAACACATGCATTTAGATTACATTCTTAAATCCCCAGAATCAACCTGTTTCTATACCATGTTGAAAAATGTAATACAGAAGCAAATCAAATAATAACAAGAAAGAACAAGATTTTACATAGAACACTACTCCTGGAGGAGCAGGATGAAATCGCAAGGAGAACACCACAAAAGGTTGTATACTCTATAAGTTTCTCAAGGACTGTAATAGGTAGTGGCCTCTATGCAACACACTAAGGTCCTATCTATAGTAAATATGGGGCTAAATATAAGAGTAGGGTAATTGAATACTGGAAATATCGGATTACTATCTAAGAAATTCTTTAATATGATATTCTTTGAATATTTCATTTCTAATGAAAGTTTGCTAGGATGTTATATTTACACAGTGGGAGTAAGTGGTTGTGCAATTTTCTACATGTGGTGATAATGCCTTTATCTTTAAAGAATTGCGGCGAACCCAACATTCACTTACCCAACATTCACTTGAAATGTAGTATAAATGTTTCTTCCCTAATACATGTCAATTAGTGCTACACCAATTATTTAAAATATGATCTTAGGTATTTTTAAAAGTTCAACTTAGGTTAAAAGGTGTTAAACTCGAAGTGGGTAAGGATAAGGGTTAGTGTTCAGGAAATCATCCGTATGGTGAGTATGTGCCCACATATTCTTATGGGGGCATCAACACTGGGGATGAGACTGTCGGATGCATATATAAGTGATGCCATATCCTTCTTTGTTTTTAAATATTAATATGGATGTAGATATATGTATATATATATTGATGGATATAAAACTATTCTACCATATCCTTATAAACGTTCCTACTGATGAAAAACAGATATTGATCACATACAAATAATATTAAAAATACTATATTCTATCTTATATATGTATTAGATGGAATATACATGATATAAATATATGAAATGTACTTATATCATAATAATTATACCGAATATGATAAAAGGTCTACATTTTTTCATATATATGATTAAAAACAAACCTAGAAATATATTTATATATGAAAATGGATATATATATATACACATATACAGATGTTTGCAAATATCAAAGTGATATCCATATCCATTTGAAAAAGGATAAGAATACGGTTATCACAATCTTTATAAAATGGACATGGTGGTGGATCTTATGCATATATATCCCTATTCGTTTGTATT
This sequence comes from Ottelia alismoides, assembly GCA_037367405.1. Classification (NCBI taxonomy): domain Eukaryota; kingdom Viridiplantae; phylum Streptophyta; class Magnoliopsida; order Alismatales; family Hydrocharitaceae; genus Ottelia; species Ottelia alismoides. Next base: position 685,590 of record JAZKJV010003128.1, read on the forward strand.
CCTAATCCATATTGTTTTCGTTGGCAGAGGTGTTGGGGCCATGGCCCTTATATGGGTCGCATACATAGGCTGCTAATGACGTGTTATGCGCTCATTGTAATGATTAGATCTTCTAGGATCCAGATCCTACTTAATCCGGTTAGGGTTTTGGTTCCTCTTTAGGATGCACACTGTCTTCTCTCTCTCTTAATGAAAAAGAGGGTGAGGTCCCAAGATGGGGCTCACCAGAATACTTGTATTATATTAAAAACAACTTGGAATCATATTTGGGACCAACAAGTCCTAAAAAATGTCAAATTACATTCTCAGCGTAAGAGAGTTGACCGTGAAAAAGAAATTCATTCCTACCACACTACAACATCTAAAGGATTGCAAAAGCCAGGAACCATCCTCGTGCGAGTTACCACATGCCATCATAATCGAATCTCAGAGTGCGACACTTTAATCTGTCCTGAGCCAATAAATGTCAATTCTATCCCAAATCGACCTCGAGGTTCTGCATCTGAAGAAACGAGATGGTTCAAGTCTTCCTGCTCCTCACCACATCTTCCACAAATGATGTCACTAGTATGAAGAATTCTGTCACGATGAACTTTTGTAAGCAGTCTTTCGTGCTTAAAAAGCCACAAAAAACCGTAATTCTCTGCAGAATTTTCTGATTCCAAATGAGCTTGTAAACACCATTGCGGCTATCCAGCATCATATTGGGTCTATTTGGTTATTGGGATGGGGGGGGGGTAACCTCCTGTGAATATTAGCTGTTTGGATGGTTATGAGGGTTAGGAGAGGGTTGGAATAAGGAATGTGATGTGATGTCACAATGATTTGTGATGAAATTCCAATCCAGGAATGCAGAGGGGTAAACCGGGTTACCTCGGGGTAACCCGGTAACCAAACATGCCCATTATGATTGCATGCGAAAAGTGATACAATACTAAATCAAGCGTGGTCGTCCCCAGTTAATTGGAAGGATCCTTCCCTCCTTCCTAATCCTTCTATGCACATTGGTTTAATTGAATTAAATTATATTGATAATTATTTAATATAATTAATTTAAATTAAAGTAATTGTTGTCGTAAATTTGTATAATAAATTCTGGGCCAATGAATGAAAACACAAATCAATCTAAACCATTGATTTTGTGTAACATGCGGATTGTGATCCATGGACTCCCAAAATATCATAAAAGAAGAGGCAACCCTAGCTCTTCTTTTACACAACATTATTTGCAAGCTCCCTCTCATTCTCATCATACACCTCTCTCTCTCTCTCAAGAGTGGCTGTCCACCTCTTGACCTATAGAAAATCGTCGTTGTCGCTACACTGTCGGGCCGCCGCTTCTATCGCTCGTGGATATCCGTCTCCCTCGGTGCTCCTTGCATGTGAAGAAGACTTTTGATTTTGTGAGGCGGAATCAGGAGGTTCGCTTCTTGAATCTACATCTTGGATTGCAAGAAGCAAACGTCTCATCAACACACTCGCAAGTGTCTCCTCCATCGGGTCAGACTTGAGACAGGCGGTCTCTTGCTTTAGAGACTTCGATGGCAACCAAGCTTCATGAGGTATTCCTATATCTTGTTTGTGATCTTGATGAAATTATTCAAGAAGTGTTATCGAATCATGTGGTTTCATCTCTTTAAAATTTAAAATTCCGCTGCCTCGAGAAACTAGTATGACTGGTCGCTTCCGATTGCATATGATGTGATCTTTACGCTTTCATGATACGCTAATGCCTAAACCCTAGCCTTCAAAAGGCACTTGGAAGAACATGGAAGAACCCCGCCACTTCCATGCTTCGATCCGCTAAATCTTCATCATCTGAGTCTCTTTTTTACTGCTGAAGTGCTCGTGAGGTTCCTAGACGGGATCCGCAGCTACTGGTGGCATCAGAAAGCCTAGGACCCATTTGTGAGATCTTGGTAGCTCGATGAAGCTCGGGGCACCTGGAGTGAGTTCCTAGGAGTGATTGGGCCTCGGATCAGATGGCCCCTTCAGGACCTGGTACTTGCAAAGGAAATTTGGGGAAGCTCGGGCGAAGAGTCTCGGCTATTATTTGGTGGAGATTTGTTCGAAATGAGGTGAAGCGGAGAGATTTCCGGCGAAGGTGGAGGAGGGGACCTTGGTCATGTTCGGCCACATCCTTTAGTAGTGCCTGGTACTCATTGAATCTTTGGTTCGAGATGCCCGGAGTAAATTCGGGACATCAAGATCCCCACGGCCCATATCTCATTTAGTCGTGCATCTTGGTGATCCGCAAGTGAGAGGAGACGTGGATAATGCTCCTTGATTGCACACAGACCCGTTCAGTTATCCATTCAGAATCTAAAGCTCTCACCATTGCCCACAACCGGCCGACCTACTGTCTGCTTTCTTTCCCCTCGTATAAACATAAAATCTCTGCTGAGACACTCCTCTGATCGCCTACATCGCCTACCTGATTGCTCACCGTCGTCACTGGGTGTTTGTGTAGATACTCATCGCTGCCTGCTGCTGTTGTTGCCTCCACCATCGCTGCACATCCCCATCGTCACTTCTGCCACCTGCTCTATCCTTGTTATAAGAGGTTTTGTACTCCAACATTTTTTCTGATAAACAATATAAATAGATTATTCTTCGGTTTATAAACACTATGAATAGATTATGCTTGTGTAGATGTTCATTTTGTACTTCAACATTATTCTTTGATAACCTGTATATTATTTATCCTTTGTTAAGAAATTGTGATGGTATTATATACTGCCCATGCAGGTTGAGGACTGCACTGATTATGTGAATGAGTGCACTATGCAGGCCATGCACATATGTGGCCCACGTATGCTTTAATATGCACCCAAATGCCTAATCAGGTCTAATTGGATCTAGATCTGGATTCTAAATCCCAATAGCCGATTACCCCAATACGAAAGGAAGCATAAACCCCTGCAACCTTGCTCGACGTTGCCCTAATACGAAACCCATCACCATCGCCTTCTTCCTCCTCCATCTCCAACACCTTCTTCTTCCTCCTCTAGCTCCGCTAGGTCTCTATTTCTCACACTGGTACTGCACATCTCTCAGCCTCACTGGCATCCTTCCTCCACCAGCACTACTGCCTCCTCCTTTGTGCCACAATGCACTGCTTTCAGTAGCTCCTCCTTTGTTGCATAGTGCTCATCTCATCAGCTCTGTCTCCTCTTGTTCGGGTGATCATGTCCGCAGCTACGCCTCTTCCTTCGTTTTGCTGTACCTATAAGAATATGGTTGAACTTTACAGTGAATTTACTTATATGCTATATATTTAACATTCTATAGATATGCTTTGTTTTCATGGGTATCCTGTTCTGTTTATGCAAGTTTATTCATGTTTTAATTCTATCAATAAAAGTGATAAGTTTTTTGTATTTAATCTCCCATGTGAATATGCAAGGTTATTCATATTTAAGACCATTTGAGTCCAAATTCAGTCCCGTTTATGCAATATTTTTAAGAATCTAGGGTATTCTGTTCTGTTTGTGCATGTTTATTCCATAAATTCAGTTCAACTATAATATTTTTGCAGAGAATTATTTATTTTAAATTAGAAATTAAAAAAATTGCATAGAACCCTCACATACCCCACATAATGCCCTCATATTCTGCTTAATTACTATTCGGTGATCTGTCTGAACACATATGCATACAGTTCCTGAAGTTTGATTGCGGCAAAAAATTGCCTCAAATTTCGAGGATGGAAAGACAATCGCTTCATATGATCATTTAATTAATCAAAGAATGATGACTTTATTTAACATGAATATTAGTGATGTTATGTCAAATAATACCATGTTGCCGAATTTTCAATCTTCCCAGAAGCTGAAAGGAATTTAGTTATTTTGATATTTTCCTATACTTTTTACAGTAAGGAATATGATAACCTTTTTGTCGATATAGAATATTCTTGTAAGTCTACATGAAAGTCTTTTTTGTTAAATCTTCTTTTTTTAAACAAGAGGGGGAAACATACATAGGTGCCCATCCCAAGTTTTGAACCTTGGTCTTTTAGGTGATAGGCACAATGCACTACCAACGATCACTAAGCGGGTTCTTTGTTAAATCTTCTTGAAATTCACATTTATTGCATAAATTCAAAAGTCAATAAATATCTATAGGTATTCGTTTATTGATAGAGTAAAAATAGGAAACCACGTATATACCGCATATGCCTCTGTACACTTCTTAATCTCTATGTGATGGCTTGTCGAAACACATATGTATACCGCAATCCTGAACCTTGATAAGGTTCGTGCCTTTCATAGTTTTTAACTAGACACTTTCACATGTGCGAGAGCGGGCTAAGCTTGTCTAAAATCCAACTTTTGATGTTCATTTCATAGGTCAGCTCAACTAATAGTTGGAAGGCTGCACATGAGGGAGTATGTTGAGAAGCTACTCCCAAAAATATGCCCTTCCTATTTTGAGGTCTAAATGGTAGGGAATGCTTTTTCCATGAGTCGGGAAATGAAAACTATTAGCCTCATGTGAGGTTTATGAACACGTGATTGTATAGTAATGCTCCTGTTTGTTTGATGAAGCTCTCGATCCAAGGAATGCTCGAAGGTGTTTGTTCAGCTTAATATATCTTGTTTTTTCTGACTGATCGGTTTTCTACTTTGTTTAATTTATCTGATAAACTACCTTTTGAGCTTTATAATTCTCTTAATAATACACATTTTCCTGTTAAAGATTTTGTAGTTGATTTTTTTCAGAATTGTTTCTATTATTGATTATCTTTCATCATTCAGTTGTGTTGAAATGTATTTGTGTTCTAGATCACTTTGTTATTTGTTCTTAAACTCCACACGGTTTGTTCATTGCTTTAAGAACTGAAAATTACCCACCTCAAATCCCTGGTTTGTACTTTCTTATATAAGCTACAATTATCTAATCTAAAATGTTCACGTATGTCTTATTTTGTTCAATATTTGTTTTCTCATTTACTTTTGATGCACTAGATTGACCCGACTTAACTCTTCAGTTTTCACAATTTATCTTTGTAGGAAACAAATAATCACCAATTATACCCAAACCCGGGTTCTGGAGTGATCCATGAGCAACATCTTCAGTTTTTTCATTTTCTTGGGTCAATACTGGGAAAGGTATGTAATTGCTTATTTTTGAAGTGTTTTTTGGTAGGGATAATGCTGTTATGATGCTAACCATTTACCCCTTAAAGTTGAAGTTCTCTACTCATTCCATGTTATATCACTCTGAAATATTATAAATGTTGTTTAATACTTATTTCTAAGGTATCCTTACTCATGTCATCCGTAGCTTGAGGCAGGGAAATGAAAGGCAAATAGGTTCAGAGCAACCGACTACTTCAATACCTCTCATCCGTAGAATAATACTAATAATAACTTGTACAAATAACATAAAGAAATGCCACCTTAATCAAATATCTAAAGCAAGCTCGGACCAAGTTGACAGTGACCCTCTCTTCTATAATAGGCTTCAGTCTCTTCTAGATTATTGTGTGACAAGATTTTCTTCTTAGTTCGTTGAGATTGGGTTGTCATTTAATTTGAGTCTTTTAGCTGGTGAAATTGAATACATGCGTGGAAGTTGAACTCCACTTTGTTTTTCATGCATAGAATTTGGTGTTTTTTCATCCATGACATATGCAGAATTTAGATATTGATATAGAGGTTATAACAATGATGTTTTCTCACATGCTAATCCTTGTTGACCTAAAAACTTATGATTGGTGGGGGATTATTTAGTCATATGATTTCTTTTTTGAGTATATTAGATATACTAAACATTTTTTCTTTTATTGGAAATCAAAAGGATGACTTTTGGTATTCAACACTTTTGCTACCCATGGAAGCACCAATCATGGAAGCACAAAACAGTTTGTATTGGGAGACGGTGAAAGAGATTCTCTAGAAAATAACCAAGGAATGAAGAATATTACATGAAAAAGAGAAGTTCGACTTTTTGCATTTTTTTAGACAATCATAGAAATTAGACATGCACCAACAAGTTAATGAACATTATTTCTTATGTCATTGGATCCTTAGATATTAATTCCTTTTCTTTCATTCACCAAAATTATACAGTGATGGATGCTCTAATCTTGATATTAATGCATTTGTTCTTTTTTCTTTAGGCTATGTTTGAAGGAATTCTCATTGATATACCATTTGCAACATTCTTCATAAGCAAACTAAAGCAAAAGTAAGCTACTTTTTATTGTTAGAATATCTTATGCAGTCTGATTTGGAATATTTTATAATTCCTATAAATGGGAAAAAATATTGATGTTCACTTCGTAGTATATGGTGCAATAAAGAAAATGCCCAGGCAAGCCGAAACTGACAATTTAACCGGGGCCGTTGCAGGCCCATTACTCGGTCTTGCTTTCTTGTTCACGCTTGTACTTACATACTTTCTCTGAACCTCATATCCAGGAGGTCAGGTCTCAAATATTTCCATGACAAGGTCACCATAGAGGAATACATTCTTTATATCATGCTGGTAAAGGTGCCTGTTTCTGTTCACTTGCTTAGAGCGGATGACCCCAATCTGAATTCAAATGAGCCACACAATAGTAGATTCAAAGTAGTCTACCCGATATGTTTCAATAAATCTTTTATCCACAAGATGTGTCTTTTTTTGAGAGTGTTGAGATATTTATATCTCTTTATTGTTATATTGTAATTTCGTCTCTTTATGTAATGTTCCCTTAGAGCTTTTCTCCTATATAAGAGAGCTCTAGGGCCACGGTGAATCCATCTCTTTCATTTCAATCCTTTCCACATGGTATCGGAGCGATTGACTACCCGAGAGGTGGAGCCATCCTTACAAAGAGATAGGAGGAAATGGCTACCCGGAGCGTGCAACCGCCACTGTCACTGGGAATAAGTGATGGACCATATTGCAATGAGGACGTTGCGAATATAAGTAGGTGTGGTTGTAACACCCATACCTCCAAACATAGTCCAACATCTAAAACTCACAAAGTGTGAGAGTGGGTTATAAGTGGTGGGGATTACTACTTGATAATTTGGGCTTGAGCATTTTGGTTGGTTGTCAATGAGTCCATTTGGCCTCGAACCCAATAAGTTGTCAGGGTCAGTTCTCCTCATTAACGAATCGAGGACCTGAGCCCGGGACGTTACAAGGCAACCCGTCGCCGCCTGCAAGCAACAACAGCAACGGCTGCTGCCGGCAACAACGGCTATAGCTTGCCGTCGTCACCCGCAGGCACAAGGGGCGATGCCTTGGCCCCCGGGAGCTCAGGTCTGGAAGGGCTATTGTACCCTTATTCTTGCGGGTACTACTATAACATCTGGATCCGATTAAACCAAATCTGACTCGACTAGACACCGTTCAATTCAATAAAATTATCAAACAATAGTAAATAACCTAAATTGACATATAAGTCGTAAATTAAAAGTCATTTGGGCGAAATCAACGAAAGTCGATTGCATCTTAATGCATGCCACGGAAAAGCCTCGACACAAAAATCGAAAATCGCAAAACATATCGAGACCACCCAAAAATCCGATTCAACGAAATAAGACCAATGGAATTGATAGTTCGTCAATTGGAGATCGTTTGACATTTTAAAATCGCAAAATTTAATCACCAACCAAAAACGTATTCTGAGATTTTGGGAATTCATACCCTATCCAAAGTGTGTGAATATTACTAATTTTGATCGTCATTCAGGGACGATCAAAATGAGATATTGCACATCGAAATTGAAGACTCGAGGCATGAATGCGGTGGATTTTTGAGATTTTCAATAAATACAAAAGTGGAGATAATATATTTTAAGATTTTGGTGACATCATTGATGACATCAGCAAGATGACATCAGTTTGCTGATGTCACCATATAAAAGGTCATCAATGATGGGGAGGAGAGAATGTTCCACGAAGGAACCTTCCTATTATTTGTTTCCCTCTTTCCTAATTCCCCTCCCAGTTCCAACGAGAATCCCCTCTCCCCCTTTTTCCTCCTATTTGGCCTCAAGTTCCTCTCCATTCCAAAGCCTTTCTCCCCTTTTCTTTCCCCCCCAAATCCCTAATTATTCAAGCTTCAGCTGCTGTCCAGCAGCAGTTCAAGTTCCTGCATGCTTGTTCATCTTTAAGTTGGGACAATTAGAGATACAATCCTTAGTTCGTCGTTGCTGCCATGCATGTATTTCATCCACCAAATTAACTAATTCTAAGTGGGGTTCGTCCATCATAATTAGTTTTAATTTAATCCTTTAAGAACTGCTCCCCATTTATGATCTCTATTCTAGAAGATTTAAGGTACAAATTAAGCTATCCAGTGCTGTCCTTTATATATTCCAAACTTTTTTGTTATTTAATACTGGGCACTGCATTAATTAAAATACGATAAATGATTTTTCCAAATATTTTTTTAAGACCTCGGGATCTCTAGATCAGGAGGTGGATTTCCCTATTAAATTGTATCTTTCTGTTTTTTGGAACTACTACTAAAAAAATAAATTTAAATTTTTTATTAAATGTAAATTCTGATTACCTCTGCTCCTAATTAAAAGATTTTTTTTTGTTTTATAAATTTGGATTAAATGTAATTCTGGTTATTGTTTTCTCTTCTCTGCTCCTAATTAAAAGATTAAAATTTTTTATTTTATAAATTTGGAAGGTTACTGTTTTTTCTGCTCCTAATTAATTTTTTAAATTTGGATTAAATGTAAATTCTGGTTACTGTGTCCTGTTCTCTGATCCTAATTAAAAGATTTATTTTTTTTGGATTAAATATAAATTTTGGTTACTGTTCTCTACTCCTAATTAAAAGATAATTTTTTTATAACGGTTGATTGAATGTAAATCTCTGGTTAATGGTTCGCTGCTAATAATTAGAAGATTAAATTTTCATTTATGAATCATAAAGTTGATTACAGTTTTACTGCTCAAGATTAAGTTGAAACAGTGCATGCTGTTTAGAGTTCCTCAAACTTTATAAATAGCATATAATTATGATCAATATGGTACAAAATATGATAGTACTGTATATCTTATGATCACGGTTCTCTATCTCAGTATCTCGAGCAACAAATTGTATCTGTGTCAACTTTTATTATCAACTTATGTAGAAAGTTTGACTCTGTTTGAAAACCTTTATTTATGGTGATCATTTATCAGTCTTACCTCACGAATTTTTGCCTAATCTAAGTTGTGGTTTGGAAGTGCATCAACTTTGTCTTCATTCGAGATTCTACAGTCTTTACTAGTATATTTGTTTTTAGAACTCGTACGTGTCTATGAATCATCGGTGCATCATATTAGGTACTGATTGATCTGTTGATGACGTACTGTTGATTTTTTTATATACAAAATCTTAAGTAGAATTTTGTTATAAGCCATTATCCAAGAAACATCTCATATATGAAAACATCATCAATGATAACCTGTGTCCAAAAGGTTAGATCATCTTTAGGAAGCCATCCTTGGCATACTCTGTTATCTATGGTTCACGATCAATAAGATAAATGACCATGAGATCTAGATCTATATGATTAACCGCATAAAGAATTGGGAAAGAGATGATTTGATAAGCAATTGATAGTAATCATGAATCAGTAACGATTATAAATAAGAGTGCCGGTCATGGTGATCTTACACGTGACCGTGCGAGGTCGCGGTGACCCTTAACTTGGTGGGAGATAGGAAGCCCGGTTAGAGCAGCGACCGCCTAGTGCGCGGATCTAGGATCCCAGTCCTTTTCCGGTTTACGCAAGCTCACAGTATTTTTATGCCTCGTTGGGATCCCGACTTTTAACCATTTCCGCTGACCCTCTGTTTTAGGGTACCTAGTCTGGGGGGGCCCTCGGTAGTTTTTCGTACGAGTTCGTTTACCTGTACCGGTCGGGCCAGTTTTTAGAGTGACTTTTCCAGAGAGTCTCTCTCACCAGTCTCAGTGGCATAGTTTTGGAGTAGACTTATCCCTTTAATGGACCGTACTTCCACTTAGAAGGCAAGACGGGATGGTCTCTTAGGAGACTTCCCCACCGCTTGAGTTTTGGTTACTTTTCCGTCAATAGGCTTGGCGATGGCTGCATCCGAATAAGTTACAGTTGAATTTGAAAGAGTTATAATTGAGCATTGAAATGGATTACAGTTGAGTTGGCTAAGAGTTGGGATGAATTACAATTTAGTTGTATAGTATCGAGATCTAGTACAGTTGAGTTTGGCTAATAGTTGAACTTGGTACAGAATCGTCAATCACCATCAACCATTACTTATCGACAATCAATCCTATCTAAAACTACTACTATAAGTGATAAGTTAAGCTAGTGGACGTCTTAGGAACTTAGTTAGGATAAATTACACTTCACCGCATGCCTACGGGGGCTCCCCAACCCTAAGGTACTTTTCATGCCTTAGAGTCATTGTGTGAGGTCACAATCATATCTAGACCACAAACTATCCACTAACTTGAGAAATTAGTCAGAAACAATGGCCAGATCAGAGACTCATCATCATTAACCCCAAGATCTATCGACTTGATCTCTAGAAAGATAATATCATATGTAAAGATCGTACAATAAACAAATGGAAATATATACATAAAAAAGATTAGGAGTTGATGGGTGATCTTGGGGTATACTTACAGAGTAGCTTGAAAATCATTTTCTCACGTAGGTAGTTTGTTAAAATTAAATATCGATGCCTTTCTACTTGCTTACTTTTAAACACACTTAATTACTCGTTATTATTTTTAATATGTTGAAATATACACAACATTCGTTGACGTCCTCTTGTTCCTTGCATGTTTGAAAAGCTAAAAGCCCGCGTCACAGTGGCAGATTGATGTTATCGAGTTTCTGCTGCTATACCAGATGGTACACTTTTCGTAGTTTCTATACAGTTGAAAATGTATATTCCTTTCTCTCTCTTTTGAATATTTTGGGAGACATGTACACATTATCGGTTTCTTTTGTTACATGTTGTATATATATGGATGTTAATGAAATGCAATTTGGTATCAGAGCCGTGGTTCCTCGCTACACGCATTCGCAGTATTATGATTCCGATCACAATAAGTTCTTGGATAGCAACAGTCCTTTGACTTATCGCTAGTTCAAGAGGAAAATATGACATTCAATTTCAACAACCGCAGAAATCACCAGTTGCATTTAATTTCCATATAATATCCCAAGAAGAGAAAAGCACAAAGAGAAATTTAAGTGAACATCGACTATTATGATTAATAACATTGGTTCATGTGCAGAACCATGACGTCCAAACCGGACCAGGAGATGATTGAGCGATTGAAGTGCATCACGACTACTCTCACCGACCTCCGCAGCAACAGACTGCTATGAGAGGTCAGTTGAACTAGATCTTAGCCTAGCAGACAGAGATCACTGACATGCAGTTAGACTTAGAGATGAGATTCAAGAAGCTGCCAGACTTCACATACCATCCATCTCAGGATGGGACACGACAGGACCAACCACAGTCGGTTGAGGTATAATAGCCTCATGTTAATGACTTATATAAGGAGATGGCAACACATGAAGCAGAGGATGATGATTATGGCATGGAGCAGGACCTTGAATACTTTGTGGATGAGGATGCACCCGGGTACTCTGCCATTCACATGCATTACTTGGTTTTCACATCATATTAATGGGCCAATGTGCCCATGTTTGACGGCTTCGGGGCGTCAGACCAAGCTGAGCAGTGGTTGAAGAGGGTCATGAAGGTACTTCGTATGATACACTCACCACGAGACTCGTGGTTATCTTTCATGGAGTATTCACTGACAGATTTAGCAGAGAGATGGTGGGAGGCAGTTGTTTCTGAGTTGGGAGACGCGAGCCCACATGGGATGATTTTGAGACGAGGTTCAGATTCCACTTCTTTTTTGCGAAGTGGAAGGAGTTCCAGCAACCAAAGAGTATTTCGTTCGATACACCGAGCTGTCTTGACACACACCAGTAGCTGTTGCATTTTCATAGGAGAATCTGGAAAAGTTCGTTAGAGGGATGCGAGATGAGGTGCAGAAGAAGCTAGCAGGACTGCACATCACTTCTATCTACGAGGCTACTGATGCAGCGGAGAAGTTTGAGGACATCCGAGAGACGTTTTGAGAGCTCGTCTGGAGCGGCACCTAGGCCACAACGATCATTAAGATTGATATGTCGACCATTCCAGCAGCAGAGGTCAGCTAAACGATTTCTCCTACATGTTCGGTATTTTCTGGTAGTGTTCGCTAATCTCCAACGACAACTTTAGGAGTACTTGCCAGACGTGGCACCAATTCAGCTCGACCTTCTGGGTCGCAACGAGCAAACAGACCGCCAGCAAGACTGACTCAGAGCACATGCATGATTACCATGTCTACCCCATCTGTGAGACGCTACTTGTGCAATGAGTAGGGACATTACCAATCTCAGTGCCCACAGGCTTTTGGAGACTCTCGACCACAACCGCATCCGTCACAACCGCATGCACAATATACTGGGAGTTTCCATGGCAGGAACTTGAACTTCAGGAGGCCGCCGAGACAGACACAGAGTGTGGCAGGTTCTAGTGCCGCACCAGCTAGATAGGGACAGTTGCACGCAGTGATCGAGGAACATGCCGATCCGCCACTACTGTGGTGCAAGGTATGATCTCGGTCTTAGGCTGACCTTTTCACGTTTTGTTTGATTCTGGAGCTATACATTCTTTTATTGCTTTGAGGTTACTAGATTTATTGGGTAGAGTTCAGAGGTCCTATATCCTCCTTACCACATCTGTGAGCCTGATGGCCAGTTGTTCGTCATCTCATTAATAGTCAGAGACTTACCAGTACTGATTAGCAGCCACAAGATGACCACAGACTGTTTATTACTTCAGCTTGATGAGTTTGACTTGATTTTAGGCATGGACTGGTTATCAACTCATCATGTTATTGTAGATTGCTTTAGGAAGTCAGTTGTCTTCAGGATTCCAGGTTTACCCGAGTTCTTTGAGGGTACATTACATGCCTCCGAAATGGAGCACATTTTAGTGTTGAGAGCTCAAAGACTTGTTGATCAGGGATGTGATTCATATCTAGCATTTTTCTGAGAGACATCCGATCATGACCGATGACACAGGACATCAGAATAGTATCAGACTACCCAGATGTATTTCCTGATGAGTTGCCATGGTTACCTCCTGCGAGAGAGAGATTGAGTTCGAGATCACATTACTACTAGATACACAACCAATCTCGATGGCACCATATCGTATGGCCCAAGCTGAGTTGAGAGAGCTGAAGGTGCAATTGCATGAGTTACTTGACTTGGGTTTCGTGAGATCGGACACTTTACCTTGGGGTGCTCCAGTTTTTTTTGTTAGGAAGAAGGATGGATCGATGGGATTATGCATTGACAACCGGCCGATGAACAAGAGAACGATGAAGAACAGTTATCCTTTGCCGCACATCGTTGATTTGTTCGATCGGCTACATGGATCTTCGGTGTTTTCAAAGATTGACCTTCGATCTGGCTACCATCAGTTGAGGATTCGAGAGTCCGATATTCCGAAGAGAGCTTTCATGACTCGATATGGGCATTACGAGTTTGTAGTGATGCTGTTTGTGCTCACCAATGCCCCTGCAACATTCATGGATATGATGAACATGATCTTCCATCCATACTTGGACAAATTTGTAGGAGTATTCATTGATGATGTGCTGATATATTCACGGAATGAATGAGATCATGCGAATGATCTGAATTGTCCTGGGCACATTGCGGGAGCACAAGCTGTATGCCAAACTGAGCAAGTGCGAGTTCTGGTTATCCCAAATCTCATTTCTTGGGTATGTCATTTCTGGAGCAGGTATCACGTTTGATTCTGTGAAGATTGAGGCAGTCATGTCTTGGGAGCAACCCAAGACCATCACTCAGATTCAGAGCTTCCTTGGATTAGTGGGCTATTACAGACGTTTTATCGGTGGGATTTCATGCATAGTTCTTCCCTTGACACGATTGACACAGAAGGGAGTTCCTTTCATTTGGGATGATTCATGCGAGCATGCCTTCACGACACTGAAGGGGAGATTGAGTACGACACCCATTCTTGCACTTCCTTCATGTACCAAAGACTATGCAATCTACACAGATGCCTCAGGGGAAAGTCTAGGAGCGGTTTTAGTGCAGAGAGGACACGTGATTGCATACGCATCACGTCAGTTGAGACCACATGAGCAGAATTACCCTACCCATGACATAGAGTTGGCGGCAGTTGTCTTCGCCTTGAAGATCTGGCGCCACTACCTATATGGGGTGAATTTCGAGATTTTCACGAGTCATAAGAGCCTAAAGTATATCTTTGATTAGAAGGAATTGAGCATGAGACGACACAAGTGGCTTGGGCTATCGCGGGATTACGATTGCATGATCTCTTACCACAATGGTAAGGGAAACGTGGTGGCTGATGCACTTAGTAGGAGAGCTCATGTCGAGGGTATGATAAACTTGCTATACACGTGGGATATACTCGCATCTTTGACTGATTGGCATCCTCAGGAGAGTGTACCTATATCTAATTCCGTACCTCTACGATTCAACAATCTTTGAGATCGCATAGTAGAAGGTTAGAAGTAAGATGCTTGGATCTGAGACAGATATATGCGTGCCGTCAAGGATGAGATTGATGATTTTGTTGCGGCAGAGTCTATTTTGTGGAAAGATGGTCGGGTCGTAGTACCCTATGATGAGCAGCTAGCAGAGACATTCTCGATGAGGCACACAATTCACGGTTATCTATTCTTCCTAGTAGCACAAAGATGTATCGTGATCTGCGCCGACATTTCTAGTGGGATGGAATGAAGCGTGATGTAGCACATCATGTTAGCAGATGTATAACCTGTCAGATGGTCAAAGCTGAGCACAGGAGACCGCCTGGGCTATTGCAGTCTCTCCCCATTCCCGAATGGAAGTGGGAGAGTATCTGTATGGATTTTGTCACAGGATTGTCGAACATCAGGTGGCCATGATTCTCTTTGGGTTGTTGTTGACAGTTTGACCAAATCAGCCTATTTCGTACCTTTCAGCATGACCTATACTCCATTCAGATTGGCCAAGCTATATGTGCAGAACATTATTATGTTACACGGTATACCATGCGAGGTGGTGTCTGATAGAGACTCGAGGTTTGCATCACACTCTTGGCATCAGTTTATGTAATATAGACATAGCTGAAGATGAGTTCTGTATACCATCCATAGACCGACGAATAAAGTGAGCACACCATTCAGACGCTTGAGGACTTACTACGCTCATGTACTTTGGAATGGAAAGGGTCCTTGAAGGACTATCTGCCATTAGTGGAATTCACGTAGAACAACAACTATCATTCCAGTATTGGCATGGCACTATTCGAAGCCCTATATGTGTGGATATGCCTCACACCTCTCAGTTGGCGTAAGGTAGGTGATCATGCTCTATACTCCGTATATCTCTTGGAAGAGACTGGGAGGACTGCTGATCTTGTGAGGCGAAGGCTTCCAACGGCACAAAGCTGCCAAAAGTGTTATGCTGTTCGTCAGAGGAGAGATTTGGAGTTTAGGTATCCAATCCTCTTCTCTTACTCCTTTTGCAAATATGACTTATTAAGACTTAACTTAATCTGAACACATTCTTGTAATTACAGGTGGGAGATTGGGTATTCCTTCGAGTATCTCCCATGAAGGGAATACAAAGATTGGATGTTCGTGGCAAATTGGTGCCGTGATATGTTAGACCGTTCGAGATCCTTACTAGAGTGGGGAAGGTGGCATACAGAGTAGCCCTTTCTCCACATCTTTCTGCTATTCATGATGTATTTCATGTATCCAACATGAGGAAATACATACACGACCCTCGACACGTCATCAACTACGAGAATCTTGACGTGTAGTCAGAACTAAGATATGAAGAGAGGCCAGTGCGGATCCTTGACAATACTGTGAAAAAGCTTCGCAACAAAGAGATTCCCATGGTCAAGGTATTTTGGCACAGACATGGAGTCGAAGAAACAACTTGGGAGACCGAAGCAGATATGCAGGCATGATACCCGCATCTTTTTACTTGTAATCATTAGAACAAGCCTTTGTAATTATATACATATGTTAAAAGAATATGACTTGTTTTCCCTTTGAGGTTTTTATGGGTTTAAAATCGTTTGAGGTTTTTATGACCAGATGAAATCCAAATAAGACACTTGGTGACCTTGACTCGAGTCTCAAGGACGAGTCTCCCTTTGAGGAGACATGCTATTCTGAGCACGAGTTTCCAGCTTCAACACGTATGACAGAACAAATTTAGCAGGGTGGAAAATTTTCAACTGCATCTGATCAGAGATTTGATGAATTAGTAGCGCGGCTCAGGGAGATTATGCCTTCTCTCAGGTCAACTAGCTCTTCGTCAGGACCATCAGAGGTAGCAACCTCACCTCAACATGTACATCAGGTATAACATTTGCTTTCACTAGCTGTTACATGTGTCGGAGTGGCTTATGGATTCAAGACCCATCATCTCTGTGGTGACAGAGGGCAGTTTAGTACTTATAGCCCAACTCAATCAGGTATATCAGTTGTAATAGCAGATGGAACACACTCCCCCATTACTGGTTAGGGGGAGGTGCAGTTAACCCCCTGTAATACGGCTTCAGAACGTTCTCTTCGCTCCTGAATTTTCTATGAATTTACTTTTCATTAGTCAAATCACCAAGGATTTACATTGTCGTGCCATATTTGACCCTTCCGCTCTTGTGTTTCAGGACATTTTTACGGGCAGGGTGATTGGTTCTGGTCGTGAGTAAGGAGGCCTCTACAGACTGGTGCAATCTCCTTATGCTTGAGCCTTTTCTCTTCGGATTGGATCTGTTTCTCCTTATATGTGGCATCTTCGGTTTGATCATCTTCCTCTACAAAAGCTGTGTCACGTTCTTCCTCAGATCTCTTCTCGTTCTACTTTTCTGTGCGAGGCCTGCTAGCTTGGGAAGCATCATATGTCCACATTCCAGAGTCATCAGGGTCAAAGTAGTCATAGTCTTTTTTGTTGATTCATTTTGATATTTGGGGTCCCAGTCGTGTCCCAAATCAACATAGGTATATGTTTTATCTTGTTGTTGTTGATGAGTTCTCTAGATTGTCGTGGGTTTTTCTTCTTAAGAACAAGTCTGATGCTGGTCTTGTTATTCAATCATTTATTAATGAAACAAGGAATGTGTTTTTTGCAAATGTTAAGTTTATACGTTCTGATAATGCACTTGAATTCTATAGTACGTAGCTTTCCCAGTTCCTTAGATTGTATGGTATTGTGCATCAGATATCCTGTGCGTATACTTCTCAACATAATGGGGTAGCTGAGTGAAAACACCGCCATCTTTTGGATGTTACCAGGACTCTTCTGATTCGGAGCCGTGCTCCTCATTCGTACCGGGGGACGCGGTTCTTACTACTTGTTACCTGGTGAATCGTATGCCCTCATCGTTTTGGGAGAGAAGATCCCGTTCTCGATTGAGTTTCCCGAGACAGATCTTTTCTTTCTCACGCCTCGTGTTTTTGGATCGGTTGCTTTTATTCATCAGATGTCTCCAGGTCTTGACAAGCTCTCTCCTAGAGCGGTCAAGTGTGTGTTTGTTGGGTATTCCAAGACCCAAAAAGGTTAACGTTGCTTTGTCCCTGTTCGATGAAGGTACTATGTTAGTGCAGATGTCACCTTCTTCGAGTCCATTATGTATTTCTCTCCTACATGTGACAAACTCATTTCTTCAGAAAGTGGAGAAGAGGTTTATATTTGTCTACTTCCGATCTCACCTACTCCAGGCGACACTACGCCACCACCTCCTCCACCACCACCCTCTCCTCCATTGTCACCTCCACAGCCTCCTCTACCTCCTGCCACACCTACTTTCTTTCCGCAGGTTTACCAGCGCCTCATATGCCTCCTCCATCATCCAGCACGCCCAAGGTATGTTATGAGCATTTGAGTTCCATTAATGACACTGGTAATTTGCATGTGCAGCTTGAGGTACAGGATGTCATAGATGGTACTCCTTCTGAGGATATTGCGGACTTGGCCGTGCCTATTGCCCTACGAAGGCGGCGTGCATGCACTATGCATCCTCTTGCTTGTCATGTTTCCCTGACACGGTTCTCTCGGGACTTTCAGAGGTTTGTTGTTGGCTTAAACGTGCAGATACCGAGATCCTATCAGGAGGTTTGTTGAGTGGTCAATGGCGTCTGGCTATGGAGGAGGAAATGACAACTTTATAGTCTCGTGGTACGTTGAGTGTCGTCCCAGCTCTCCCATGTGCTTCTGTTGTTGGCAGTAAATGGGTATTTATAGTGAAACATCGTGCAAATGGTACAATGGACAGATACAAGGCCAGATTGGTTACTCTTGGGTTCACCAAACCTTTGGGGTGGATTATCAGGACTCCTTTTCTCCCATTGCGTGTCATTCTACATTGCATGTTCTTATTGCAGTTGTTGTGGTACAGGGGACTGGCCACTTTTCTAATTAGATGTCAAGAATGCTTTCTTGTATGGAGATTTGCAGGAGGAAGTTTATATGCAGCAACTACCAGTGTTTGCTGTTGAGGGGGAGTCCAGTATGGTGTGTAAACTCCACACGGCCATATATGGCCTTAAGTAGAGCCCGGGGGCTTGGTTCCTGAAGCTATTGGAGTTGATTGAATAATAGGGATTTGTCAGATCTACTGCATATCATTCTCTTTTTGTTAAGAGAACCCAGAGAGCTATTGCTGCTATTTTGGTCTATGGGGATGATATTATCGTTACATGCAGTGATGACCAGGGTATTCAGGCAACTAAGGATTTCCTTGGAAAACAGTTTCTGACCAAGGACCTTGGCAGGCTGCATTATTTTCTTGGCCTAGAATTTGCAAGAAATCAACAGGGTACGGTAATGACGTAAAGGAAATATGTCATTGATCTTCTATCTTAGACGGGCATGACATGTTGTAGACCTTCTACTACTTCAATGGATCCCAATGCTAGGCTATATGATGATGACTCTGTGGAGGTGGGTAAGAGACAATACAAAGAGCTAGTAGGGAGGCTATTGTATGTCACTATTATCGGACCTGATATATCATATGCTCTCAGCAGGTTCAACCAGTTTATGGAGCAGCCTTGGCATGCTCACATCGATGCAATCAACATTATCTTAAGGTATCTGAAGTCTTCTCCATGTGTAGGACTTCTGTTCAGGAAAGACACGTCTCTTGCAGTTTCAGGATGTGTGGATGCAGATTATGCTGGGTGTCCCAAGGACAGGAAGTCTACTTCAGGCTTCACTGTGTTTGTTGGCAGCTCACTGATTTTGTGTAAGAGCTAGAAACATACAGTCATGGTCAGATCTAACGCTGAATCATAGTATATAGCTATGGCCCAAGGAAGCACAGAGATGATGTGGGTCAAGTCCGTTCTACCTAACCTAACATTGAGGTGCCACTTCCTATGCACCTCAAACGTGATAATCAAGCTGTTCTATTCATAGCTAATAATCTAGCCTTCCATGAGAGAACAGAGCACATTGAGGTTGACTGCCACTACACCCGTGACTTGATTCAAAAGGAATTTATATTCACTTCTTATGTTGCTTCAGGCGATCAGATTTCCGATATGTTTACCAAAGCTCTTGCAAAGGGGCCTTTTTACCGTTGCTGTTCCAAGCTGAGCATGATAGATATATATGCTCTAGCTTGAGGGGGAGTGTTGAGATATTTATCTCTTTATTGTTATATTGTAATTTTCTATTTCTTTCGTCTCTTTATGTAATTTTTCTCTTAGAGATTTTCTCCTATATAAGAGAGCTCTAGGGCTATGGTGAATGCATCTGTTTCATTTCAATCCTTTCCACAGAGAGAAATGTATGGTGGTGTCCCAAGATGGGATCCACCTCAACATTGTATTAAACTTCTTTAAAAGAAAAAGTATACATCGGGCTACATTCTCCAAGAAACACAAAGAGCCTACAATGTTGTATTTTATTTTTTTGTGTAAAATGTTTGCCCCCCAATGTCCTCATTTCTTGTGCACCAAATCTCCCATAGTAATGCAAAATGATAAGATATGTCCTCATGCTCGTATCTGCATATCGATCTAATTCATCTCTAGAAGGTGGATCAATCATCCCCGATAAGCGATTAGATGTTGGCTGCGTGCCAAACTCGAGCCGAGAAAGGGCAGGAGAAGAACATATCTGCATCTTCAACATCCGCCCCGCACTTGTCACATGTGGCCTCATCCATGTTCAACTGCTACTGTCAACAACCCTTGGTGAGGATCCTGCCAAGTCTGAACATCCAGAGGAAAACCTTTACCCTGTTCGGTACTCTACACCTCCATATCATCCCTACATCAACCCATGCCTCTTCTTGCGTATCCGCCCAATCCTCAACAAATAAACGGTATGCTTTCTTTACCGAAAACCTCGCATCACCCCACAACAAATGGTCTCTACCAGAAGACAGATCCTCTATCTGCGCCAACTCAGTCTGTAGAACAATAAGCTCTTGCACCCTCTGATATGATAAGTTTGAAGTGAATACCAAAGATCATGTATCTCGGACCCACACTTGTCTCACCGAATCCTCTCTGTTACGAGCTAGCCTCACTAGACACGAGAAACGCTCCCCCACGACCCCATCCCCTGTCCAATCGTCAAGCTAAAAGCAAAAACCCGCACCATTCACAAGCATCGGTCTCAACTTTCATCGCCACCTCAGGAATAGTTATAGTAATCCCCTGTCACAAGGAAGACAATAAGTGCCTCTGGATGGCCTCCAACGACATGGAAATCCGGTAGATCCTCCTTAGTAAACGACGTGCCATGTCATCCAATTTCCCCCACAAGCATATTACCCACTTTGCCATAAACGCCTTATTCATCGCCTCCGCCTGCATTACCCGTAAGCCGCCGTTCTTCTTCGGAGTTGTAACCTTGCCCCAATCCACCAGGTGGAATCCCCTTTTCGTCTGCCGTTCATCAGATCGGAAGAACCTTCTCATCAAAGCCTCAATCTTCGTATGCACACCAACGAGAAGAAGCTTCTTGGAACAAAAGAAAATTGGAATGACGGAGAGCACATGCTTTATTAGAACCAACTTAATTTTCTTAGAGAGCATTGCCAACCTTCTTTCCATCCTTTGTAGCAAAGGTCTTCAGTCCTTGGACTTCGACCTACTCGCCACCAAGATTAGTATTATGATTCTTGATTTTTATTTAGAATGCTACCGAGGACACTTGATAGTATGTACCCAATACATGCTCGATCGATGACATCGACAGGGGACACAGTCCCATATCCCTATAGAGACAAGTGTTTGCATCTTTCCATCAATAGTATGCTTCCAACCTGAGTCCTATGAACAATATCACTCATCGATATTGAAGAGAAGTTTCATATGGAAGGGCTCAATCTGTTGTCGTTTCTAATGGTGAGGGGGTCGAAAATGGTATGTGAAGGGTCCTTGTCATTAACTCGGTTGGCAAACATGCGAAGGCGGGTCAAACCTCATACATCTTGTCTCACATAATATCTCTTGGATGCACACAAAAAACCCTTTTACTTTTTTTGGGTTTTGAGAGTATACCGTGTATATAAACTTGACCGTTTTAGGAGTGTGCTTGTCACCAACTCCAAATATGTTCAAAATCATTTACATTAAAATATACATTGGTAGATGAAAGATATAGAGTCATGTTTTAGTAACTTGTGTGCTTGAATAAGTAATTTATTCCATTGCATTCTTTTTTAAAAAGAGAAAAATGGTGTAGGCCCAAGATGACTCATAGCTATATGATTTTATTAAAAAATTCAGAGCAATTCACGAATCTGAAGTCTTTAATAGAGCATGGCATATTCAGTTATATCTACAACATAGTACCACTCTTGTTTGAAGAGCGCCTTCGAGCTGGCCAATTGGTCTATAATATGGTTAATGACTGTCAAGGTTTAGAAAGTCGGTATGCAGTATTCGTTTGGTCATGCAACCTAAAGCGAGTAAGCAGATAGGCGGAAGTATAGGTGGAAGTATATGCGGATTATACGATTTATATTATTTTAATTAAAAAATAATTTAAAGTATAAAAGTAAATTCAAATATTAGAGTTCTATGTTTCAGAGAAACAACATATAAAATATAAATTATAGATCTTTTAGTATAATGTGATTTCAATCCTAGCATTTATAAACACATTCATTTAGATGAAAGAGTTAGTCGCAACAAATATTTGAAAAGTAAAATCGATTGGCATATTTACCTTGGAAACTTATCAGCTATAACAATAATAAATCAATTCCAAAGTAATAATGAAGTAATTTCAGAACCAATATTATGATACAAAGTATAAAATATAAAGTATATTGAAATGGCCTAAAATATTAAAGTATATTAAAACAAAATTATATAAATTGCAAAGAACATTATAGTTCGTTGAAAGACCTTAAGGTCGAAAACCAAAAGTGTATACTTGGTCTTATATATTTTTTCATCGAAAAACAAACTAACCCCCATCATCCAGTAGTTTCGTCCCTTGCTCGAGCCCAAACTCTCCTAGCATGTTAGTTAGACCAAGGAAGTCTCAGAGAAATCAGTGGAGAGAGAAAAACAAGTAGAGAGAGATGAGGCCCAAGTACAGTCCGGCCAAACCTCCACCGCTGATAGGCTGGGGATTGGTTGCCAGTATTAAAGGTCTCAGTAAGCTCTCACATAAGATTCCTTCCTCTATAAAAAGTTTCATGACTGTATCTAATTCTCCTTTAGGAATTTGAAGGATTCTCTATTCCACACGCTAGTCTCATTGATGGCCTCATCTCAAAAAATAATAGTGCGGATCCTTTGACAGAAAGGGCAGGCGAGTATCCTATTGGTGGGAGATACTCACCCGCCTATCAACATTAACCTTACATACTGTTCGCGTATGACAACATTGTAAATCGATATCCTTTCCCCATATTTTAGCAACTATTCAGACAATAATGCGTTTTTCATCTCCTTAAAACTCTGAATCCCCATGCCTCCTTTCAAAGGTAGTGTAACCATCTCCCAATCTACCAGTGGGATGCCACAATTCACCTGTCTTGCATCAGGCATGAAGAAATGCCTCATCAATGATTCTAGACGAATACGAATCCCAACCGTAACCAACCTTGTAGAAAGGGAGAAGATTGAATTGGCTGGCACTATGAGTATTGATTTGAGCAATACATGACATCTCCCTTTTGATGAGCAATATGCCTTCCTACTAGGTCACCTTTTCTCATGTTTGTCAATTAGTGAGGTCTAGTCTGATTGTTGCATTGCGACTAGTTAGGGGCAATCCTAGGTATTGCAGAGGAAGACTCGCAGAGTATTTAGAGCTCTAGTACACTAGGCTACCTCCTCATGAGAGTGATCGAAATGAAGAACCACTTTCTTCCTATTGATCTTATGCTAGAGATATCACAAAAGAGTTCTATAACCAAAGACACATTATTTGTCTCTGCTGCACCATAAAATTGTATCATGCGCATATCATGGAAGGACATATCGATATCGATATCGTTTCGATATCGTGTCGATATCGATATATCGCCGATATATCGATGATATATCGCCGATATATCGCTATATCTACGAATCTTTCTGAAGAAAATGTTGAAAATCGGATATATCGATATATCGATTTCGATATCGATATCGTGTCGATACCGATATATCGGCGATATATCGCCGATATATTGGGATACGGCCGCATATTAGGGTACCCTCCTTCAACCTGTTGCACCCCTTGTGATCTGGAGCAATCTGATTTTGGACTGTAGATGTTGAAATCAGATTGTTAGACTCCGCCGCTTGCACTAAAGCTCTCCCTTGGTTGATGAAAACGGTTGTGGCATGAGTCTGCGTACAGATTCCTTATTTGTTTGTGTAAAATCATTTGATTCGATCTACAACCCTAGTATTCTTCTTCAGCGCTATGTTAGAGAACAAGGTTGATATCCCATCTTCGATGCCTTCAGAGGTCAGGCAACCATAGTCAAGATGGATGAGACCAACTACAAGCTGTGGGCCATGTAGTTCATGAGCCTTATGTAATCCATTGGGCAGAAGCACATCCTGGCCCAGGAGCAACTGACTGACAAGGCCAAGACTATCACCTCTTAGGAGGCAAATGACACATATTCATACGTGTGGATATCCAGTACTCTGGTTGTGGTGATAACCAATGATATCCTTCATCAACCCATTGCCAAGTTGATGTGGGGCATTCTTGCTCCCACCTACTCACATACAAGGAATGAGACGAAGATACTACAACTCTAGCATGGCATCTTTACGGTCAATCATACTTGTCATCCTCTTCACACCTTATACACATCTATCATGAGCATGTTTGAGAGGCTTTACGTCTTCACAACTCTTACAATGATTCCTGGACAGTAGAAGGCATCCAAGAAGTCCATTATGGTTGGCATTTTTTTGACGACTCTTGATCCTGAGAATGATGCGGCATGATCCCAGTACTTGTAAATGCTACCATGCCATGGAGGAAGCATGCCACAGAGACTCAACTAGATCACAATCCCTTCATTGGCGGCCTTTTAGACCTCCTCGGCTATGACTGTAGCTCGTAGCAGTGGAGGAGCATCTCAGTTCAGAGGTCATGGTGCTCGTGGCGGGGGAGGTGCTCGTCCACGTCAAACATGGACCTACTGTCAATGATTTGGTCACTTCAAGGATATATGCAATTCGAAACATGGTTTTTTGACTTTTGCTCGTGCTGTTGAGCCGATTGAGATCATGCTGCTCCTGTTACTTATAGGAGATTTGAGGTGTATGTCTCTCGTCTAAATGAGATCATGCCTCCTACCTTTGAACCCTTCAGTGCTATATTAGGCTCCTTTGACATCGCTGCCTCAGCTTCCTCTAGTACAACATGTACTGCTATGCCCTTATCAATTGTCACAAGACAACCACGGATTTATTATCAGAGTGGGATATGGATTGTGGTGCCTTTCACCATTTGTCCAGGGACATAGCTCAGTTTGCATCATACCATTCTTTACTTCCAGGCATATCTGTTATCATTGTAGATTAGACTCATTCCCTTATTACATGATATGGAGAGATCTATTTAACACGTCCATGCGTCTACAAAATGTGCTTCATGCACTAGATTTTTCAATGAATTTATTGTCTATTAGTTAGATCAAGAAGGGTTTACATTGTTGTGCCTTATTTGACCCATCTTCTCTTGTGTTTCAAGACATACGCACAGGAGGGAGATTGGATGTGGCCGTGAGCAGCGAGGGCTCTACAGATTGGTCCAACCTCCTCACGCTGGTGCCTTTACTATTCACACTGGATTAGTCTCACCATACTTGTGGCATCTTTGTTTTGGCCATCTTCGTTTGCGAAAGCTGTCATGTCCTCCATATGCTGGTGCCTCCTTCATTCCTACTAGATCAATCTCTTCGTACCAGACATTGTGTCATGTTCTTCCATAGATATCTCCTTGGTCCAGCTTTCAATGCGAGGCTTGCTAGCTTGGGAAGCATTAGCGATCTTCTTTTCCTAATCGCCAGGGTCGTAGTACCAGTAGTATATTTGAGTTAATCCATTTGGATATTTTGGGTCCTAGTCATGTTCCTGACCATCAGGGGCACATGTTTTATCTTGTTGCAGTTGATGTTTCTAGACTATCATGTGTTTATCTTTTGAAAAACAAGTTTGAAACTGATTATGTTATTCAATCTTTTATTCTTGAAATAAAAATATATTTATGCTAATGTCAACTATATTTGTTTTCATAATGCCTTTACATGTCTTGCACTTTACCGCTTGCTCAGTTCTTCAGGTCTCTTGGCATCATTCACTTGATTTCATGTGCATACATTTCCCAACAAAACGATGTTGTGGGCCACAAACACAATCATTTACTTGATCTGGCTAGTACCTCTTGTTGGAGAGTTGTTCCCCCAATCCTTCTGTGTTGATGCTTTCCTCACTGCTTGCTACTTGGTGAACCACATGCCATCCTCTGTGTTTGGAGAGAAGACTCCTTTGTCGATTGCATTTCTCGAGATGGATCTTTTCTCTCTAACACCTCACGTATTTGGCTTTGTGGCATTTGTTCATCATCTAATTCCTGGTCATAACAAACTCTCCCCCAGAGCTGTTAAGTGTGTCTTTGTTGGCTACTCCCAAACCTAGGAGTAACTGTGCTTCGATCCTATTCGACATGAGTACTACATCAATGTTGATGTCACCTTCTCCGAGTCGATCATGAATTTTCTCAACTGGTGACAGGTTGACTCCATCTAACTCTGGAGTAGAGATCTACATGCCTCCTCCTACGCCACCAACACCTTCAGTTGTGGTTCCTCCTACGCAACCATCACCTCCACCACCTCCATCGGATCCACCACCCCCGCCATTACCACCCACTATATATACTCCTTTGTCGCCACCTCTTAGTTCTTTGGCTCCATTTTTGCCACATATTTACATTGGCAGGCCACCTCTTGTACCCCCCTCTCATAGGCCTTCCCCGTCATCCATCACACCTTAGGATCTGAGCCCTTTGTTTCTATTGATGACACAAAATACTCCAATCCGAAGCTGGAGAAGCCCCATTACTATGTACATATTGCATAAATATGAATTGGAAACACAATATTTACATGGATACCCTCTACGTGGAGAGGGAGAACATCATATGAAGGATGGCGTTGGAGTATGGTATGAAGAGGTTGGCCCCAAGGTGGTCGATATGCACACGTTAAGGCGAGCAGCAGTTGCCTCTGATGGTTTGATGAGCCGTGCACCTGAAAAGGTCGAGGCGGTCCTGAGGTTCTAAGGCAAGCCAAGGTGTGCATCTCGTTTGCAAACACTTTTTTGCATTTGTTTCTCTCTCCACTTACAACCTTGCAATTACGATTTTCCTTTTTCAAATTTTTTGTTTTAAAGGAAGGTTATGTTGAATTCAATAAGGGATTGCGTGATGTGCTCATACTGAAAATATAAATACTTGGGTTAGTTTTTTATTGGAGAATTTTTATTTGTAGCTTTTAATAAATGTGTGATAATAAATACATTACTTGCACTATGTTAACACAATTTAGTTGGATGATGATGGGAAAGGAGATATCTTGGATAGTATGTTGATGGGAACTGGAGGGGATATAAGAAATTGTAGTGTAATAAATAATTAACTTTATTTATGTTGTATATTTTTGGCTCTGTGTACAAAAACTTTGCAAGAATATCCAATTGAACCAACAAACGAAGGCCATTTTAAATAATAGATTTGAATTTGAAATCCTTTAGTCTGCAATGCATGTCCCCAGACCTCAAGCTTCTCATTTATTCCATCTCTAGTCTCATCAATCAACACAATATCATCCGCAAAAAACATACACCAAGGCATCTCATCCTGAATGTGACTTTTCAACTCATCCATAATCAAAGTAAAACGAACAGAGTCAAAGCTGAACTTTGATGTAGACCAATGTTGATGTCAAAATAGTCAGTCTTTCCAGATTGAATGCTTACACAAGATACATATCCTTTATGAGGTTAATGTATAGGACGTGTGCTTGTCTCTTCTCCAAAACTCTCCACAATATCTCTCGTGGGACAGAATCATAAGCCTTCTCCAAATCAATAAAAATCATATGGAGGTTCTTCCTTTTAGCTCTATGAATCTCCCTTGTTTTTCTCATCAAATGGATGGCTTCAATAGTTGAGCGACCTGACATGAATCCAAATTGATTTTCTTTTACTTTGAAAACTTGCCTCAACCTTCTTTCGATCACAAGTTCCCAAATTTTCCTAATATGACTCAGCAGCTTGATACCTCTATAATTTGAACAATTTTGAATGTCTCCTTTGTTCTTGTAAAGAGGGACCACGATACTCCTCCAATCTTCTGGCATTTTCTTGCTTCGCCAAATTACATTGAATAAATTCGTAAGCCAAATCAAACTAAGCTTACTTAAAACTCGCCATACTTCTATCGGGATGCAATTCGGTCCTTCACCTTTCCCAGGTCTCATAGCCTTCAAAGCCACGTCTACTTCCTTTCTTTGTATTTCTTTATAACTTGCACAAATCAAGTAACGTTCACTACAAGCTAGATCACCCAAAGTGATCTCTGTATTTCCTTCCACAATGAAAAGTTTATGGAAATGCTGCTTCCATCTAGTCTCTATATCCTTCTGAGTAACAAGCACATGACCTTCCTCATCCTTAATGTATCTCACTTGAGAAAGATCTTTGGTCTTTCTTTCTCTTGCTTTGGCCAACCTGAATATATCCTTCTTGCCCTCCTTAGAGTTGAGATTTTTGTACAAAAATTCATAAGCTTTTGACTTAGCATCGTTTACAACATTCTTTGCTTCCTTCTTCGCTATTTTGTACTTTGTGATAGTTTCCTCAGTTTTATCCTTCGACATAGCTTTAAAGCATGCTTTTTTAATTTTTAGCTTCTCTACGCCCCTTCACTCCACCACCTAGCCTCCTTTTGACCTGGAGCTCCTCCTTTTAACTCGCCTAGCATCTCTTTGGCTACCTTTCGGATAAAAGATGCTACTGCCTCCCACATCTCGTTTGCACTTCCGCTACAATCCCAAAATAAGTCTTCTAAAACCTTATCCATGGGGCTCGATTGCTTCAGTTGAAGATTCCACCATCTAGTTCTAATGATTTTGGAACCCTCCTTTTCTTTACCAACCCCTTTATTTGCAAATCCATGACTAACAAGTGATGTTGTGCTCTCAAACTCTCTATTGGGATTACTTTGCAGTCTTTGCAACACAGTCGATCTCTTCTCCTCAACAAAACGTAATCTATCTGTGTTCTAGTCGGGCCACTTTTATAAGTAATCAAATGCTCCTCCCTCTTCTTGAAGAGAGTGTTTGCTATGAAAAGATCATATGCTGTTACAAAATCCTGAATGACTTTCTCTCCTCATTTCTATCATCGAAATTATGACCTCCATGAACACTAGCATACAATGAAGCATCCTCTTCCACATGTCCATTATGATCTCCACCTAGGCAAATCTTCTATGTTTGTAGGATTCCTTGCAAAATCTTATCTAGATCCTCCCAA
Organism: Ottelia alismoides; assembly: GCA_037367405.1. NCBI lineage: Eukaryota > Viridiplantae > Streptophyta > Magnoliopsida > Alismatales > Hydrocharitaceae > Ottelia > Ottelia alismoides. The sequence goes on from JAZKJV010003128.1 coordinate 714,687, forward strand.
AAAGTTTATTAGTCATTTCATCTAAACCAATTTGCAGTGCATAAATTGAGATGACATTCATGATTTTTTCTTAAAGCACTAATTTGAGAAAAATAACCCGATCCCTGAATCTTTGCACCTCAACTGCACAATCCTTCAAATCTTTATGACAACCACTCCACCATTTCTGTCCTTATCATTAATTGAATACCAAAGTTTAAAGCCTGTCTTTTCGATCTCCCATTGCTTTCTTTCCAACTCATTTAGTCTCTTGAAGACATAGTATTTGAATCTTCCTTCTTTCCATCGTATAAACTATCTCCATCAATTTTCTAGTTAAAGTGCCTATATTCCAACTATCAATTCGCAACTTTCTTTGCAACCTCTTTTGGACTAACTTCTTTACTCGCACGCACCCATCATGCAAGAACCCTTGCAAATTTTGGACTGCATCCGGTAAATGATGCAATGGAACTAGCTTATTTACTCTCATGCGTTCCTCATGCGAGATCCCTTGCAAATTTTGAACTACATCCAGGCTGCGATGTAGCGGCCCTTGCCATTTTTTCATTGCATTCGGACGATGCAACCAAGGTTCGAAAAAACGAAAGGCGGAACGAGGCGTTTTCCCTGGAAGCGAGGCGAGGTGTAGCCTCGAGGCGGTCGAGGCGTAAGCCTCAGTTTGTATAGAAAAATAATTATAAAATATATAATAAATATATTTATTGGTGAAATAATATAATCTGACAAACATATAGTATGTAACAATGTAATATATGATGATATTACGAAGATAAGAGCATGAAAAAAGAATATGTCAATGCCATAAACCTTTCTACTGAATTTCTACCCAATAGAAGGAAATCATTGACTGTAACTATTGCTAAAATTTTTATCTAAAGAGGATTGGCTATAGTTGTCATTATAGATATCCAAGTTGTTGATATGAATCATATGATTTGAATACTAACTATATGTTCTACTGCACTCAAATGAAGAATGGTCTGATATCCTTTCCTGTGCCACCATACCCAAATTTTTTTCTTATATTAGTATTCAAATTCGTATACAGTTTTTTATATGTTTAACGATGTAATAGTAAGAGTTCACTGAAATAATTTGGCATGTTAATGGTAAATATGAATGTGAAAGAGGTCAAAGAGGTCAAATTTAAGCATTCATCTTGCATAAATATATACTCAACAACAAGACCTTTATAAACATATGAAAATATGAATAGGAATAATTTTTTCCTTTAAAAAAATACTTGAAAAAGCCCTCACGCCTCACCTAGCGCCTCGCCCCGCCTCAGCGCCTCGCCTCGCCTCGACCGCCTCAGGCATCTGAGGCGCACGCCTCAGCCAGGGGGTCTGAGGCGGTCGCCTCAGGGGCGTTTTCTCAACGCCCCGTTTCGCCTCGACCGCCTCAGCGCCTCGAGGCGCTTTTTTTAAACCATGGATGCAACGCATCGAAAGTAGGGAATGCCCCAACGAATTCTAAATGTTTCTTAAATTCATATTGAAAATGGGGATGAGTTAAGTGCTGAAAAATAGTCTTCAGGTATTCTACTCAACCACACCGTTGACCATACAACATTATTTTTTAGAAGTCGAGAAAAGAATATGATATTTTCACATGAGAGAGTTTAAAGGGCATGTATAAACTTCACAAGAACAATGTATCCAACTATTTATTTCTCTTCGATATCAAGTAATTACACTAAAAGATTTATTTAATTACGTAAAATGTATGGAGCAGAACTACTTATTGCCTTGATTGCAGTGAAACTGCCTCATTCCGATTTTAGTTTTTAAAACCTTATGTAGGAGCCGCTCTTTTGTAGCTGGCTCTTTTTCTCTCTCTGCGTGAGTGGGGTGGGGGGTGGGGTAAATGAGGCTACTCCCACTTTTTGTTTTTTTATATTTTTGTGGTATTTTCCAATAATACTTGGGTTATTTAGATCATATATGGCAACATATTTTAATTTAGATTTTGATTCAACATGATACTCCTATCTCGTCCATCAAGGCTGCTTAATTTTAAGTCTCCTAATTGCTGATATCGATCCTTTCTGGATAGACTTGTTAGGAATGTCCGTCTTTCACGAAATTTAAATGAGAACCATGCTTCCATTTAGTAACAAATTTCCCCAGACATTCTTAAAAACACCTTATTTTTTTTAAAAAATAAAGGTGGAGGTAATTAAGTTCGCTCCCCCTTCGCCATGTAATTCTCTTTGCTCTTCTGATTTAAATTCAAATAGGTTATGCTTATACTTCATATCATGGGCCGGCGTATATTAATTTGTCCTTCGTTTGATGATATTTCTGGTTATTATGTTCCTTTTTTAATTTTCAGAGCCTTATCTGTTTATTTGGATTATGCATATGTTAATTTTTCATTTGTTTTTTATCTACATTGATGATTGTGTTATTTGAAAAGGAGCAATTATTTGCATGACCTCCCTTCCTTGGATCCCGAGTTGTATCATCATCTTCTCTTTTTAAAGGTAAAATTTCTTGCACTATGTGTTTTTTAGGAAATTGATTGAATGGAACCCTATTGGAAATATTGCTTTAGGATTTCCAATTGTGCTTTTTGAAAAAGAATTCCTAATTATCTACAGATTTATGCTTTATATTTCTATAATGAAGCTGATCATCATTACTAGACTAGGAGACTTTTTTACCAACCTTTCTTTTCGTGAAGAGAGATAACATGGCTAACAGTGTTGGCAATTCGAAGTTGTTTTTATCGGTGGCCAGGACAGTTGAGATATTTCCTTGGTTCTCTCATCAGATTATAAAGGATGATCTTTTCGTTGATAATTTCTTAGTAGGGTTGGTACATACAACAGCTAGTCTCATTCTGACTTGGACCAGTAGTGCTTATTAGCTGCCCCTTGTAGACTTCTTTTGAAGAGGAAGATCCCAACCTTGGTGTACATTATCTCCATTTTTGGACAGTGGATGCGTTTTCTATTAGTTTTCCTACTTGCTTCGTTGCCTGCTCTGTAGCTACAACTGTTACGGTAAGGATAACATGTTGCAAGCACTTCGCTATCCTCTCCTGATTCAAGGGAATAAAACCCATCGCACAATGTCCTTCATCAGCTTCTGCAGGAAAGTAAACCTTTTTTTACCTGGAATCTGTCAAAGTCACAGAACTGGCTTCTCTCTCTCTCTCTCAAATTATTCATTGAACCTTTTTAGTAAGATAAACATTATATACTTCAAATCTTGATATCAGCGTACTGATTATTTGGAAATTCCAGGTTAACATGTATAAGTTTTATAATTCTCCTATTTACACCTCAAAGCTTAATTGAAAAACTGAAGCATCTTAATACAAGCTATGAATCTTTTTGGCAAGTTGATAGATGCAGTCTTCTTTTCTTCTGACAGTACACATTATCCAAACTGTTCACATCTCTATAGTTCTTGTTTTTCAGCATCGTTGTTTGAATTTATAGACACATGGAATTTGATTATCCTCCTTTTGTCAATTTATATTGGATCTTATATTTTTCCATGGATCATAACCCGTTCTGCTTTTGCCAGCGATAGTTGTTCTAGCATCAACAGGAAAATAAGTATATTTATTTGAAAATTATGTAATTTGTATTCGCAAACTATTGGAGTTCTTTATATTGCTCTATAGCAGGCATTTAGTTTGTTATGAATATTCTGCCAATAAGATGGACATGTAAGCAGATGACAGGTTTCAAAGCACACGCCTCAAATTTCTTTTAATCTATTCACCATAATTACATTCCAACATCCTTTTCTCTAGGTTTCCATATGCACAAATAAGCTATAAACTTTATGGAATTGATGCCTGTGAAGCGCTCTTATCAGGCTCTGATTTTACCACCGATACCTTTCCTAATGAGATGGTTTATGACTATAAAATCATTTAGGACATGTATTTTCCTATGCGGCTAAAGGTTTTTCTTTAGTTACTGTGCCGTAGAAGATTGTTGACCAAAGAGAGGTTGTCCAGAGTTCTTTTGAGCAATGATAGAAGTTGCTGTTGGGAAAAGAGAATGAGATGATTTCTATTCCATAGCCCTAGGCTCTCTTATATAGGAGAGTAGCCTATGGGTAAATTACATAAAGAGCATAACAAGAAAAGAAAATAACGAAGAGGTACAATAACTCAATATGCGTCAACACTCCCCCTCAAGATGGAGCATAGATGTCAATCATGCTCAGCTTGGAAGCACACTTCTGAAATGGACCTCGTAGCAATGCCTTGGTGAATATATCTGCAGTCTGGTTCTCTGAAGTAACATGAGATGTGGCAATGAATCCTTTCTGAATCATGTCTCGTATGAAGTGACAATCCACCTCAATATGCTTGGTCCGTTCATGGAATGCAGGGTTGTTTGCAATAAATAAAACAGCCTGATTATCACACTCCAAGTTCATAGGAAGTGGTACATCTAAGCATAAATCTGTCAGCACCGCTTTCACCCACATCATCTCTGTAGTAACCTGGGCCATTGCCCTATATTCGGATTCAGCACTAGATCTAGCTACCACAGTTTGTTTCTTGCTCCTCCATGAGACTAGGGCATCTCCAACATAGACCGCATACCCTGAGGTGGACTTCCTGTCCTTAGGACAGCCTGCATAGTCTGCATCTGCGCATGCTGAGATAGAAATCCCCTTTCCTTTCTTGAATAACAGACCTTTACCTGGAGAAGATTTGAGATATCTAAGTATCATATGTATTGCATCCATATGCACTTGGCGTGGCTGCTCCATGAACTGGCTCACACGGCTCACTGCAAATAATATATCTGGCCTAGTGATCGTGACATATAACAGTTTGCCTACCAGTTCTCTATATCTTCTCCTGTCCACCTCCTCTGTGTCATCATCATACAGCTTCATGCTAGGGTCCATTGGTGTCGTAGCAGGTCGACACCCTAGCATACCTGTCTCACTCAGTAGATCTGTAACATACTTCCTCTGTGACATGACTAGTCCATACGGATTTCTTGCAAATTCCAGCCCCAGAAAATATCTAAGGACTCCCAGGTCCTTGGTGACAAACTCGGTCCCCAGCCTTTCCTTTGCCTGCTTAATGCCCTGGTCATCATCACCTGTAATCAAGATATCGTCAACATAAACCATGATTACAATAATTCCTCTCGCCGTCTTCTGTACAAACAAGGAATGATCAGCATTGGAGCGTTTATATCCTTGTTTCTCAAAGAGGTCTGACAGCTTCTGGAACCATGCTCTGGGACTCTGCTTAAGGCCATAGATGGCCTTGTGTAATCTGCAAACCTTGGAACACTCCCCCTCAACAGCAAAACCTGGTGGCTGTTGCATATAGACTTCCTCCTGCAAGTCTCCATACAGAAATGCATTCTTCACATCTAGTTGATAGAGTGGCCATTCTCTAGTGACTGCAACTGATAGCAGGATCCGCAGAGTAGAGTGACGCGCCACAGGAGAGAACGTGTCAAGGTAATCTACCCCATATGTCTGTGTGAATCCCCGTGCAACTAGGCGTGCCTTGTACCTGTCAATGGAACCATCTGCATTGTGTTTAACTGTAAACACCCATTTGCAACTCACCGGGTTGACATCTGGAGGTATAGTAACCAAACTCCAAGTTCCTCTAGACTGAAGTGCCGCCATCTCTTCCTCCATTGCTAGCCGCCATCTAGAATCCTGCAAAGCCTCATGGTGGTTCCGTGGAATGTCTGTAGCTGAAAGTGCCAATGCAAACGTCTTGAAGTGTCCAGATAGCCTCTCAAAAGACACAACTGCTGATACTGGATATTTGGCACAACTTCTCTTCGGCTTGCGTAGAGCGATTGGAACATCCAAATCCTCTGTGCTGTCAACATGCTCCTGTAATGCATCCTGCTCAGAAATGTCGTCAGATCCATCAACATTAATATTTTCATTACATACCATAGGCGAGCTAGTTGACTGGTCAGGACCATGAGCTGGATTCGGCCTGCGGGTGTAATGGAATGGTAACGGGGAGACTGTTGATGGCGGTGGTGGTGGCAATGGTGGTGGTGGCGGTGGTGGTGGTGATGGTGTTGACGGTGGTGAGGTTGGTGGTGTCATGAATACGGTATCAGGAGATATAGGTGGTGACTGCATGTTCCCTGTTTCTGAGAAATACATAATGGATTCAAAAAATGTAACATCTGCACTGATCATATACTGCCGACGCACAGGGTCAAAACACTTGTACCCCTTTTGAGTTCTGGAGTACCCCACAAAGACGCACTTGACAGCCCTAGGAGAGAGCTTGTCAGAACCAGGCGACAACTGATGGACAAAAGCGACTGACCCAAACACACGAGGGGTAAGAATGAACAGATCCTTGTCAGGATAAATAAGTGAGAAAGGAGCCTGTTCATTCAAGACGGACGAAGGCATACGATTGATAAGATAGCATGCAGTAAGAACTGCATCACCCCAGTATGAGTACGGAACATGACTCTGAATAAGAAGTGACCTTGTGACATCGAGTAGGTGACGGTGTTTTCTTTCTGCAACCCCATTTTGCTGAGACGTATGAGCACAAGAAGTTTGGTGTATGATTCCTTTAGAGGAGTAGTAGTTGGCTAGATTGTTGGTGCACAACTCCAAGGCATTGTCACTTCTCAAAATTTTGACAGATGTGGAAAAAACATTCTGAATCTCATTTAGAAAGTGAATAACAATATTTCCTGCTTCAGACTTATTTTTCATTAGAAATACCCATGATGCTCTAGAGTAGTCATCCACAAATACAATATAAAACCTGTGCCCCTGATGATCGGGAACACGACTCGGACCCCAGACATCGACATGAAACAACTCAAACTTGGAGTTACTACTCCGACCTTGACTGCTGGGAAAAGACGACCTGTGATGTTTTCCCAACTGACACGCCTCACACTGGATAGGTGTGTGAGAGAGACTATAGGGTAGGACTAGACGCAACTTCTGGAGCGGTAAATGACCATAACGCAGATGCCACAGGAGAGGAGATACTTGTTCAGCGGGAGAGGATGTGGTTCCAGCAAATGGGGTCTGGTTCAGACGGTAAAGGCCTCCTTGCTCATAGCCATGACCAATCACGTTGCCTGTACGGATGTCCTGAAAAATCAAAGAAGATGGATCAAAAATAGCTCGGCAGTGGAGATCCTTCGTAATCTGACTAATTGACAACAGATTCATAGAAAAATGTGGTGCATGTAGGACATTCTTCAGCTGCATAGAGGGTGTCAATCTAATCTCCCCCTGACCAGTGATAGGGGAATGCGTGCCATTAGCAATTACTACTGTCCGTCCTGGAGGAATCTGGGTGTATCCTGTAAGTAGACTCTGGTCGCCACATAAATGATGTGTGGCGCCCGAGTCCATGATCCATGGCAGTATATGAGATCTACTACTGTGGAGTGCAAGTGTACTACCTGAAGTACTAGTAGATGCAGAAGCAGAGGCAGAGGCAGAGGCAGCAGTATCAGTATGACTCTCTGTAGTCGTTGCTGGGCCAGATGGTGGTATGATGCCCCTGAGGCGGGCAACTAGATCATCAAATCGTTGATCCAGGGTAGCAGCAGATGGGGGCTCTATCTGCTCAGCGGCTCGTGCAGATGCAGGGAATCCATGCTTTGAATAGCATGTGTCTTCATTGTGCCCAACTCGGTGACAATATGTGCAGGTTGGCCTAGTACGGCCACCCCTTCCACGAGGAGTACGCCCACGGCCTTGATGATGAAACCCGCGGCCTCTGTTGGCTGCCATAGCTGAGGAATTCTGACTCGCAGCAGATGAAGGCACTGTGATCCTGCTCAATCTGTGAAAAGCTTCCTCCATGGGAGGAATAGTCGAGTCCGCTAAAATCTGAGAACGTGCTGCCTCATACTCTGGATCAAGTGCAGCTAGAAACACACCCACCATAGTAGCATTCCTGTATGTCTTCTGCTGCTCGGGCGTAGCTGTCAAGGGCATGAAGCTATATAGCCTCTCAAACATCCCTCTCAGTGATGTATAGAGAGAATGTAGTGGACGACCATTCTGCTTGATGGTGAAGATATCATGCTGGAGTTGAAGGATCTTTGTCTCGTTCTTCGCCTGAGAGTATGTGGCGGCCAGAATGTCCCACATATCCTTCGCTGTGGGTTGATGGAGGATATCATTGGCAATCTCAATAGCCAATGTGCCAGATAGCCAGACTTTGGCATACGCATCATCGGCCTCCCAGGAGGCATAGGTTCCAGTCTTCTCAGCAGGCTCTGATTCGGTAAGAATATGCTTCTTACCCGTAGACTTCATCATGCTCATGAACTGCATTGCCCACAGTTCATAGTTGGTACCATCCATCTTGACAATAGGCGCCGGACCACGGAATGCGCCAATAGATGGAATATCTGCCTTGCTCTCTGACATATTGCAAAATAAAGACTGGAACGACTGACAAATGATATGTTTTGTCTACAATACCATAGATGGGGTTAGTTGCATGTGTAGACTTCAAGCAACTATCCCCATAAAGGTGTTTGTGCTAAGACCTATACGCACAAAGAAGTTGCGCACAGGCCGCACAAGGGAGGCACAGTCGGCGCACGGCTGAAGCGCGCAGGGGCTGTGCTAGCGCACGGTTGATGCACGCAGAGACAGGGCACAACGCGCAAGGATGCGCAGGGAGGCTGTGCACGCAGGTGCTGCGCGTGCGGCACGCTAGGGCTGCGCGTGCGGCACGCTAGGGCTGCGCGTGCGGCACGCTATGGCTGTGCACGGCTGCGCAGAGGCTGCGCTAGGGCAGCGCAGGGGCTGCACTAGGGCTGCGCAGGGGCTGCGTCCGGTAGAGGCGGCGGCGTTGATGGCACGCCGATCGAGAGAGAGAGAGAGAAGAGAAGAGGGCCGGCGGGTGGGGTGTTAGGGTTAGGGTTTCGAGAACTCCGGTCTAGGACCGTCGCTCTGATACCATGTTGGGAAAAGAGAATGAGATGATTTCTATTCCATAGCCCTAGGCTCTCTTATATAGGAGAGTAGCCTATGGGTAAATTACATAAAGAGCATAACAAGAAAAGAAAATAACGAAGAGGTACAATAACTCAATATGCGTCAACAGTTGCTCCTTACACAAAGTTGTGGGGGATTTGAGGGATTGTCTACTATTCTCTTTCAAAAGGGGCAAAGGTCTCTGCGCTAAGATTGGTCTAACGTTAATAGACGTCTGACATTGAGAACTTCTTGGAATCATTGATAAACATACAACTGATGTTGTCAGTTCTTTGGGCGATTTACCTAGCTCGTAATGGTGTAATCTTTTGAGTGGAGCGTTTCTATGTAGGGAACATGTTCTGTCATGCCAAGGCTATCCTCGAATCTTGGCCTTTATAACTGTTGAGAGTTATATTTATCTTCAATTATTCTATTATGTATATTCTCTTTTTCGTCTCTATTGTGTAATTTGCCCTCTAGAGTTTGTCCTATATAATAGAGCCCTATATCCCCTTCCATAATCAAGTTATACTTTTCTCTCAACATGGTATTAGAGTGACGATCCTAGACCACAGTTCAGTTACCCCCGACCCATCCCCACCCCCTGCCCCTTTCTCTCGCGACATCACATTCTTCTCCTTGCACGCTATCGCCCCTTATGCAACCACCATCAGCACACAACAACATGCCACTATGACCACCTAGCATCATTGACAGGTCCCACCAGATATATCTGGGGTCTAGTTGATGTTGTTTGGCCTTCTGCTGGTGTCACTGTTAGGCCACCAGGTCTCCTGCTGGTACAATTTTAGGCCATCATGCCTCCCCTAGGACTGTCGCTAGGCATCTACTATCATCATAGGGTTTGCCGTCAATGCCCTAGGGTTGTCACCAACCTTTTTTTGATGCACCCTCGGTGCCCAAAATCCACCAAATTGTCTGGTGATTTTTGGCGGGTTTTGGTAAGATCAGATCTCTATGTTCCTCCACACACCCTAGAGCATGGTTTGAAATCTCGATTTTGATTTCGTTTTAGTCACCCCCAAAACCCAAATTTCGGTGAAATTTCGACTGTTTCGGTGGAAATATCGAAAATGGCCCTAAAGCTTTTTTTGACCAATGTTTTCGCAAATTAAGATCTTCCAAGTTATTACCGCAATAGATAATTTACAAATACACACTTATGTCACACATATTGCTCATATATGTCCCTTATATCGTACATATCGGTCATATCGACCATTTCATTGTTAATGCTGATTCTTTGGCTGATACATATTGGAAATGGATATCATCAAATCCAAGTTCTTAAAACAACAATAGCTTACAAATGCACACTTATATGACACATATTTGTCATCCATATGCCTTATATCGCACATATCAGTCATATCAGACATATCATTGAGCTGACTGCTATATATTATAAATGGAAATCAAAGTAGTTAAGTCAACAACACTTAGAAGACGTCTTCTATTCATAAAAATAGATGACCGTTTGATTCTAAAATGTAGATAATGATTAATAAGACATTGTTTAGTCCATAGAAATAACTATCGTAGACATAGTTCTAGTGAAATACGTAATTAATTATAGACTTACAGAAAATACGTTCTATTTACGAAGATAAATGACAAACGAAATGAAATGAACAAGCTATATCAGATATCTAGAAACTACAGAGTTGTTTCATCTCCACTGCTAAACCCAAAGGGGGTGAAGCTCCCCAAGTTGAAGAATCATCGTATGTACCCCCACCTCCCCTGTCGCACCATACCTACTAGACAAGAGTCTCGTTGATTTACATCATATGTGTTTTAATATTGGGAATTGGTAAATAAGTAGTAAAATAAAGCTCACATAGATAATATTACTGATTTACATAGGTATTGGCGAGATTTCATCAATTTCGTTTGCAATCCGAGAAATTTTGGAATGAAAACCATGAGTTTCGACCGATATGGGTCGATATGTGTAAATATCATCGATATTTCGACCCATCTCGATCGAAATCCGGGAAATCAACATCTAGGGTAGTTTCGATCCCCAAGACCTGTCGAAACCGAAATTTTGCCGAAATTTCACGGAATTTGTATCCATACCCTAGAGATACTCTTAAATTATGGGAATAGTTGTGACATGAGTTTGCACATACATTCGATTCCTCATATGATTATATGGACACACTTACATCAGTTTACAATTCCAGTCATGTCCCTTCCCGACTTCTTTGTCATCATGTCAGAAAACAAGGTCGATCTATCATCTTCGGGTGCCTTCAAAGGTCTGACGCCTGCCATTAAGATGGATGGGACAAATTACGAGTTATGAGCTAAGCAATTCCTGAATTTTTTTGCAGTGCCATGGGAGTGACATTCTTACACAAGATGAGACAATCGACAAGATTGAGGTTAATGCCTTTCATGAGTAGGATAGCGTGTATACATGTGTTTGACTATTGACTACTCTCACCATAGAGATAGCCAGTAATATTTTACATTGTCCCAAGGCAATGACAATGTTGGACATCCTTGCCTCCAGCTATTCTTAAGAGGGGAATGCGATGAAGATAGATGAATATATTGTAGCTCTAGTATGACATCTTCATGGTCAAACATAATGGTTGTTGTCCCTTTCACAGTTTTTGTTCGTCTTTCAGGGGCTTGTTTGAGAAGCTTTATAGCCTTATGGCCCTGCCAACATCTCCAGAGTTGCAAAAGCCCTACAAGAAGGCCACTATGGTTAGAGTTTTTCTAGCGACTCTCGACCTTGAGTACGATGCCACACATAATTAGTTGCTCACATGTACACATACCTCCTATGTAGGATGCAGACTACAAACTGGGCACATTAGAATTCTTCTTCCGTCGCGACTCAGACCTCATGTTCTATAGCTGCATCTCGCAGTGGAGGTCCTACTTAGTTTAGAGGACATTGTGCTCGTAGTAGAGGAGGGGGACACCAGCGTCTGTTTTGTAGCTACTATCACTGTTATATCCACTCCGAGGATTCATGCTTTTAGGAGCATGGTTTTCTGTGTTTGCACGTGTCACAGAGCAGGTAATGACTCATGTTACACCTGCCACTTTTGCCGAGCTAGAGTACGATAATCTTGTCACCCGCTTGAGCGAGATCTTGACTCTTACTGCCTTCCCTTCTAGTGCTCCATTGGACCCTTTAGACATTGCTGCCTCAACCTCTACTAGCACTTTCAATATTGCATATGCCCTTACTAACTGTTACAGAGCAGACATCTCTCAGTGGATCATGTATTTAGGTGCATCTCATCATCTATGGGGGGGGGCACGACTCAATTCTCGTCCTACAGATAAGTCCATCCAGGCAGATCCATTGTTATTGCAGATGGACACACTCTCCCATTATTGGACAAGGGAAGATTCGTTTTATATAGTCTATGCATATGTAGAATCTTCTTCATGCATCTGATTTTTCCATAAATCTACATTAGTCAACTCACCAAGGATTTACATTATCGTACCATATTTGCCCCCTTTTCTCTTGTGTTTCAGGATATACTCATGGGCTGGGTGATTGGATGTGGCCGTGAGCAAGGGGATCTCTACAGACTGGTCCATTCTCTATATATTGGTGCTTCTTTCATTCTTACTAGGTCAGTCTCCTCTCAAGAGGGTAGTTTACAGGTTCAAGACATGGAAAATGATCTAGATGTGCCTATTGCTTTATGAAAGCAGAGACCAAGGCCTTAAATGTCGGTTTCGGTCACCATTTCGGTATCGACGAAAACAGAATTTCGATGGAATTTCGGTGGAATTTCGACCGAAATTTCGGTCATTTCGGTCATTTTTTGTACTAGGACCCCCATATTTCGGTCATTTCGGTCATTTCGGTCGAATTTCGATTTCGACTGGATATCGATATTCGACAGAAATTCGACCGAATTTCGCTGAAATTTGAGGCCATGGCAGAGACGTACCTGTGCTACATGTTCTCTTGCAGCCCATGTTTCCTTAGGCCGACTCTAAGAGTATTTCAGGAGATTTGTTGTGGCACTATTAGCCGTGGAGATACCATTGATATATCAGGAGGCCTTACAAGATAGTTAGTGACGTCTTGCCATGAGGGAGGAGTTGTCCGCTCTACAGTTGCATGGTATATGTAGCATTGTTACAGTTCCTATAATAGCATTTATTGTGGGATGCCAATGAGTGTTTTGAAGGATATGATTAGATCCTTAAGCGCATCACGGAAGTGTGAGGATCGCATCGTATACGATCGGGAGCGACTAATCGTACTAGTTGCTCGATGCAGCGTAAATTAAAATTTTTCATGTGATGAAGCCACATGATCCAAGAACACTTCTCGGATCATTTCGTCTGAACCACAAACAAGTAATAGGATTACCTCTTGAAGCGTGGTTGTGATCGAGTCTCTAAACGAAGAGACCTCCTGTCTCAAGTCCGATTTGACGGAGGAGACGCTTGCGAGCGTGTTGATGAAACACGTGATCCTCGCAATCCATGTTGATGATCCAAGCGACGAATCTCCTGATCTCGATGCACGAGATCCAATGTCTTCTTCACGAGCGAGACACACCGAAGGAGATGGAGATCTACGAGCAAACGATCGGGCAGCATAACGACGACGCTACAGCAATGGAGACTCTCTCTAGGACATTCATGGTGGACGACCTTATGAGAGAGAGAGTGTATGCGTGTAGAGAGAAAGAGAGAGAGGGAACCTTGTGTTTCTCATTAGTTTATGAAGAGCAAGGGGTGCCCTTCTATTTATAATATTTTGGGATCCATGGATCTCAATCCATGGGCAACACAAATCCAATGACTCACATTGATTTGTGTTTCTTTTAATGACCATGATCTTATTGTTAAAAAACACAACAATTATTATTTAAGAAAATCAAATATATACTCAATATAATTTGATTTACATTAAATTAATCTCCATTGGAGAAATAGGAAGGAGGCAAGCCTCCTTCCATAAGAGGAGTGGATGGCTACTATATTCCATGGTGGAATTGTAGCTGCCCACCCTCTATATGAGGAAGGTGGCTTTCCTTTCCTTATTACATGAGATTACATTATCTCATTATTCTCTCCAATATTTGCAACAACTTTTGTTGCAAATTATTTCACAAAAATAAATCCAATTTATTTTGTGAACATTGCAATCATGCCATTGAAAATTTGTGAATCACATTCACAACCCAAAATAAAATGTAATTTACATTTTCAATTAATTGTCCTATGTGAATCCAATTCACATCAACATACAATTAACAAATGTAAGTTACAAATAGCTCTCTCTTATATATTATAAATCACATTTATAATATATATGATCAATATGGATATTGCTATCCACATTATTCATATCCATGATAATTAAATCACATTTAATCATCTTGGATCTCTATTCTTATGTGCCCAAATAATATGAATCACATTCACATTATTCACATATTTGATTATCAAATCATATTTAATTATCTAAGATAACTCTACTTATAATATGAATCAAATTCATATTATTCATGATAATTAAATCACATTTAATTATCCATTTTTCTCAATGCTCGGATACATATATCAACAATGAAATTATCCTGAACTCTTTCAAGGCTAATGCGCTTTCTCCGCGGATACTTGGAGATGAGGACATGGCGATTGTATTGTTCCACGTATATTGACTTGGATATTGAGATCACATCTCAAATCCAGATCTCGGACCTCACATAGATGCTTAATTAAATCAAGACCGCAAATCTAATCTTCTCATTGCATCTGAATCACATTCTGATCAATGTCCAATATTTGGACTAAGATCAGATTACTTCTCTACTGAGAGGAGTTACTAAAATCCAGATCCGTTTCATCACTCCCTAGGAATGGAAGCGTCATGGTTATACAACCGTTTATGATCACATCACCCTTAGATATTCCTAATACATGTACATCCTGTATACTGGAAGACCCAGAATAATCCCGAAGTATAAGATCACTTTTACACTGTCTACTTCAGGGATTTATTGTCATTAAGTTTCTCATTCGATCATTGAGAGTTGGTATCGATCATATACTTTCCAAAAGCATATATCATACCTAGGTGTTGATCATATACTTTCCAAAAGTATATATCAATCCTTACAAATTCAGTCAAGCTTCCAAAGCGAGACGACCGCGCGCGAAATTTGATTCTTCCCAATATCTCATGTGTGAGCTCATGTCTCCTGGTTCAGGAAATGAACCTGTATGAACCCTTTGAGAGATCGTATTACTCATATGCCCTTGTATGCACACCAGCGCGTCGGTGTATAGACCTTGATTAGGTCATCAACTTATTGGTCTGCCAATTGTATATAAAGACATATAGTAACACATCTGTCTCCGGTCAGAGGATGCGTGCCTATATCATGACAGCATATGACATAGGACTTTGGTTATCTCGATCTCGTTAAGTCAGTTCTTTGACCTAACTAATCTGACACCTCCGAATCTCTATTCCCATGCAGAGGACCGGCATCAAGAGGTTGGTCAGATATCAGCCAAGTGAGAAAGGATTGCCATCTCCTACTCAGGATGGAGATCCTCTCTTAACAATCATTTGACAGTACTTGATGAGTCCTCAATCTAATTCTTTAGATATTCATCCAAGCACCAGCCTCTATGATTCAATAATTGAATCAATAGCTGTATGATCATTAAGATGGCCATGGTACATAACCCTAATTGTACTAAGGGACCTATTATGCAAATTAGTTATTCTTCATTTTAGATCAGCGAATGATATTCACAATAACATTTATTGCATAATGGCTCGCCGTGGGCTCGCATGTTCAACAATCTCCCATTAGCCCAAAGAGTCATTAATGGGCTAATCATTTAAACCCACACTCATGTGACAATCATATGCTATTTAGAAAATAGCTAGGTAAGCTGATCAGCCACTCTGTTCCCAAGAGACTATGCCAAGTCACTCTGTTCCCACGAGACTATGCACAGTAGATGATTTCTCTCGTTTGTCATGGGTGTTTCTGTTGAAGAATAAATCTGAGGCATGAGATGTGATCAAAACTTTTATCAATGAAGTGCATAATGTTTTCTCTGCGTCTGTGAAGTTTGTGAGGACCGATAATGCTTTGGAATTTTGTACTCCTGCACTATCATATTTTTTCCTCTCGTGGTATAATTCATCAAAAAGCACATGCTTACACTTCTCAGTAAAATGGTGTTGCATAGAGAAAGCATCGGCATTTACTTGATGTTACTCAGACCATGCTTATTCACAGTCGTGCCCCACATTCGTTCTGGGGTGATGCTGTTCTTACAATATGTTATCTAGTGAATCACATGCCCTCTTCTGTCTTGGATGAGAAAATTCCTTTCTCTGTAGCCTGCCTTGAGGAGTTTTTCTCTCTTACTCCCTGTGTCTTTGGCTCTGTTGCATTTGTTCACCGGTTGTCTCTAGGTCTTGACAAGCTCTCTCCTAGGGCTGTCAAATGTGTGTTTGTTGGGTACTCCATGGCCCAGAAGGGATATCAGTGCTATGATCCATTGCACATGAAATACTATATCAGTGCTAATGTCACATTTTTTGAGTCCGTGTTGTATTTCTCTCCTACAGGTGACATGTTGGCTGCTTCAGAGTCTGATACTGAAATCTACATGCCACCTCCTCCTACGAGTCAGTTGTCTCCTCTACATGTTACACTACCTCCACCACCACCACCACCACCACTTCCCTCTACAAAAACATGTGCCCATTGTTCCACCCTTACTAAAATTCTATACCCGTCGGCCGACATCTGCTCATAGTCATCGCCAGTCATCCAGCACGCTTCAGGTTTGTTCTGATAACATAGTTTCTAACGATGGGTCCAACGATATTTCTGTACAGGGATCATTGCAGGAGGAGGCTCCTGAGGACCTGGACATACCCATTGCCATTAGGAAGCAAAAGCGTACATGCGCATCATATCCGCTAGCTTCCCAGGTGTCCTTTCATCGCATGATAGGAGATTTTCTGAGATTTGCAATTGCTCTATCTACCGTGGATATTCCACGGACTTACCAGGAGTCCTTGAGAGATAGTCGCTGGCGTTAGCTACGGAGGAAGAGATGGCTGCTTTGCAATCACGTGGTAAATGGAGTTTGGTATCTGCTCCTCCTGGCGCCTTTGTTGTCAGTTGCAAATGGGAGTTTACTGTTAAATATCATGCATATGGGAGCCTTGATTGTTACAGGGCAAGATTGGTGGCACGTGGTTTTGCTCAGACCTACGATGTAGATTATATGGACACGCTCTCTCCTGTTGCTCGTCACTCCACTTTACATGTTCTTCTTTCAGTTGCGCTGGTTCGTGACTGGCCCTTATTTCAGCTAGATGTTAAAAATGCATTTTTGTATTGAGATCTATAGGAGGAGGTATACATGCAGCAACCTCCGGGGTTTGCTGTTGAGGGGGAGTGTCAACTGGTTTGTAGACTCCATAAGGCAATATATGGTCTTAAATAAAGTCCTAAGGCATTGTTTCAGAAGCTATTAGATTTGATTGAACGACAAAGGTTCAAAAGGTCAAATGCAGACCATTCTCTATTTGTGCAGAGAACACCTAGGGGTACAGTTATTGTCATGGTTTATGTTGATGATATAATTGTTACAGGAGATGATGTGCAGGGAATAAAGGTGACAAAAGAATTTATGGGCAGTCAGTTTGTCACTAAGGATATGGGCACCCTAAGGTATTTCTTAGGGTTTGAATTTGCTAAGAATGCACAGGATCTTGTGATGACCCAAAGAAAATATGTTACAGACATGCTTGTTGAGACGATCATGATTGGGGGTAGACCTTCTACTACTCCTATGGATCCTAACATGAAGTTATACGATGATGATACGGATGAGGTTGATGGGAGGAGGTACAGACATATGGTGGGAAAGCTCCTTTATGTTACTATCACCAGACCAGATATCTCCTTTGCTGTGAGTCGAGTGAGTCAGTTCATGGAGCAACCTCGACATGTACATATGGACGCTATATACATGATATTGAGATATCTAAAATCTTTTCCAGGTGCAGGACTACTTTTCAAGAAAGGAGAAACTCTCTCTGTATCTGCATGTGCTGATGCTGACTATGCAGGGTGTCCTAAGGATAGGAAGTCTACTTTGGGCTTTGCAGTGTTTGTTGGCGGTTCTCTTGTTTCTTGGAAAAGCAAGAAATAAACAGTTGTGGCTAGATCAAGTGCCGAATCTGAATATAGGGCTAGGACGCAAGCAAGTACAAAAATGATGTGGGTTTGAGCTGTGTTAGCAGATTTGCACATAGATGTTCCTCTACCCATGCAGTTACAATGTGATAATCAAGCTGGCCTATTCATTGCAAACAACCCTGCATTCCATGAGAGAACAAAACATATTGAGATACATTGCCATTACACTAGAGATATGATTCAAAAGGGTTTGATATCTACCTCTCATGTCAAATCAGGAGAGCAAACAACAAATATCTTTACCAAAGCATTGTTAGAGGATCATTCCTGAAGTGTTCGTCCAAGCTGAGCATGATTGGCATCTATGCTCCATCTTGAGGGGGAGTGTAGAGCAGTGTTCACTAAATCGGTCGCACGGGCCGCATATGCGGCCGCATATGCCCGTGCGGCGTGCAGACCGCACCGATTACTTGAATCAGTGCATTATGCGCCCTCCCCGCATATGCGGCCCGCATATATCCCGCATATGCCCCGCATATCCCGCATATGCCCCGCATGCTGCTCCAGCAGCTCCAACTTTTCAATCTTCTCATTCCGGTCCTTAATTCTGTAACTCTGCCTCTTCATTCAATTGTTAGAAAATGACATGCATTTCTATAAAATTGCAATGCATTATACCATTATGTATATGCAATGTTTTATGTTTTTCTCATGTATTGTTTTCACGAGTATATGCAATGTATCGTCGAATATTTTTTAGATATGCTGATTGAGGTTTTGCTCATGTAGTGCATGTATGTGTATTGAAGTTTTGTTATTACGAATCATATAATGTAAAGTTTTTATGGTAAATGTTTTTTTTTGTGATTAAATATGGGCCAATTAAAAGTATATATGCACACCCATCTAACATGAATCGTTTTTCTTAGATCTACTTTAACTCCACTTAGATACATAACTTCAGTGGTAACGTTATTCATAGATATTTTTTATTTTTTAAATTAAAAATTAGAAAACCGCTTAGAACCGCATATACCCCGCATATGCCCCCGCATACCGCTTAATCAGTATTCGGTGACCAGTCCGAACGCATACGCATACCGCTTTCCTGAACCTTGGTGTAGAGATATTTATATATTTCCATGTTCTCTATATACCTTTTTCTTTATTTTATTTCTCTGTATCCATCTTATGTAATTTACCCATAGGACTCATCTACATAAGAGAGCCTAGGGTTCTCAGACATGAACAACATAGTCATTTCTTCCTGTGGAGAAGAGAGACAGAATGTGATGTCTATTCCATAGGGCTAGGGTCTCTTATATAGAGAGAAAACCCTAGAGAGTACAAGAGGAAAAATACATGAATACCCCTGAGGGGTTACGGAACCTGAAGGGTTAAAGGTTACGGAACATGAAGGGTCAAGGGTTACGGAACCCGAAAGGTCAAGGGTTACGGAACCCGAAAGGTTACAAATATAATTGTAATATAATATTTCTAACACTCCCCCTCAAGTTGGAGCATATCTGTCGATCATGCCCAACTTGGATACTAAGTACATTAGACGCTTCCTTGGAAGAGCCTTTGTGAGGATGTCTGCAAGTTGAAGTTCAGTGGAGATGTGTGGAGTGCTGATTCGTCCTTCTCGTACCGCATCACGAATAAAATGGCAATCAACTTCAATGTGTTTTGTCCGCTCATGGAAAACTGGATTGGTGGCGATGTATGTGGCAGACTTGTTGTCGCAGTATAAGGGTACAGGAGTGGCGACTGACATGCCAAGTTCTGTTAGGAAAGAAACAAGCCATGTGATCTCACATGTGGCCTGAGCCATTGCCCTGTATTCTGCTTCCGCACTAGATCTGGATACCACTGTCTGCTTCTTGCTTCGCCAAGTGACAAGATTATCCCCAACAAACATGGCGTATCCTGTAGTGGATCGGCGGTCCTCAGGAGAGCTAGCATAGTCAGAATCTGTATAGGCGGAGATATTAGTGTGTCCATTCACCCCATAGAAAAGTCCACGTCCGGGAGATTCCTTCAAATATCGAAGGATCAAAAGAACATCCTGCCAGTGACTGTAAAGAGGCTTCTCCATATATTGACTGGCTCTACTCACAGCATATGATATGTCCGGCCTAGTAACAGTGAGATAGAGTAATTTTCCCACTACGCTTCTGTATCGTGTTGCATCCTCAAATGCTGGATCAGTAGATGCTGAATATTTTCTCACTTCTGCAGGGATGCCAGATGGCTTGCATCCAAGAAGTCCTGCCTCAGTCAGAATATCGAGGCAATACTTTCTCTGTGAAAGATGGAGCCCCTCTGTAGTGCGTATTACTTTGATGCCAAGAAAATAACGAAATTGGCCGAGATCTTTCGTGACAAAGACCTTCTGGAGGAAGGCCTTGGTCTCCTGAATACCATCTACATCATCTCCTGTGATAACCATATCATCAACATAGACAGCAAGGATGATCGTGCCAGTAGACCGTCGTCTAACAAAGACAGAGTAGTCAGATGTTGTCCTCTGAAAACCAAGTATGTTGATCTCCATAGTGAGCCTGTCAAACCATGCCCTTGGGCTCTGCTTCAGGCCATAAATGGCCTTGCGTAGTCGACATACATGCTCCCCCTCGACTACATACCCCGGCGGTTGCATCATGTAGACCTCCTCCTCAAGATCACCATAAAGAAAGGCGTTCTTCACATCAAGTTGATAAATGGGCCAAGCCTTGTTGGCAGCAACAGAGAGAATGGTACGTATCGACCCCATTCTGGCAACAGACGAGAAGGTCTCAAAATAATCAACTCCAAAGGTTTGTGTGAAACCTTTGGCAACAAGTCTGGCTTTCAACCTGTCAATAGAACCATCAGGCGACTGTTTGGTCGTGAAGACCCATCGACAAGCCACAGGGCAACTCCCGGGGGACACGGCACAAGATCCCACGTACCCCGGGAGGTAAGTGCATCCATCTCCTCATCCATGGCCTGTCGCCAACCTTGATCTTGCATTGCACTGAAATGATCTTTTGGAATGGTAATAGCATTAAGAGCATCTGCAAATCTCTTGTCACAACTAGATAAACCATCTGTAGAAGTAAAATGTGACATGGGGTGATACGTACATTTCCTTTTTTGCTTGCGTAGAGCTATAGGAAGCTCCCCAGGTACATTCGGGACAACAGTGGTGGGAGCACTTGAAGTGGTCATATCATCCTGCATAAAAGGGACAGGCAAAGGTACAGACACTGGTGTAGAAGGTATAGAGGTACGCTGGCGAGTATAGACGATTGGTGGAGGAGGGAGGTCCAGAGGAATGTCACATACAGTCTGTGTGAAATAACTTGTTTGCTCAAAGAAGGTGACATCAGCAGATACATAGTATCGACGTCCAACATGATCATAGCAGCAATAGCCTTTCTGGGTACGCGAGTACCCAAGAAAGACGCATTTGATGGCACGAGAGGATAATTTGTCAGCTGCATGAAAGTTATGGACAAAAGCAATACAACTAAAAATTCGCAGAGGTATAGGAAAAGGAGACTCGGTAGGATAAAGTAAGGAAAATGGAGTTGCCCCTTTGAGAACTGATGAAGGAACACGGTTGATGAGATACACTGCAGTAAGGATAGCATCTCCCCAGTATTGTTTAGGAACACTCATTTGACTAAGAAGAGATCTGGCAACATTTAGCAAGTGTTGGAGTTTCCTCTCAGCTATACCATTCTGTTGTGAGGTATATGGACATGATGTTTGGTGAACAGTTCCCTGGGATGCAAAGAAAGAGGTCAAGTCATGTTGGGTTAACTCAAGAGCATTGTCGGTACAAATGATCTTAACAATGCTAGAAAAGTAAGTTTTAACATATTGAAAGAAATTTCGGACAATTTGATTAATCTCCGAACGCTCCTTTATTAGATAGACCCAAGAAGATCGACTATAATCATCAACAAAAACTATAAAGTAGCGATGACCACTTAATGTGCGGATCGGGCAAGGTCCCCAAACATCACAGTGAACAAGATGAAAAGCAGCAGTACTACGAGACTCCGTACGAATAGGAAACGAAGTCCGATGGTGTTTCCCGAACTCACATACCTCGCACTGAAAGGGCTTCAGAGCAGAGAGTTTAGGAAACATCATGGAGATGACCTTGGCAGAGGGATGTCCAAGGCGCATATGCCATAGGAGTGGATCTTCGGAGATAGATGCAGCACCAACAAAATTGGAGTCTGAGGGTATGTCAAGGTAATATAGGCCGTTCTTCTCATGACCCCCACCAAAAATCTGCCTCGTCCGAATGTCCTGAAAATAACAAGACTCATCAAATATCACAGGACAATGAAGCTCAACACAAAGCTTGTGAACTGACAACAAGCTAAGAGGAAAATCAGGAGCACAGTGAACCCCCGAAAGTCGGAGCTTGGAAGAGAATTCCATAGTTCCGACAGTAGTAATCTGTGATTGAGTCCCATTAGCGACTCGAACTGACTTCACAGAGGTAGATGGTATGGAAGAGGTGAGCAAACTACCTTCTCCAGTGAGATGAGTAGAGGCGCCAGAATCAATAATCCAAGCTGGAGTAGGAGTGATAGCAGAGTTGGCTATTGTACCTGAAGGAGTGGCCAGAGCAGCAGTTGTAGTATTACTAGTGGTAGTAGGCCCTGGAGTCTGAAGGATCTGCATTAGGCGGGAATAATCTGCGTCATTAAGATGAACAGTCTTGCCACTGGAGCTAGGCGATGCTTCTTCCACATCATAGGCATCCTCATAAGCATTATTGGCGTGATAAGAAGGTACGCCAAACTTCTGCCAGCATCGTTCAGTCGGGTGGTTCCACCTACCACAGTGAGTGCATGGGGCAGTAGAGTCTCGCCCACGACCACGACCAAAGTCACGGCCTCGTCCAGATTCCTGTCCACGACCACGACTTGGATCGCGACCGCGTCCTCCTCGCAAGCCGTATCTGCCTCCTCGCCCAGATGAGACGATGTGTGCAAAGTTCTTCGTTGAAGGTAAGATAGGATGTCGGGCAACGGATGTCTCGAGCTCCTCAAGTCGGCCAAAGATGGCCTTCATTGTTGGCAGTGTGTCTGATATAAGAAATTGCTCCTTCGCTGCATGGTACCTAGAATGCAGGCCATCAAGGAAGCGGTATACCTGCCAGTCAGAACGCTCTTGTATCTGTTTGGTGCAACATGAGGGCTGGAATATTGCAAGCTCCTCATACAGACTGGATAGATGCCTGTAGTACTCGATGAGGGTGGAATCACCCTGAGATGCCGACCAGATTCGCCTGTAAATATCTGCAAGGCGTGACTTCGTCTTCTTCTGGGAGTATGTTTGCTCGAGATCCTCCCACATTTCCTTGGCCGTATTTTTGTAAAGAAGATTTGAGGCAACATGAGCCTCAACACTGTTGGTCATCCAGTTGATAACCAAATAGTTGTCAGTCTGCCAATTGTCGTACTCTTTGTCCTTTTCATCTAAAGGATCTTTAGTCAAAATGTAGAGTTTCCTCTGACCACCAATGAACACCATAAAAGATCGAGACCAGAGCACGTAATTTTCTGTGCCCTTGAGTTTGATAGTAGTGCCTTGTGCCATAACATTCGTGGCCAAGGGCTTTGTCTCGGTAGAAGAAGGCGCCATGGTGGTCTTAAAATAGAACACGATCCTGTGATCAACTAAGGATGCATATAAGAGCTAAAAAATGCCCTAAAACTCACGTTTGCCCTTGAAGAAGGGCTGAAAACCCCCAATGGACAGCATATCTGGATTCTTGGAAGCGATCCGTGATGAGTTTTGGATCTCCAAAGAGTCCTACGGTACCCGTGGAGGGTTGCTGTGGGGCGAACGACCTTCGTAGGAGGTCCTGAAAGCGCAGAATAGCGCTAGCGGGAGGGCTGCTGCACTGGAGGTGATTGGAGGGCCTTGCGCGGGGCCCTAATTCAGGGAAGAGGGCCCGCGCATTCTTTTACGAGGCTTGAAGGTGGCGGTGGGGATTTTAGGTCAGAACCCCGGTCTAGGACCGTTGCTCTGATACCATGTGGACAAGAGAGACATAATGTGATGTCTATTCCATAGGGCTAGGGTCTCTTATATAGAGAGAAAACCCTAGAGAGTACAAGAGGAAAAATACATGAATACCCCTGAGGGGTTACGGAACCCGAAAGGTTAAAGGTTACGGAACATGAAGGGTCAAGGGTTACGGAACCCGAAAGGTCAAGGGTTACGGAACCCGAAAGGTTACAAATATAATTGTAATATCATAATTCTAACACTTCCAACAGCTGATAAAGACAAAGTGAGTAACGTACATATGATTAAATTAATGCAATATAAAGTAGAAAGCTGCGTCTCCCTATCAAACTTCGAAAGTCGAGAGAATATTACTTTAAGGAATGAATATCGTAGAAAAATTACCCATTCTTCCCTTTGCTTCCCTTTAATTTGGTTTTCTTTTCAGCATTATAGAGGTGATATCTCAGACCTAGAGCTGTACTTTGTCATTGTAAATAATGAATATGGGGAGCAGACAGAAGAGGAACTTCTTCCAGGTGGCAGAAACATTCGTGTTACAAATGAGAATGTTATTAAATTCATTCACCTTGTCGCTCATTATCGTTTGAACTTTCAGGTGAGATTAAAGTTTCATATTTTTGTTTATTGAGGCATGCCATTTTTCCATGTTCACATGATTAGTGAATGGAAGGAATTGATGCTTGCAGATACGCCATCAAAGCCGTCATTTCCTACGTGGTTTTCAGCATCTTATCCAAAAAGATTGGATAGACATGTTCAGTGAACACGAAATTCAGGTATGTATCTTCTCTATCCAGTTGTTTATGTTCGCATACTCCACAGAAATAAATAGGCATATGATTTGTTCTTTTTGACGATTCCCATCAAATATCAATTTGACACAACTTTAAAATGGCAAGGTGGGCCGTATATAAAGAAATTGACAGAGAGACTGGACTACACTTTTTAGTAAAAGATATGAACATGTACATTCACATTATATGCACTTTTGTGTTGTGTGTCACATGGCATATGAGTATTGGGATGGGGGGGATTGTGCAAGGCCTTAAATGTCGGTTTCGGTCACCATTTCGGTATCGACCAAAACAGAATTTCGATGGAATTTCGGTGGAATTTCGACCGAAATTTCGGTCATTTCGGTCATTTTTTGTACTAGGACCCCCATATTTCGGTCGTTTCGGTCATTTCGGTCGAATTTCGATTTCGACTGAATATCGATATTCGACAGAAATTCGACCGAATTTCGCTGAAATTTGAGGCCATGGGATTGTGCATCTTCCATGCATCTCATAAGAATCAACGCACCACTTTTTATATTGCATATTGTGTTCGTCATATGATTGCAATAAATAATGCATTAGTTGCATTACTAGTTATAATATGCTTGTGCTAATACATGTAACCATCCATGCACAAAGAATATATTGGAGTATTCCTTCGATGGACGTCAGGGGATGTCCATACATAGATATGAGAAGTGAGTCACTATCATAGAGAATTCAAAAGGAACTCGTACTGGAGATCATGATCGCTTGAGAAAGCCGTGGAAATATCCGTACTGAAGTTCACGGTCACGGGTCACCGGAGAAAGCCATGGGAATATACATACTGGAGTTCATAGTCGCTGGAGATGGTGGATGCACCGTGTCTCTCTCTTTGGAGAACTCAGATAAAACTATGTTGCTCTAAAATAAAGTGCGTTGAATGTATAGTTTGAATCTGTCTGAATCCGCTACACATTACTCCCCTTTCTCCCATACTTGTCGAAAAAGATAACATTGACAAAGTTGGGAGAAGAGATAAAGAGGGGAAATTAAAAAATAAGCTCATATTTTTCATTTTATAAGTTGTTTCCTTTTATTTTCTTTTCTCATCGTTTCTTCTCTTTTTTGGTATTTTTAACTCTCTTGGTCTCTTCCTTTTTTCTCGGGCCCTCTTTTTAATATCTCTGCTACCCAATCGGGCCAAAAATGTTACCTATTTTTTTCTCGCACTGAGCATGTTTTGAGCTTTTAAAATATATATTTTTTAAAATCTGGCACAACATTCTGTTTAGAAGCCATCTGAAATAGGCCTAATAAAAGAGATGTACCCCCTCCAATTCTTTTCTTTTTCTGTTAGAATAGGGTTCTTATAAAAGAATCCATCATAGCACACCCTATTCACGATACAACTGGAGATGAGCCCTGGGGGGCAGCGCCGCTAGTCAGTGCTCAGAAATGCAGTCCATGCGGCCGCATATACGTATTTGGTCACTTAATCGAAACATATATGCGGCAACATGCGATCAAAAGGCATATGCGGTATGATAGTGCTGCTTACGCGGCCGCATATCTGATAGGATTCATGTTAATCCGTGACATGTTGATGTCACAGGAACTTTATTTTTTTCCGAGCAACTCTTGTATGATCGCTTACATTGATGCATCTTTTCAATATTCTCGTATATGTTGCATTTGTAATATAATCTAGGGTATTTTTTCTCATATCCCTTTTCCCATTGTTCTCAACACTTACTAATGAACTGTTTACTGAATTTTCTATTTATTGACATTATTCTAATTCTTTAAATAAAACATTAAATAATTGACTAATAGTCTGACACTTTACATTTTGTGCTTCTAATAAATTTTATATGTAAATACTATTTTCTCCTATATTTTGTGCCATGTTTTGTCCTTGGAGATACATATATGTGTATAATTTTGGGTGTATGATTTATATACCTATGATTATTCTTTAGCTTTTGTTATCTATAGGATCTCTATATACAGTAAAGGTTTTCTAATAGAATTCATGTGTTCCTTGTTGAATCCAAATTTGTATATGTTTATATATGCATTAAATTCAAAATACGCATTAAAAAATAATCACTTTATAATATCATGCTTATATATTTTATTGATTATATCATCTTATCTGAAAATTCTGATTTTATATTTTGATAGATCGTCAACTTTTTTATATAATCCTATTTTGATGTTTTCTAATTATATTTTAAATTAAAATATTATAAACCACATATACCTCCGTAGACTCCTCTGCATAACTGCTTACTCGCTTTAGACCGCATGACCAAACGAATATCGCATACCGCATTTCTGAACCTCGCCTCCTGCTAGGGTTCGTGGATCTCAAGGTCTTTAGAGTGCTCCAGAGCGCGTAGGGTGTAGGGGATGTGTGATGCACCTTTATTTGTATACGTGCGGGGAGAAGTGGCCGTCGCCTAGGGTTTCATGCTTCTTCATCTTCTTTGACTTGCCCATGCGAAGAGGGAACCACAGTTACGCGAGGGGCTGTTAGCTGCGCTACCTAAAGATAAACGCTTGCAAGAATGTGCTCGAAGAAGAAGGCTCGTCCGAGGAGATCAGAGGGGTGCTTCATGCTCACCTGCTTGAGGGTGGCATGTACCGCCTTGAGGTTACAATGACCTGCTGGGGGTTATTGCTCACTCAATGCATCACGACGATGGCATTGGTGTCACGACATGCTGGAGGAGATGGGTTGATGGGGTTCTCATTTCACAAACCCTTCTGCGTCGAGATGCGAGAACTGGAGATTGGTGCTGGAGATGGCATACAATAATAGCCACAACTGCATGTGTTCTGTAGTGTTGTGTGCCTGGATGATTGCTGCGGTGCAGAAATTCTTCAATCAAATCTTCGATTTTAGGAAGAAACGAAACATGCATATAATTAAGGCTCAGAAATGCGGTATCCAGTATTCATTCGGTCATGCGGTCTAATATGAGCAAGCGGATATACAGAGGAGTGTACGGAAGTATATGCAGTTTATGCGGTTTATAATATTTTAATTTAAAATATTAAAAAAATACAACAATAAAGTGTTATATATAAAAATTTTAATGATCTAACAAAATCCGAAATAAAAAATTTTAAATAAGATAATATAATCGATAATTACATAAGCATGATATTATAAATTGATTGTTTCTTAGTGTATATTTTGAATTTAATGCATATGTATACACATACAAATTTGGATTCAATAGGGAACACATGAATTCTATAAGAAAACCTTTAATGCATATATAGATCCAACATGTAACAAAAGCTAAAGAATAATCATAGATTGACACAAAATATAGGGAAAATAGTATTTGCATCTAAAATTTATTAGAAGCATAAAAATGTAAAGTGCCATGCTGTTAGTCAATTATTTCATATTTTATTAAAATGTATTTCATTAGGTAGAAAATTCAAAAGGCAAGAAACAATTCATTAATAAGTGTTAGGAACAATGGAAAGATATAGATATGAAAAGAATACCTTAGATTATATTCACAAATGAAAAGATACACCAATGTAAATGATGATATAAGAGTTGCTCGAAAGAAATCTAATTAGTGTGTCATCAACATGTTATGAATTAAACAAAAAAGACGCAAGAATCATATATAAGAGTCTCTTGTTCAGATATGCATCCGCATATGCCGCATAGTCGGACCGCATATGCGATTTCACCGCATATTGCCGCATATGGCATATGCGCTTCGGTCAAGTGACTTAACACGCATATGTAGCCGCATATGCGTCCGCATGGACTGCGTTTCCGAACACTGCATATAATCGAACCACTACACAGAATTAGGGTGCTTGGTTTGCGTAGGGTTTTGTGAAAACCCTATCTTGGCAAGATGTCGTTCATCGCTATAGTAATCTTCGTGGAAAACTTAAGAACAGAGACACAAGTCTCAGAATTGGCGATTCGACCCTCTCTAGAACTCCTGCAGAATATATATCTATCATGAGATTATTTCATTAGCTCGTGCAAAAGTAGAACATGCTTCAAAACATGCATTAGAATTAGGGTTCCAAGAACCTAGAACAAAATACGTAGAACAACTCCTTTCTTCTCGAAGTTGAACATATATGGAGTCCATATGAGTCTATGTTTCTCATGATTTTGACAGAATTATATTTCAAAAAAATTAAAAATGGAGCGGGGGCAGCCCCATTTTTCCCTTTATCATATCTATGTTATGGAAAAGTTTACGAACATGATTATATTATAAAATTCAATGTACACAAATTCAAAAGCGCCTTTGTCATATTCTTTTAAAAATTACAAAGTAATCATAAAAAATTTGATGTAAGCAAACTTGATAGTTCAAGTCATGCATAATATTCATCGAACATGAACATAATAAAAATAAATCTTCATGGATAAACCCTAGAATTGAACCCACAGAAACGATAATGCGGAAATGTGTTCAAAGATAGATATATGAAGAACAATGAACATAAGTATTTACATGGAAACCTACTCCAAAGGAGTGGGATGAAACCACGAGAAAACTGTCTCAAGGCAATAAACAATTCATTAATAAGTGTTAGGAACAATGGAAAGATATGGATATGAAAAGAATACCTTAGATTATATTCACAAATGAAAAGATACATCGGCTCCTTATTTCTCGAAGTAGAACATATATGGAGTCCGTATGAGTCTCTGTTTGTAAAATTTTCCATAACATGAGATTATTTCAAGGCAATAAACAATTCATTAATAAGTGTTAGGAACAATGGAAAGATATGGATATGAAAAGAATACCTTAGATTATATTCACAAATGTAAAGATACATCAGCTCCTTTTTTCTCGAAGTAGAACATATATGGAGTCCGTATGAGTCATGTTTGTAAATTTTTCCATAACATGAGGTTATTTCATTTGCTCGTGCAAAAGTAGAACATGCTTCAGAACATGCATTAGAATTAGGGTTCCAAGAACTTAGAACAAAATACGTAGAACAACTCCTTTCTTCTCGAAGTTGAATATATATGGAGTCCGTATGAGTCTCTGTTTCTCATGAAACTTGAATGACATAATATGGGGATATAGTGATGAATTTAGACAGAATTATATTTAAAAAAAATAAAAAATGGAGCGGGGGCAGCCCCATTTTTCCCTTTATCATATCCATGTTAATAACAATGGAAAGCTATGTTATGGAAAAATTTACAAACATGATTATATTATAAAATTCAATGTACACAAATTCAAATGCGCCTTTGTCATATTCTTTTAAAAATTACAAAGTAATCATAAAAAATTTGATGTAAGCAAACTTGATAGTTCAAGTCATGCATAATATTCATCGAACAGGAACATAATAAAAATAAATCTTCATGGATAAACCCTAGAACTGAACCCACAGAAACGATAATGCGGAAATGTATTCAGAGGTAGATATATGAAGAACAATGAATAACATAAGTATTTACATGGAAACCTACTCCAAAGGAGTGGGATGAAACCACGAGAAAACTATCTCAAGTGGTTGATTTCTATATTGAATTCTCTTATTGAATACATGGGTGCAAGGCTTCTTATATAGCTCCACCAATATGACCAAGTCCCACTAATAGATGATATGAGACTAACATGGGTGAATGTAATAATTTGATCATGGAGATATCCAATTATCCACATACACAAACTCGCATTCATATAAGGTCCCACCTTTCCTTGGATGGGAAAGCCATGATTTTTGGCTGTTGGATGGATGGGTGTGTGAGAATAAAAGTACCTTGCTTAAAGAAGGCGGATTCGTCCAACTATATTTCCTAAAATATGAGATGATGTCATAGTATAGACTATATTTAGGAGAAGCGAGACTATTAACTTTGATATTGATGAATCTCAGATTCATCAACAGTATATTGAGTTCTTAACCCTCTATCTTAGCCTAATCAATTAAATAAATAGTTAACTAGATGTAATTAACAATATACTCTTTGTATATAATTAATATTAATGTTAACTCTTTTAAACGAATAAAGTCTTAATTTATTGTATACATGCATTTATAGGTTCTCTTTGTTTCTTTGTGTTTTATTTATATTTAAAATCCCATACAAATTAGAGTAATATTGTAAATAGTATATTGTATATCAATTCCCATTCAAAAATACAAAAGCTATACAAAATAATTGAAATGGCTATTTTCATCTATTCAAATACCTAAAAAAATACTGCTATGTATATATGATGTATTTTGATTTCGAGTTCTGCCCGAAGGTTTTAGATCTCAAAAAGATATACAACTTTCATGTTGAACACTTTTTATTTTAACTCCATTATACATACATATATATATATATATTTGATTTTTATTTTTATTTTCAACTTTAGAATTATTTCATTGGTCCACGTGGCTTCTCCTGGGCTAGCCACGTGACCCGCCTCTTTATTCCATTGTGCCCTTCATTATAGTCGTATGATCATTTGATCAGACGACCACATGCTGCTCATCCCTGCTTCTTCAAGAGTCATCTGATCATATTAATCATACGATCCTCTCCACTCCAATCGCACCCAAATCAGGGCCGTTGTTTTGGACACACGAACTAATTAATTCTTTATGATGGAACAAAATATCTCTCATCTTTCCCTTGACTAAATTCTTCTTTTTGAGTTCCAAATGAATGTTTCTTTGTTGCTTTGAGTGGTGTACTAATTTTTTGAATTCAGTGCCGGCATATATAATTCTTCCGGAACAACATTTTCTTTTAGACCTTTCAACCAATCAATTCGACCTCGTAGAGCAGCTTTTGCTAAAACTCGAGTAATCTTGAAAACTAGCTTTGGATATGAAACTTTGAGTTTCAAAGATGCTCTAATGATTCCTTATAACTTATAAGATTACCCGATAACATATTGTTTCATACAGTGCATGCCCTGCTCATTTCGCTTGCAACAACCCGATTTGTTCTCCCGATGAAAAAAATTAGAAATTCCATCTTCTGAAACCATCACATTGGATGTTATTAAACGTACAATAAATTCTACATGCCTATTATGGATCTAAACCCCCTGGGATCGATAAACCTCTTGGATCTTATTAACGAAAGAGATATAACTTTGGGCTATCGTCAGCTCCAACGGCTACTGTTCATCAATCTCCAGTTGGTTCCATCCTCGTAAATGCACCTGTTTTTAGCGTCTTTTCTCCCATTAACCGCAACCTTCCCACGGGACATCTCATCCTCCCTTCGATGCCATTTGACAGCCTGTTCGCCCCTCACCCTCGCCAGCTCCTCAACCTCCGCCGTCCTCGTCAACACAACTTCTCAGTGGTTGAAACCACCGCATCCAACGAATTGCTCCTTGAACAAAGCTCGAGTGGAGGGTGTCAATTTCCCCAATCCGTGTGTATGCGAGATACTCCAACCCCCTTGTTTCCCCTCGTGATAGAGAGAGGTAGTTAGGTCGAGAGAAGACAGAGCTTCGTCTCCAGCGAGATCCGAAGGTGTTGACTTTCATCGCAACGCTCATTCCGGTGCTGCTCGAGCTACATGTTTTCCGTGCATGTTTGAGCGATGACCCGGAGCTTCCAAAACTCCACCCTAGGCTCCAGTTCACCCCCGATCATCGTTTCCATTCTCCAGATATATCCCAGTAAACTCCCCTTCCATGTTTTCTCCATTTCAATTTGCATCACACGTTCATTCTTACTTTGATCTGAGCACTCCTCCATATTTACCACCCTTCACTCATCTTCACTCTTACTCCGATCTGAGCACTCCTCCATCTTCACCACACTTCCTTCAGATCCTCCACCACCTCAATCCCTTTTTGCCCTTGCACAATTGAAGAACCCACTTGGTTTCCACCTTATTCACATTGTTCAACCCAATATTCAACACCAATTCATCCCAGACTATCCCTTGTGCTTCGACTATTGTTACTAACCTCTGTAGGTTCATCAAGTCTTCAATGATCAGAAGTTTTAGAAGCTTTTCAATCATCTGCTTAGCCTCCGGTAAAGAGTCATTGACCCACTGATTCGTTCCTTTCCGAACCTTCTCCAACCGATCCGGACCTTCGCCCGAGCTTCAAGAACATTCCCTTACCATCGACAAGACTGTAGGTTGAAGGAGTTCCACCTACGTTGCACCTGATTTGCCTTGTTAAAATTCATCAAAAACCATCTAAGTGCCGCCAACTTGCTTATGAGCCTACGTGTCGTTGTCCCACTTAGTCTGCATCCATCCCGAAACTCCACCACTACCTTGCGGAATCCCTCTTCCAATAGCCAAGCCCTCTTGGATCGGAAGAAAGTGCGAGGGTGGTCCTCCTCCCCCGAGTGCCAAAGTAAAGGCATGTGATCTGATAACACCCTGCAGAGGGCTCGGGTCCCAACCAATGGGAACACCTCCAACGACTCAGTGGAAATCATAAATCTATTTAGACGGAATCTATATCTCGAGTTCCGCCACGTGTAGAGACACCCCGTGATGTCGACCGCTTGAAGACTGGGATCATCCACTATCCTAACCAATTCCACATAACCACTATCTCTCCCACCACAACCTCTAAGGCGATCCTATGGCCGCAAGTCACATTGAAATCCCCAGCGATGACCCAAGCCACATTCAGGAACCACGCCCTACCCAAAAACACCTCCTCCACCAAGTTGGCAATGTTGGCACCAATACAAGTACCATACACGTTCGTAGTCAAAACCCTTATGCCATCTGCTTTACGTCATAAAAGAATCGAGAGCGAGTGCCTGCCCCCAGTGCCCCGCACCTCATCCTCCTCCATCTCAAATTTATCACCATCCACCTCGTCGTGATTCCTCCAGCAACCCCTTTCGAAGCGATCGCCTTGAATTCACCACCTTGTTTCCGTTAACCTCCTTCCACACCCCATCCATCTCACACACGATTTTTGTTTCTTGCAACATGGCCACGTCCACATTCTGCTCCCCCAGCATCTGCCGCACAACCATCCTCTTCTCGACCCGCCCCGGGCCTCTTACGTTCCATGTGATTATAATCATTTAGGCGAACCTCAGACCCCTTTAGGCGACACCAAACGAAGACACTTCAACACATCCCTCTCCAAACCCTCCCCCAAACACTCCTCAGCTTCCCCTTCTTCCACTTCATCCCCTCCCTCATCCTCCACTCGCATCGGCCCACTTTTTCCCGCTGTACCTTGTTGGCTCGGCAAATCCCACACCCCTCTGCACCACTGCCTCCACCCTTCCGCCTCCAGTTGTGCCCTCTAGAACCCCCACGCTTGTAGGATCCCCGCCACCGCCGAGCCCTGCCAACCTAGAGATCGCTAGCCGTTGCGCCCTCCTTTGCTCCCTCAGTCCGTGACAAGAATACCTTTGCCCAAATCTTCCCACCAATGCCAGATCGCCATGCCGTGACCCAACTGGAGACGGAACCACGAAGGAGCCCTCCGAGCATTCCAGACCATTAGGCCACTCCCTCTACAAATCCAGGACCACATCCACTTGGCTCCTCGGTAGTGCCCTTGAAGGTTTTTTTTGAAGCCTCAAAAAAGGGGGAGTCACTCGTAGGTGATCGCCCCAATATATTGAAAACGGTTAAAATTACAAAAGAGAAATAAAAAAAAGAAACTGTACAAGCACGGGCCACCAAGTAGAGTGGCCACTAAAGGAGGGACCCCCTAACGACCAGCCGACAACTAACCGTGGTCCCAATCCTTGATAAGTCGTTGAGCGCGAAGCAAGATGTTTTCCTTGTAAAAACGCTGCGCGGAGAAGATAGCCTCGTTCCTCCCCAACCAGATACTCCACAACCTAGCGATTGGATCAAGAAGAAACTTCCTCGCCCTGCCCCTAGAATTGATCAAACTGTCGCACACCGCTGGAAAGGAAACGGGATTGATCCACTGGATATCCGCCCAAACTGAGCAAACATGGCAGCACTCGAAGAAAAGGTGTGTAGCAGTTTCCTGTTCCTCCTGACAAAGCCCGCACAATGGCCCAACATTCGGGAATAGTGCCCTTGAAGTTGCCTCAAGGTTCCTAGGAACCCACTGCTGTGGAGCCATAGGTCCCTTAGCTGATCAAGTAGCGGCCAGACACATTCCCCGGACTCCAGAATCGGGTTCCGAGCCACAAAAGAAACCCAATCAGTGGTGCTTATCGGGTCCACCAACAGGTCCGAAGCCCTGCGAAGTCCACCAAGCCCATATGCACTTACCGGCTTGTTGCTCGGATCCACAAGTAGATCCACCAACCCAACCCAAGAAGTCACAGACCCCGCATACCTGGATCAGACCGACTGATTCGAAGGCCCACCACACAATTTCGCATGATCCGATAATCCAACTGTTAGAGTTATTATATTTACATTTATGTTTGTAACCCTTTGGGTTCCGTAACCCACCATGACCCTTTGGGTTCCGTAACCCCCTGTGACCCTTCGGGTTCCGTAACCCTTGTACTCTCTAGGGTTTTCTCTCTATATAAGAGACCCTATCTCTATGGAATAAACATCTCATCTCATTCATCTCTCTTCTCAACATGGTATCAGAGCAACGGTCCTGGATCGAAGCCTAATACCCTAACCACCGCCACCACCAGCCCTCTCTCCAACGACAAGGAGAGAGGGCTGGACCTCCCGCATCGCTCATAGATTCCATGGTCTCGCGCAAAATGTAGTCGAAGTCCTCAGCATCACCAACATCACCTAAAGCGTTGCCCGAGGCTCCAACAGCTTCAGCCACATCTCCTGTGTCGGCATCACCGCCTGGAGCCCCTCCTCTCCATCAACCCTTGCTTCACCACGACTTATTTCTCCCAATGACGTCTGCTGCCCTACCACAACTAATAGACTGACACTCCAGACTACTACTCAGATCATCCGTCTTCACCGAGCATCGACTTCTTCGTCAGGGCATATATTTTTCTTCTTTTACGACCCGACTACCACTCCGCGTTGGACTTCTTGTACAGTGATTCTTCTCCAGGCACGACAGAGATATGTTCCGGTGACCTGCAGGCACGACAGAGATACGTTCCGGTGACCTGATATCGCAGCGACTCTACAGGCATGGCAGAGATACGTTCCGATGACCTGAAAGCCGCAGACCCATCCTCGAGCGAGGTCTTCTACCAGCAGCGGACATATGTTCTTATGATGCTTCGTGTGAAGATGCGGTGTATACTTTTTCTTTTTGTACAAGCTACAACTTTCTCAGCTCCATCTTGAGGGGGAGTGTTAGAGTTATTATATTTACATTTATGTTTGTAACCCTTCGGGTTCCGTAACCCACCGTGACCCTTCGGGTTCCGTAACCCCCTGTGACCCTTCGGGTTCCGTAACCCTTGTACTCTCTAGTGTTTTCTCTCTATATAAGAGACCCTATCTCTATGGAATAAACATCTCATCTCATTCATCTCTCTTCTCAACACCAACCATTATTACCACATAGGAGGCTCTCCCGTCAAAACCGACCGAGGCCTCCTTGGGCTTGGAGCCCTAGCTTGAACCCAACACCTTCTACTTTTCCGCAAACGGCCGAAACGATTCAAATTTCCCGAAAGATATCCTTTCACCTTCCGCGAAAGTCTTCCTCGAGATCGCGCCGGCCATCTTCGACCTCCTCCCTGCAGCTTCGCCAGTAGGCCCCTCGTCCTGCACCTCCAAGCTAAACACGCATCCCTGAACCGTGTCTTGAAGAACATTGGCTGAGTGCAAGCGAACTCGGACCCTTCACCACCGCCCATGGTACCTGACCGCACCGAAGACTGTCATAAATGATCTCGTTCACCTGGGCACCAGTGCCTGCATCTCCTGGATCGCTTCGAGGTTCTGCCCTACCAGGGGGAGGCCTCTGATCAAGATTGTTCTCTTCGTCCGTCGAGAATCGCACCAACCATCCCACACCAAAGGGGTTCGCCAATGAACCCTTCTTCTGGTTTGGCGCGAGAAGTCCAGAAGCTTCCGAACCTCAGCCAATCTGAAAATCATACCATCGTCGACACCTTTGTTCTAGGGTTCCACATCTTTGGAACCCTAATTCACAACATGCTCTAGAATTAAAAATTTCGTCACCATGACATGCCCCAGAATACTATTCCGACTTACAAGGTACAAATTGACATCATCAACCTTCATCATACTCTTCGTGTTGAAGATAATCAAGGCGTCCAACTTGCAGTTGAAGAAGAAGAAGATTAGGAGGGGTGTTCCAACCCCCAATTCATCTCCGTTTTTGGTGGTTGTTCCAGCCTCTATTCTGATTAGCAGCATGCATCAACCGGCGATGATGGCACGACCCCTTTCCCTTGCACTTACGACATGGCCGCCACCCTCTAGATTGACAACAACTCATCTCCTCCAAGCTCCACACATATCCAGTTTGCGATCTCAGGTGCGCCCCTCACACATCAAGGCGACGATGCCCCTCTTCCACGTGCAAGGATGTGTGATCCTCTAACATCCATCGATGCACCCTTCAGGTGACAATGACAATCCCATGCATCGATAACGCACGAAGAAGGATCCCCATTGGGGGGGGGGACAGTCGAAGCGCTGGGTTCCTTAAAGGGAACCCTGTTTTCATGTGAAGACATGATTTGTTGTTGCATTTATTAAGAATAGGGGAATGAAGACATGCTGGGTTGTTGCAATATGGAAAGGGCGATGAGAGTCAGAGGGAAGAGAATATTCGGGGGCTATTCATTTGAGGTCCAACGGGCCTAGGTCTTCTGCATTTGAAAAAAAAAGGGGGGCATCATTAGATGTTTGGGCTCATTTGCCTCGTGAGTTCAAAAAGAAGCCAGGCGAAAAAAGAGAGAAGAATGCCAAAAAAATAGAACAGATTATTTGAAAAAAATTTGATGATGATTTTGGTTTTTGTCGCTTTTATTCTTCTTCCAACTTGGTCTTCTCATCTTTTTCCCACCAGTTTGAGAGATCCCCAGTCCAGATTTCAGAATCTATCAGTTCGAGGTTCACATGTGTAATCATTTTAAAGGTCATCATACTCTTGATCTAGTGGGCTCAGGATTTTCATGTGGACCACGTATGTCAACGACCTACATGCTCGATACGAAGAGATCCATAGGGACTCCACAGTAGAGATCACATTCTCTGAGCCAGTGTCATAGAACCTTAGTTTCAGCCTCCATCTCCAGCAACTGTGGACTCCAATGAGGATGTTCCCATGGCTTTCTCCAGTTTGGGCCTTTAGAGAGATTGATAAGTTATGTGCTAGAGTTTTCTAACGAGGAGACTCATTCCACTTTCGGTGACTTTATGCAGTGCAGAGCACATGTTCTCTGACGAGGAAACCCAGTTCAGTTTCGGTAACTCTACGCAGTACAAAGCATACGCTCTTCGACGAGGAGACCCAGTTCAGATCCGGAGATTCTGACAGGCACAATATAGAGCACACATTCTCCTATGTGGATAATCAAATCACACTCCGACCTTTCAGTTCCTCCTCGCTAGCACGACGTAAGAAGCAATGTCTTCAGCATGCAGTCAATGGAGTATGCATTAAGTTGATATTGTTCATAGTATCTTGTAATTTGTAAGTGAGGGATTTCTTTCTATTTATGCAAGCTGAGCATTGCATGCGCCAGCTTGAGGGGTGTGTTTGAGTATTGCTTAAAGATAGGTAATTTGATTCCTCTTCGGTCCAATTATCACATCAACATGTTTAGTGCCACATTGTCTGTAAGTCAGAATTGGTGTTACTGGTGGGGCTATACAAGAAGTTCCATACCATCTGTAACAGATGAGAGAGAAATAACATGATATTCATCTCTTGAGAGGCATTCTCCCATGGTTTCATCCCGCTCCTGATGGAGTAGGGTTCCACGTAAAATCCATGTGTTCTTTCATAGTTTATATTTCTTTATCTCTGATACGCTTGCACATTATTGTTTTCTACAAATGTATATCATATTAGTGAAATATGGAAGACAATATAATGTAATGTGAATACCTAATTGGTTGTATAACTTGAACCATTGATAGGATCTATAAAAAAGGAAAGACAGAGTAAAACATATATTTTTATGCAAGGGCTAAACCATTACCAGGGTGTATAAAATCGACATGAGTTGGATCAGAATCATACTTTTCGTCATTTGATATCTACGATCAAAGGTGGTACATTTTATTTCAGATCAATATAATGATGTAGACTATATTTTCTAAAAAGGGACACCTAGATAGAATGTCGAATGTACTTGAGCATGGAACACAAATCTAAAGATGATGATGGACAGTGCATTAAAACTGAAATTAGGCAGCGGAATAATACTAGAGCAATAGAGATCCTATTTCGTAGCCGAAACCAGATTTAGAAATTCAATACATGTAGTTAACCGGTGGAATAAACCATGTGAAAAAGCGAAGAATCAATTGCATTCTAAAAATAGAATGGAAGAGGTTGATTGACATTAGGTATTAGGATAGAAAGGTGGTTTATCGTTAGTCATTGCACCAAGGTGCATGTAAGTTTACATCCACGGGTTGTTTCCGATAGATGTCTTCTTTGCGATGCGGCAGTTGAGTCTGTGGAGCACCTAATTTGTTTATGCTCCAAGGTGGTTGAGATTTGGCAGGGGGTTGATTTGGGTTGGTGTTGCACTATTGACCTCCAATCGTTCTGGTCTTCGCTTCGGGCCAATAAGGGGAGGCCGAGGCTGGAGGTGCTATATCCGGTTGCCGTGCTATGGGCGGTTTGGCGGGGGAGAAATGACCTATTGTTCTCGGGCCAAAGGTTCTACGAGGAGAATGTGGGTGCTTTTGCAAAACACCTGGTGAGGGATTGGGCATCGTAATGACTTTGTAGTGTGGTCTTTGTTGTTTTTCTTTTTGTTGTCCTCCCTGTTCCCTTCTTTTATTGAATAAGATTTTTAGGGAGTGCACCGTCGAGTGTATCCCCCTTGCTTCTGGATTTCCAAAAAAAAGTTTACATCCACGGGTGCCGCAAACGTTTATTTTTTGTGTTTTTTTAAATGAATAGATGGGTAATTTGATCTCTCGAAGATCCAATACCCCCACTCATGTTTAGTCCCTCATCTACTATTTGAGGGACTTGGTCTGTCTGTGGGGTTATATAAGGAGCTCCACACCCCTTGTACTCATTGAGAAATTCTAATACAATATCTAACCCTCAGGGGCCCTCTCCCGTAGTTTCATCTTGCTTCTTTGGGAGTAGGTATCCACGTAAAACCAAAATATTTATGTCTATTTTTGTCTCTAATTATCGATTTTGCTCCCGCGTTTATATTTCAACATGGTGTCAGAGTGGTTCATATTTTGGGATTTAGATTTTATTGTTTGGGCTGCAACTTTTGTTCGTTTTGAGATTTGATTATATGTTGAAAGTTCTGTTCATATATTGGTTGAATGCCTTGTTGAGAGTAAAGGGATCAAGTTCAGATATGAAGAAATCGTCATTAGCGAATTTGCGAAACAAGTCTAGGGCTGAAACCCTAGCGGGTTCCAGGTCGCCCTATCCCTCACAGATCGACAACAACATCAACAACGACCTCATCTCACCACGTCCAAACTAATCTTGGCGCAACCTCTCATCCAACAGCGCCAACCAACCCTCCTAAGGCTCCTCTTGGGCGCTTATCTGCCTCCTAGGGCTCTGCCAGCTGCTTCCCAGCCCTTCTGCGGCACCACCCATCCCTCCTAACGCTCCGCCAGGCTACTGGGACCTCCAACATCCATCTCCAACAGTTGCATTTACATGCACATCTTCTATAACAGTTTCAGGTGCATCTTTTACAAGCCCTAATACATCTTCTCTCGCATCCAAGAGGTGGCCTCAGCCTCCCGACAAACTCCTTTTCTTCTCGTGCAAGCCTCAATTCATCTCTAGCAGTCCTCGTGGCCTCCTCCACGTCACAGATCATGTCCTTCGTGCATTGCCCAATCTCCAACGAGCCCATGTGCTCGACATCCAGATTCTAGGCCGTGCGTGATTGCACATCTCCAGGTGTTGCCAGGTCCAATCTCTTCTCCAAGCATCGATGCTAGTGGGATGGAGATCCCCTCTTATTGTCAGGCAACGACGAGGATGTGTTTCCTAGTTGTGGTCTGCCTTGTAACATAAGATGGAGGGGAGCCTCGATATCCCTTAAGAAATGTTATTTCCTATTTCTATTTGGTCCAATGGGCCTTGTATTTAGAAAAAAAGAGGGGGGCATGCTCCTTTGTATTTTATGAAAGTGAGGGAGCATGGCTTTTTAGGCCGGAATTGGGCTATAGGGATTGAAAAAAGGAGAGGGGCTGAATGTTTTGGACCGAAAGTGGGTTGATTTGCAAAAAATGGATGATTTAAAAAAAGGAAAGCTGAGAAAAAGGTGAACTTCTTGGAAAAAAAGGAGGTTTTGAGAAAAATTCAGTTATACAAAAATAAGATGTATGAGAATAAAAAGAATAGTCAGAAAAATTGCAATAAAAATGATTTGTGCAAAAAAGTAGAACAAAAAAAGATGAAAAATAATGCATGTTTGCTTTGGTTTCTTCCAACTTGATGATCCATGCTCTTATTATATCAAGTATGGGAGAAATGGGGGTTAGATAGGGCATATATTGTTCTTCTTGAGATGTATCTGCAAGACTTTTAGTGCACGTCCACAACTGACAGACCAACACTCCAGGCTACTACGATCAACCATCTTCACTGAGCATTGGCTACTTCGTGGGGCATCTCTATCCTCGACTACTACTCTGCACTGGACTTTCTGTTTTTACAATGACTCTACTCCAGGCATGACCTGATTTTCATAGTTACTAATGTAGGCACGACTGATGTTCTTTCCAGGTGACCTAAAACCTGTCCTCGAGCGAGGTCTTCTACCAGCAACAATTACTTCAAACATAGTGTCTCTATCCCCATCCGAGAAGGGTGTCTCTATACATATCTCTCTCTTAAATGTATCAAGTGAAGATTGTTGGACATGCGAGCCCACGGCGAGCCATTATGCAATAAATGTTGTTGCGAATATCATTCCCTAATCTGAAATGAAGAATAGATAATTTGCATAATAGGTCCCTTAGTATAATTAGGGTTATGTACCATGGCCATCTTGATGATCATACATCTGTTGATTCAATATTCGAATCATAGAGGCTGGTGCTTGGATGAACATCTAAAGAGTTAGATTGTGGACTCATCAAGCACCGTCAAATGATTGCTGAGAAATGATCTCCCGCCTGAATAGGAGATGGCAATCCTTTCTCATTTAGGCTGATATCTGACCGACCTCTTGATGCAGGTCCTCTGCATGGGAATAGAGATTCGGAGGTGTCAGATTAGTTAGGTCAAATAGTTGACTTAACGAGATCGAGATAACCAAAGTCATATATCATATGCTGTCATGATATAGGCACGCATCCTCTGACAGGAGACATATGTGTTACTATATGTCTGAGTATGTACATTTGGCAGACCAATAGGTTGATGACCTAATCAAGGTCTATACACCGGCGCGCTGGTGTGCATGCAAGGGCATATGAGTAATACGATCTCTCAAAGGGATCATACATGATCAGTTACTGAACCGGGAGACATGAGCTCGCTCATGAGATATTGGGAAGAATCAAATTTCGTGCACGGTCGTCTTGCTTTGGAAGCTTGACTGAATTTTTAGGTTTGATATATACTTTTGGAAAGTATATGATCAAGACCTAGGTATGATATATGCTTTTGGAAAGTATATGATCGATACCGACTCCCAATGATCGAATGAGAAACTTAATGATAAAACTCTGAAGTAGACAGTGTAAAATTGATCTTATACTTCAGGTTTATTCTGAATCTTCCAGTATGCAGGATGTACAGGTATTGGGAATACCTGAGGGTGATGTGATCATAAACGGTTGTATAACCATGACGCTTCCATTCCTAGGGAGTGATGAAACGGGTTTGGATTTTAGTGACTCCTCTCAGTAGAGAAGTAATCTAATCTTAGTCCAAATGTTGGACATTGATCTGAATGTGATTCAGATGCAATGAGAAGATTAGATTTGCGGTCTTGATTTAATCAAGCATCTATGGGAGGCCCGAGATCTGGATTTGAGATGCGATCTCAATATCTAAGTCACTATACGTGGAACAATACAATCACCCTGTCCTTATCTCCAAGTATCCGCGGAGAAAGCGCATTATCCTTGAAAGAGTTCAGGATAATTTCATTGTTGATATATGTATCCGAGCATTGAGAAAATGGATAATTATATGTGATTTAATTACCATGAATAATAT
Organism: Ottelia alismoides; assembly: GCA_037367405.1. Classification (NCBI taxonomy): domain Eukaryota; kingdom Viridiplantae; phylum Streptophyta; class Magnoliopsida; order Alismatales; family Hydrocharitaceae; genus Ottelia; species Ottelia alismoides. Next base: position 757,928 of record JAZKJV010003128.1, read on the forward strand.
GAATTTGATTCATATTATAAAGAGAGTTATATAAGATAATTCAGTGTGACTTAATTATCAAAGATGTAAATAATGTGTATGTGATTCACATTATTTGGGCACATGAAAATAGAGATCCAAGATGATTAAATGTGATTTAATTGTCATGGATATGAATAATGTGGATAGCACTATCCATATTAATCATATATATTATAAATGTTATTTATAATATATAAGAGAGAGAAATTTGTAATTTACATTTGTTAATAAAATGTTGATGTGAATTGGATTCACATTGGACAATTAATTGAAAATGTAATTCACATTTTATTTTGGGTTGTGAATGTGATTCACAATTTTCCAATGGCAGGATTGCAATATTCACAAAATAATTATGAATTATTTTTGTTGAATAATTTACAACAAGTGTTGTTGTAAATCTTGGAGATTTCCATAGAATAATGTAATCTCATGAGATATCATGAGATTACATGAGATTGCCACCAAATGCCATATTATGGAAGGAGGCAATCTTCCTTCCGATAATCTCCATGATTGCTTGATTTGATTTGGGATTGATTTATATTGATTTATCAATGTATAATTAATCTAAATTAAATTAATTGTTGTTGGTTTTTACCAACACAAATCTTGGCCATTAAAAGAAATACAAATCAATGAGAGCCATTGGATTTGTGTTGCCCATGGATTGAGATCCATGGATCCCAAAATATTATAAATAGAAGGGCACCCCTTTGCTCTTCTCTGCATACACAAGAGAACATAAGTCTCTCTCTCTCTCTCTCTCTCTACACGCCCTCTCTTGTTCTCTCATGTGGCTGTCTACCTTGGATGCCCTTGAGAGGTTCTCCATCGCCGCAGCGTCGTCGTTATGCTGCCCGATCGTTTGCTCGTGGATCTCCGTCTCCTTTAGTGCGCCTCGCTCGTGAAGAAGACGTCGGATCTCGTGTGTCGAGATCAGGAGATTCGCCGCTTGGATCATCAACATGGATTGCGAGAAGCACATGTTTCATCAACACGCTTGCAAACGTCTCCTCCGTCGCAAGTGATTAATTTCGGCCCTGTTTAAATTGTTTAAACACGAAAATAAAACTTGGATTTTGTTCCCCCATTAAATAAGGAAACCATAGGATCTGAGTTTACGTAATTTGGATTCTGTTTGCTCGAGATATGGTTGTTTTAATGAACATGTATTCACTGTTACGGGAACTTCGAATCTTAACATGATTAATGAGTTAATTACTGTTTTGATACGCCTAGAAATGCGTGAAATATCACTTAGGTTCTGTCCTATATCAAATTAGCAATCTTTGAAAATTGATTTTGTCTAATTTGGATTTAAATTGATTGAGATATGTTAATTTTAGTAAATAGGGGTCACTGCTGAGATTACAATCCTAATCAAGAACCATGTGATTTGCCAAGTGGTGAAATTAATTGTTAATTTCATGAAATAATTATAAAACATATTTGAGAAATATTGAATGATGATTATTTCCTTAATTGACTTGGCCTCAACCAATATTTGAGAAATATTGAATGATGATTATTTCCTTAATTGACTTGGCCTCAACCAATAAATTGATTAGATTTGATCTAGATCATAATTGGAAACACAATCATCAAACTCCTTGCTTGAATAGGATTGGGAATTTTCTAGCAAATTTCCTTATAATCAAAAATGTTTTGATTATTACTATATGGTATAATTTCGGTTGAACAATCGATGATCATCTCAAGTACAAAGTGATTGACTCGTCATTTTTTTTCCCGAGGCGGATATGGTGTCTAGTCGGGGATCGCTGGGGTAGCGGGACGCACCGGTTGCGGTCCGTCTCACTCCCGCCAGTACTGGCCATGACAACGGGTAGGGAACGAATGATGACTGAGAGATCATGATGTATTTTCTAGTTATTAAAATTCGAATTAATACGTAGGTTGAGATAATACCATATATTCAAGTAAAATCAAATTTGTTGATTGAATTGGATTGATAATTAATCTAATGTGATTAAGTTAATTATATCCAATTAAAAACACTCTATTATGAATAGATGTGTATTTCCCTTGGAAGAATTAGTTATATGAATGTGATTCATAATAATTAATTAAAATTTGAATATTAGGTGGATGATCACATAAGTGACATCCATGATCTCCCGTCAATGCGAAGGGTTCCATCGCCAGATATTGTATGTAGGAGACGCCTGTCCGAAGTGATAGCTCCTACATACGATCCATTTGGATCGGGCTCGTCGCTTCTCGAAAGAGTAATGACGTATGCGTAGTGATCTCAATATCGGGTCCTCATATTATTGGGGCGATATTGGATTGCGCATAGCGAGTTGTATTCCTGTTGATGGTTGGTTCAATTAATGACGGGTCAACATCACCTTGGGGGTGGTGGGCACGGGTGTTAAAGACCGAATTGGGAGAAGCAAGTTGGACTTGCAAGGCGGAATGTGTTCCCGCTTCTTTTTATCCGAGTTACAGGTTCTCATATTATTGGGATGTAACAAAGATAAGGAAGGAGATCCTAGATCTTGCTTGAGATATAATGGTAAGTATATCTCTTACATTGAAAGTGATTAAGGGAATGAACTTTCATTGTTGACATGGCAAGACAACTTTGATATAAAAATTCCTAAATCAAAGTAAATTATATATTTATGCAAATTTCTTATTTCAGATAATCCTTCTTTAATCCCACTCAATGTTATACTCAATAGTAACCAGTAGAATATCATGGATTGGACCCATGATCCAGATATTGTACTTGCAATTGGACACATAATGTATGTGGTTGCAATGTGCAAGTTTCCTCATAGTAATGAGGAATGATAATTAAATAGACAATAGGATTAAAACCCTAGGGTTTGTATGTCTCTATAAGTCTTGATCTCATCGAATGTACTTTTGAAGTGACTTGTCGATAATTATCGTAATTATCAAATAATCCTTATAAAAATCTAAGAAGATGTTCTGGCATACATATGTGCTCTCGACATATAAACATGAATGACATGGTTCCCTGCATTATGCAGAATGGTGGCTCTATAGGAGATGTTGTATTCAAATTGTTTGAGTACTTACTTGAACCTAAGTTTTAAGAGTTAAATGGATATAGATACGATGAGTGTCATCATTCTACTATATGTACTCTAGTCATTCATGAAGCTTCATAATATTCATATTGTATGAATTGAATGAAGCATGTATAAATGTTGAAATACTCTTATATTGAAATTTTTGATTTTAACATAAGAGATCTTTTGTCTTGAGCAATGGTTGCTTATAGATAAAGGGAGCCCAGTGGAAGCATGGGTTGGACCCAAGTAAGAAGTATAGTCAAAGAGTTGACTGTACTTCTGTGACTTCCATATGACATCCAAAAAGTTGGATGAATGCCAATACTGCAATAAGTTGATGTGTTGATAGTATGAATATCAAATCTATCTAGAATCCTTAGAGAAAGAATCAGATAGTACATCAGAATAATGTACATATAATCATTGAAATTGACTTACTTATTTGATAAGATAAAGTCTAATAATTGTATCTCAATCTTCTAATGACACTTGCAATTGGTTGCATCTATATTAGAATATTAGAAATTTGATCTTAAGGTTTAATGGTTATCCATGTTGGAAGTGATGCAATTGTTGCAACAATTTCCATTGGATCAATAGACTTCATATTTTCAGTGGGAGCCCTTAGTCTTAGAGAATGTCTCTGTGACCTGGATATTAGAATACACTCATAGTTTATTTCTAAATGTTGGAAATAAACATGAATTCTGGAATAAACCCATTATAGAGAGTTATGATGGATATATTTCAGATAGTAATCTAACATCTAGTGGACTCCGCTAAATTAGAAAATTAATGAATGGTTCATTAAGATTTCTAATACTGAAAATTAAACCTTTAAAGATCAATAGGAGGATAAAAATCATTTGACAATGATCTGACATCATGTTTTGGACATATGTCTGTTGATGAGATCAATGGACAAGTAAGAGATGAAACTTTAGATTGTCTAAAATTTCAAAACTTGCATACTTATGAATATTGTACTCAAAGAAAGATGTCTAACATACCTTTCTTTGGGAAAGGTGTAAGATGTCAAGGTATTTAGGATCTCATACATATTGATGTATGTGAATCATCTATATCATAGTAAACATTATGGATATGTGATATCTATTGATGATTATGTATGATATGAGATTTCTTCTCTTCACCTAAGAAACCTTTGAAATGTTCAAAGATTTCACAATTTTGGTTTAGAACCAAAGTTTGAAGAAAGATGAAATGAATTTGATCTAACCAAGGTAGCTTATACCTATTAGATGAATTCAAGGAATACCTTATGGAGATGTGATTATCATTCCTATCTCAATCCTCCTAATGAACCTTAACTCAATAGAGTTGTAGGGAGATACAATTGATCATGTGTGACATGATTTGATCAATGATTAATCTTAGCATAATTATCTCTTAGTTTCCTGGTATATATATGTGGTAGAGACTACATTATATATCCTTAATGACGTTCCATGTGATTAAGCTGGAATTTGGCACTGAAGAGTGCTACTTCATTAGGAAAATAATGGATGGTATTGGCTACCTACTTTATGACCTTGAGATTCTTAAAGGATCTCATCTCTAAGAATGTGATTCTTAGAGGATGGCTCTCTTGAGAATCAAGATGAAAATAAAGTAAAGGAACTCATTTAATCTTGAGAAGATAATGAGGCTCCTGAAATCGAAAACTAAACAGACAATTAAAGATGAAACATTAATACCTCTTCAAATAAGTTTGAGGATGGATTCCATGTAGATGAATCTGACAATGATCTGACTTCATGTGATGAACCTTCTGAAGATCATATCATGGAAAGATGGATGTTAGCAATAAAGTGTAAAGTGGACTTCATATACAAATGTTGTATGTAGACCCTGGAGGATCGAACTATATGGGTAAGGCCCATTATGGTGTAAATGGATCTTCAAGGGAACTTGATGAGAAGGTAGAGACCTTCAAAGCACGGTTCGTAGCCATGAGCTACACACTGAAGAGAAGACATCGCTTGCGATGAGACTTGCTCTCCAGTGACCTTGCTTTAACCCACTAGAATATTGCTAACTATAGCTGCACAACTTGACTATGACATCTTCATGATGTGAGTCAAGATTGCATTCCTCTATGAATACCTCTATGAGGATATTCATATGAAGTAGCCCCAGGGCTTCATGGTTGAGGAAAGCAAGGTGTGCAAGCTAAAGAACTCCATCTTTGGACTCAAATAAGCTTCTTGTAGTTGGAACATAAGATTTGATGATATTATAAATGTTATGATTTCAGATAAAATCTTGATGAACCATATGAAGCTTAGTGGGAGTGCCATTGTGTTCATCATGCTAAATGTAGATAATATTCTAATCATTTAGAATGATATAAGGATGATAATAATAAGTGTTTTATAATCTGGTTGTTCAATACCTCGAGATATGATCTCAAGGATACCTCTTAGATCTTAGTTCTGAAGTTGTTCAGAAGCAAAGAGAAGAGGGTATTGGGACAGTCACACTAATATTACATGTTGGACATTTCCATTTTCTCGAAAATTCCTAGAAAGGCTTCTTTTCCTCAAAGATATGGTACTGACCTATCTAATGGGATAGCGCCTCAAAGAGTTGAGGATGTGAATGCTAAAACTGCTTGCCCTTGTGCATCAGTTCCGAGAAGCCGGGTGTATGCTAGATGTGTACAAAAGCCAGATGTCTACCATGCAGTGGGAGTAGTAAACTATTACTAATTCTACTATGGTGATAAAACACTTGATTGCAGTAATAAAAATATCTTCAAAGATGACAAGACTATAGAGATAGTGATCTCCAAGTCTTATCTTCAGGAGCTCAAGACTTTATAGATAGTGATCTAAAAGGTCTTAACTGTGAATACCTTATGAGATAGAGATCTCCAAGAATAAGGGTATTCTGATAAGGATAATTGAAATTACATACTGGTTATAATAATTATTGAGGTGTAGTGTCAAGGACACTATGACTGATATGATTGAGTAATGGTTGCATGAGATGCAACATTAGCATTTGATGCGAACACTGTTACTAGGGGATATGCAAGTGCGGTAAAAGGACTTGGCGTAGTCTCTCCGGAACAGAGTGACTGATCAGCTTACCCGGCTATTTTCTAAATAGCCTATGATTGTCACATGAGTGTGGGTTTAAAGATTAGCCCATTAATGGCTCTTTGGGCTAGTGAGAGATTGTTGGACATGCGAGCCCACGGCGAGCCATTATGCAATAAAAGTTGTTGCGAATATCATTCCATAATCTGAAATGAAGTGTAGATAATTTGCATAATAGGTCCCTTAGTACAATTAGTGTTATGTACTATGGCCATCTTGATGATCATACAGCTGTTGATTCAATATTTGAATCATAGAGGCTGGTGCTTGGATGAACATCTAAAGAGTTAGATTGATGACTCATCAAGCACCGTCAAATGATTGTTGAGAAATGATCTCTCGCCTGAGTAGGAGATGGCAATCCTTTCTCATTTAGGCTGATATGTGACCGACCTCTTGATGCAGGTCCTCTGCATGGGAATCGAGATTCAGAGGTGTCATATTAGTTAGGTCAAAGAGTTGACTTAACGAGATCGAGATAACCAAAGTCCTATATCGTATGCTGTCATGATATAGGCACGCATCCTCTGACCGGAGACAGATGTGTTATTCTATGTCTGAGTATGTACATCTGGTAGACCAATAGGTTGATGACCTAATCAAGGTCTATACACCGGCGCGCTGGTGTGCATGCAAGGGCATATGAGTAATACGATCTCTCAAAGGGATCATACAGGTTCAGTTACTGAACCGGAAGACATGAGCTCGCTCATGAGATATTGGGAAGAATCAAATTCTGTGCACGGTCGTCTCACTTTGGAAGCTTGACTGAATTTGTAGCTTTGATATATACTTTTGGAAAGTATATGATCAAGACCTAGGTATGATATATGCTTTTGGAAAGTATATGATCGATAACGACTCCCAATGATCGAATGAGAAACTTAATGATAAAACTCTAAAGTAGACAGTGTAAAATTGATCTTATACTTTAGGTTTATTCTGAATCTTCCAGTATGCAGGATGTACAGGTATTGGGAATACCTGAGGGTGATGTGATCATAAACGGTTGTATAACAATGACACTTCCATTCCTAAGGAGTCATGAAACGGGTCTGGATTTTAGTGACTCCTCTCAGTAGAGAAGTAATCTAATCTTAGTCCAAATGTTGGACATTGATCTGAATGTGATTCAGATGCAATGAGAAGATTAGATTTGCGGTCTTGATTTAATCAAGAATCTATGGGAGGCCCGATATCTGGATTTGAGATACGATCTCAATATCTAAGTCACTATACGTGGCACTATACAATCGCCCTGTCCTTATCTCCAAGTTTCCGCGGAGAAAGCACATTATCCTTGAAAGAGTTAAGGATAATTTCATTGGTGATATATGTATCCGAGCATTGAGAAAATGGATAATTAAATGTAATTTAATTGTCATGAATAATATGAATTCGATTCATATTATAAAGAGAGTTATCTTAGATAATTAAATGTGATTTAATTATCAAAGATGTAAATAATGTGAATGTGATTCACATTATTGGGCACATGAGAATAGAGATCTAAGATGATTAAATGTGATTTAATTATCGTTGATATGAATAATTGGATATCACTATCCATATTAATCATATATATTCTAAATGTGATTTATAATATATAAGAGAGAGTTATTTGTAATTTATATTTGTTAAATAAATGTTGATGTGAATTGGATTCACATTGGACAATTAATTGAAAATGTAATTCACATTTTATTTTAGGTTGTGAATGTGATTCACAATTTTCCAATGGCAGGATTGCAATATTCACAAAATAATTATGAATTATTTTTGTTGAATAATTTACAACAAGTGTTGTTGTATATCTTGGAGATTTCCATGGAATAATGTAATCTCATGAGATATCATGAGATTACATGAGATTGCCACGAAATCCCATATTATGGAAGGAGGCAATCTTCATTCCAATAATCTCCATGATTGCTTGATTTGATTTGGGATTGATTTATATTGATTTATCAATATATATTTATTTTAAATTAAATTAATTATTGTTGGTTTTTACTAACACAAATTTTATCCATTAAAAGAAACACAAATCAATGAGAGCCATTGTATTTGTGTTGCCCATGGATTGAGATCCATGGATCCAAAATATTATAAATAAAAGGGCACCCCTTTGCTTTCTCTGCACACACAAGAGAACATAAGTCTCTCTTTTTCTCTCTACACACCCTCTCTTGTTCTCTCATGTGGCCGTCTACCATGGATGCCCTAGAGAGGTTCTCCATCGCCGCAGCGTCGTCGTTATGCTGCCCGATCGTTTGCTCGTGGATCTCCGTCTCCTTCGGTGCGCCTCGCTCGTGAAGAAGACGTCGGATCTCATGTGTCGAGATAAGGAGATTCGCCGCTTGGATCATCAACATGGATTGCGAGAAGCACATGTTTCATCAATACGCTCGCAAGCGTCTCCTCCGTCGGATCGGACTTGAGACAGGAGGTCTCTTCGTTTAAAGACTCGATCGCAACCACGCTTCAAGAGGTAACCCTAATACTTGCCTGTGGTTTAGACGAAAAGATCCGAGAAGTGTTCTTGGATCATGTGATTTCGTCGCATGATTTTTTTTTTTAAATTCCGCTGCATAGAACAATTAGTGCGACTAGTCGTTCCTCGTCGTATTCGATACGACGCTTACGCTTCCGTGATGCGCTTGAGGATCTCTTTATATCCTTCAAAGATGTATTGCATATTTTTTTGCTTTAAGATGCATCTTTCTCAGCTCCATCTTGAGAGGGAGTGTGTGAATATGAAATAGATGGGTGGTTGGATATCTCCAAGATCCAATTTCCCCCACTCATATTTAGTCCAACATCTACTACTTGAGGGACTCGGTCTGTTTGTGGGTTTGTATAAGGAGTCTTAGACCCCTTTACTCATTGAGAAATTGCAATTGACGATCTGACCCTTTGCGGCCTTCTCTGTGGTTTCATCTTGCTCCTTTGAGAGAAGGGTTATACGTAAAATCAAGATGTTTATGTTTGATTTTTGTCTTATCGATGTTGCTTTCACATTTATATTTCAACAGAAGTGTTGGATGGCTTAGATCACCGTATATCTCCATTGTGCCATTCCAAATTCAACTTAATTTGAGACTTCCATCTTGCTCATCAAGACTGTAACATCCAGTTCCGATTAAACCCGAACTCGACCCGATTAAGGTCCATATAATTCGATAAAGTTATCAATAAACATTAAATTATCTAAAACGATCAATTGATCGTAAATCAAAATTCGTTCGGTCATAGTCGTTCGGTCATAGTCGTTAAAAAGTCGATCGCATTGTAATGCATGCCATGGAAAAGCCGCGACACAAATTAGAGGCCGCAAAACAAACCAAAGCCACCCAAAAATCCGATTCGACGATTTAAGACCAACGGAATTGACCTTCAGTAATCACAAGCCAGAAATGTATCTCGAGAATTTCGAGAATTCAGAGACAGTCAGAAGTGTATGAATATTGTACTCATTTTGATCGTCATTCAGAGACGGACGAAACAAGCTATTATTCGTAAAAATCGGAGACTTGATGTGTGAGTACGGATGACCTTTAGTTTTTGCAAAAAGAATAAAATAAAGATATTATATATATATATTTAAAAAAGGAGTGACATCAGCAACGACATCAGCCTGTAAAAAAATATTAAATCAACGGGAGAAGCTTCCTCCCATGTTCCTTTCTTCCTATTCTTTTCCCTCAAATTCCCTTTCTTTTTCTTCTCAATTTCCCCCAAAATCCCCAAAAACTTTTCTCAAATTGTTCCAGCCGATAAGCCCCTGCTGGCTGCTGCAACCCAAATTTCTCTTGCTGGAACCCCCTTTCTAGTGCTGCATGTTAGAAAAATCTCCAATTTTTGGAGATTTCAAGAGGTACAATCTTATTTCTTCCCTCTTGCTGCCATGCATATCGTTTCTCTCCTGACCCAACTTTCTATTTTATTCGTTTGGTCTTGATGTTGAGAGGTTTTCACTATGAAAAGTCTGTGATCTTGGACTTTATTTAGATTAGGCATCTGTTACTTGAAATTGTGATTCATTGATTTTATTTTCACTGATCCTTTTGATAGCCAAAGCTGCTGTACATCCAAGATTTGCTTCAATTATTGAAAAATAACTGTGATGGCAAGTTAAACTGATAATTCCTTGCATGTCACTACTTAGTTGGTTACATCGTTAAAGGGGCATTGGTTGAATTGCATTTTTTTGATATCCTTTCTGTTAGTACCTGCAAAGAATTCTGCAGATAAAATAAGTTTATACATTTATTTATTTTATATCATGTAGAGCTTGCAAGTTGAGTATTGTATATCTTTGTTGTCTGGTATTAATTAATTGTGGAGCAGTTGGAAAATTATTGAGGTAAATTCCTTAGTAGTGTAGTTCAAGAATATAATTCCTCGAATATGGTCCGAAAAATGTTAATTCCCTGAGTAATGTAGTGAAATCGCATGGAATCTATGCGTTATGTATGTCTCATATAAGACATGCGACTTTCATATATTATCAACATTCAAAAAAACCTATAACGCATAGAAAAATGCGATTTTCAAAATTTACCTGTATCACATAGATTCCATGCGTTTTTCATTATGATAAAATATAAAAAAATATCAGCTTTGATTTATTATTGTATGAGTGTCGCATTTTATATATGCGACATGTATATCTCATAGATTCCATGCGATTTCACTACATTAATCAGGGAATTAACATTTTTGGGACCATATTCGAGGAATTATGTTCTTCAACTACACTACTAAGGAATTTACCTCAAAATTATTGGTTCCTTGTCCATATCTTGAGTAGAGAGTGGCTAGATTGGGCAATTTCCCCCTAGATTTATCTTGGGATTGAGTGGAAGTGCAAACGAGATGTGGGAGGCAGTGGCATCTTGTATCTGAAAGGTTGCCAAAGAGATGCTAGGCGAGTCAAAGGGAGGAGCCCCAGGTCAAAAGGAGGCTTGGTGGTGGAGTGTAAAGGTGCAAGAGAAGCTAAAAATTAAAAGAGCATGCTTTAAAGCTATGTCTAAGGATAGAACAGAGGAAACTGTCACAAACTACAAAATAGCAAAGAAGGAAGCAAAGAAGGCTGTAAGCGATGCTAAGTCGGAAGCTTACGAAGTTTTATATAAAAACCTCAACTCTAAGGAGGGCCAGAAGGATATATTCAGGTTGGCCAAAGCAAGAGAAAGAAAGAACAAAGACCTTTCTCAAGTGAGATGCATTAAAGACGAGGAAGGTCACATGTTTGTTACTCAGAAGGACATAGAGACTAGATGGGAGCAGTACTTCCATAAACTTTTCATTGGGGAAGGAAATAGAGAGATCACTTTGGGTGATCTAGCTAGTAGTGAAAGTTATTTGAATCGTGCAAGCTATAGACGGATACAAAGAAAGGAAGTAGAGGAGGCTTTGAAGGTTATGAGACCTGGGAAAGGTATAGGATCGGCTGACATCCCTGTAGAAGTATGGAAAGTTTTAGGTGAGCGTGGTTTGACCTGGCTTACGAATCTATTCAATGTTATTTGGCGAAGCAAGAAAATGCCTGAAGATTGGAGGAGGAGTATCGTGGTGCCTCTTTATAAGAATAAAGGAGACATTCAAAATTGTTCAAATTATAGAGGTATCAAGCTGATGAGTCACACTATAAAAATTTGGGAGCGTGTGATCGAGAGAAGGTTGAGGCAAGTTTCCAACGTCAAAGAAAACCAATTCGGATTCATGCCAGGTCACTCAACTATTGAAGCCATCCATTTACTAAGGAGAACAATTGAGATTTATAGAGCTAAAAGGAAGAAACTCCATACGATCTTTATTGATTTGGAGAAGGCTTATGATTCTGTCCCACGAGAGATATTGTGGAGAGTTTTGGAGAAGAGACAAGTGCCTGTCCTATACATTAACCTCATAAAGGACATGTATGAAAGGGCTTTATCTTGTGTAAGGACCCCGTCTGGGAAGACCGGCTATTTTGACATCAACATTGGTTTACATCAAGGTTCAGCTTTGAGTCCATTTCTTTTTACTTTTATTATGGACGAGTTGACAAGTCACATTCAGGATGAGTTACCTTGGTGTATGTTATTTGCTGATTATATTGTGTTGATTGACGAGTCTAGAGATGGAGTAAATGAGAAGCTTGAGGTCTGGAGACATGAGTTGGAGAGTAAATGATTTCGTATAAGTAGGGCTAAGACAGAATATATGGAGTGCACCTTTGATGGAAGCAATGGTGAAGGAATTGAGGTGAAGATCGGTGATAACATTCTGAAGAGAGATTCTTTTAGATATCTGGGATCTATTTTGCAACATGATGGGGAAATTGATGGAGATATTACTAATAGAATAAATGCAGGTTGGCTAAAGTGGAGAGGAGCCTCTGCTGTTCTCTGTGATAAGAAAATTCCTTAAAAAATTAAAGGAAAGTTTTGCAAAGCAGCCGTGAGACCTGCTATGCTTTATGGATCTGAATGTTGGCCTGTGAACCATAGACATGTGCAGAGAATGGATGTAGCAGAAATGAAAATGCTAAGGTAGATGTGTGGACACATACGTAAAGATCGGATTCGGAATGATGCAATCAGAAAGAAAGTTGGTGTTGCTCCGATCGAGGATAAGATGCCAGAAAACCGCTTAAGATGGTTTGGTCATTTGCAAAGAAGATCAGTTGATGCACCAGTTAGGAGATGCGAGTGTTGGGATGTTGAGCCGGCTAAGAGAGGACGGGGACGGCCCAAGAAGTGTTGGAAAGAGACCATACGAAGGGATCTTTGTTTTGTGGATATAAGCCCGGGATTGACCCAAGATAGATATGAATGGAGGCGAAGAATCCATGTAACCGACCCTACTTAGTTGTGGGAAAAGGCTTTGTTGTTGTTGTTGTTGATCTTAGCTAATTTCTATGATTTAACCCATATCATTACTTTTTGCCGCCATAAATTGCTGAGCTGTCATTTATTCATTTATTTATTGCAAATACTCTTATTTCCTTAGCTTTTAGCCGTTTTTTTAACTCAAAATCATGACTCTACTAGGCCAAAGAAATTAATACTCATGTTCCAAGAAGAGTATATTTTTTTTTGGATAAATTGATGGTTAAAAATCAGAAGTCATCCTTGGCTTTCTGTGCACATGTCTTAACAGAAACCCTATGCAACAGTTCTTGTTATTAAATTGGTTATCGATTTGCACCAATGTCTCTTTTTAGGAGACAATGTTGTACAAACTAGTGGCTATTTTAGAGTGATTTATTCCAGCTTAGTTGCCATTTTCATGGAGTCAAAATTTTCTCTTCAAGGAAAATTGGTCTAAGTGTTGTTTGCTAAACTGTGCGAGTAGAAGATGAATAATTGTTAAAACAGGAAAAGATAATAAGCGTATGAAACATGAAATTTTGTACAGTTCTTAAATATTAAATTTAAATTTATAAGTACTTTTCACTTACTAAACTTTTGTTACGAAGGAAATTGAATTCCTTACTGTTCTTAAATTTTAATTTAAAGTTAAGATTTTGCTACTGTAATAATAATAATATATTTGAGTTAATATCTTTATAAGTATGTATATATATATACAGGTATGTATATACATATGAAGTAGACCCTGTGCTCGAACCACTAACAAGCCGTAGTTTGCATACTGGATAGGTGATTAACATGCAAAGTAGACTCAATCTCAGATCACTAATTTATCTTCTAATCTCATGATCTTATAGAAGAGTTTCAAATACAACATATTAGAATATTAATACTATTCTCTTAGGAAGCCATCAACTGATTATTAGATTATTATGCCAAATAATCCTTATCAAGTAATTCATTATTTTGATCTCTCATTTGTATATTATTAATATGACAAAAGACACGGATTGGTTCAGTCCACCATAAAGTGATAGTAATGAAATAGTTAATAAGCGATCTAGATCTGCGATTAACCACAGAGATAATTAAGAAAGAGATGAGTAGACAAGCAAGTGAAGTCGATCGTGAATTAATGTTGATCTATAATTTAGAGTGCCGGTCACGATGCACCTTACACCTGACTTTTCGAGGGCGCGGTGAGCCTCAACTGGGCGGGAGATAGGAAGCCTAGTTAGGGCAGCGACCGCTTAGTGCGCAGGTCTAGGATCCCAGTCCTTTTTACGGTTTTTACACGAGCTCGCAGTGTTTTTACGCCTCGTTGATATCCCGACTTTTGATCAGTTCCGCTGACCCTCTGTTTTAGGGTACCTAGGCTGGGGGTCCCTCGGTTTTTGTTTTTCGTACGAGCTCGTTAGCCCGTACCATTCGGGCCGGTTTCTATAATGACTTTTCTGGAGAGCATCTCTCACCCGTCTTAGTGGTGTAGTTTTGGAGTAGACCTATCCCCTACTAGATCACACTTCCACTTAGGGGGCGAGACAAAAAGGTTTCTTAGGAGATTTCCTCACCGCTTGGGTTTTGGTTACCGTTCTGCCAATACGCTTAGCGATGGCTACATCTGAACCATATGGCTATATATGAATCAATCACAGTTGAATTTCGAGGAGTTACAATTGAACTTAGAATGAAGCATAATTGAGTTTGTCTAGTGTTGAGATCATTCACAATTGAGTTTGGTTAGAGATAAGATCTATTACAATTGAGTTGACTACTGTCGAGATCGGTATGGAATCAACATTTATCATCAATTATCAATCATCGACAACTAATTGGATCTTAGAACTACTACTATTGATGATAGATAAGCTAACGGACGTGTTGGAAACTTAATTAGGATGTATTACACTTCATCGCATGCCTACGAAGGCACCCCAATCCTAAGGCACTCTTCACGCCTTAGAGTCATAGCGTGAGGTCACATTCAGACCAAGACCACAGACTATCCACTAGACTTGAGAAATTAAATAAAATCAAAAATTAGATCAGAACTTTATCTTTCTAGTCATCAAGTTCCATAAACTCTAAATGACAAAAGAAAATAACATACATATGTGGGTCACCAATTCATACATGAAGTTGTTATAAATATGGAAAATATGAGGATGATGGCGAACATGGGTTTTACAAACACAACAGCTTGAAAACTATTTACCACATAAGTAGTTGTAAAATTTTAAATATCATTGCCTTTCTACGTGATTTCTTTTGGATAATTTAAATTCTTGTTATTATTTAATATGTTGGAATGTACACAACTATCGTTGACGTCCTTTTGTTCTTTGCATGCTTGGCAGGCAAATCATCTGCGTCTCAGTAACTGATTGATGATAACGAGCATCCGTTGCTACACTAGACGGTGCAATTCTTACAGTTTTTGGTCATTTTCTATAGTAGTGCTTTTCTTTCTCTTATGTACGTTTTGGGAGACATGTATACACTGTTAGTTATTTTTGTTACATGTTGTATATATATGAAAATTAATGAAATGCAAATTGGTGGCACATCTTGTTGTTTCTGTGGTTGGTACATTGGTTATGAATGTCAAATGCGAAACACGAAAAATTTCTCCTCAAATTCGGTTGAATAAATGCGATTGTATCCGGATGCAAGGGCGTCACAATTGGGTATCAAAGCCATGGTACCTCGCTACATGCATTCGCAGTATTATGATTCCGATCGCATTAAGTTCTCAGATAGCGACAGTTCTCCGACTTGTCGCGAGTTTGAGAGGGAAATTTGACATTCATAACCACAGATGTCACCAATTGCCATTAATTTAAATATTATATTCCCAAGAAGAGAAAAGAACAATGAGTGATGTTAGCGAACATCAATTTTTATGATTCATAATATTGGTTCTCATGCAGAACCATGACGTCCAGACCAGACAAGGAGATGACGGATCGTTTGGAGCGCATCATGACTGCACTCACTGCCTTCAACAACAGAGTGCTATGAGATGTCAACAAGATCTGATCTTGGCCCAACAGATCGAGATTGCGAACATGCAGACACATTATTGCAATAGTCGGCCGACTATCCTGAATAGTCGGTTCGACTATGTGGTGCGGGGTGTCCCCGACTAAACAGACCTCCAGTCGGTTAATAGTCAGCCCGACCGAATATTCGGCCGACTAGCTCGAGTATTAGACCGACTGGAGTTTGACTTTTGATATTTTTATTTTTTTATTTTCAATTTTCAGTTTTTATGGGTTACATTTTACTACGGTATCGCAAGAAATGTCAAATTCTATATATCTATTATATTGATTGGTACATTTATCTTGGATTCATGTTAACTAATGACCATATATGTATAAAAATATAAGAATATATTTATTATATATAATTTTTACATTAGAAAAAATATAAAATCGAATAATTCCGAATAGTCGCCCGAATACCGATTATTCTCTATTCAGTGACCCCTCCGTCTGAATACCGAATACCGTCTTCTGCAACACTGGGCAGACATACGTGGATATTATGTTCGAGAAACTGTCTGATTCCGCCTACCATCCATCTCAGGGTGGAATACGACATGAGCAACCACTGTCCTTAGAGATTCAACAGCCTCATTTTGATGACTTACATGAGAAGATGCCAGCACATGGAGCAGAGGATGGAGATTATGACAGGGAGGCATGATCCTGCATACTTTGCAGATAAGGACACACCCGAGTACTCTGCCATTCACATGTATTAGTCGGTTTTCAAATCATATCAACGAGCCAATGTGCCCATGTTCGAGGGCATCGAGACGTCAGACCAGGTTGAACAATGGTTGAAGAGGATTATAAGGTACTTCGGATGATACGCGCACCACGAGACTCGTGGCTATCTTTCATGGAGTATTCATTAACTGATTTCGCAGAGAGATGGTGGGAGGCGATAGTTTCTGAGTTGGGATGCGAGCTTACATGGGATGACTTCGAGACAAGATTCAAATCCCACTTCTTTTCGGGAAGTGGAAGGAGTCCCATCGCCCATTGTTCGTCGAGTTTCGACAGGGACGGATGGCAACTAGAGATCACTTCATTCGCTACACCGAACTGTCACGGTACACTTCATCAGCTGCTGTCTTTCTAGATGAGAATCTAGAGAAGTTCATCAGAGGGATGCATGAAGAAGTCCAGGAGAAACTGACTGGATTGCGTATCACTTCTATCTCCGTGGTTACTGATTTAGCAGAGAAATTTGAGGACATACGAGAGAGACGTTTTGAGAGCTCGTTCCAGCAACAGAGGTCAGCTAGACGGTTTCGACCTATAAGTTTAGCATTTTCTGGCGGTGCTTGCTCATCTTCAACGACTGCCTTAGGAAGAGTATTTGTCGGATGTTACACGTGTTTAGCTCGACCATCTGGGTCACAGCGAGCATACAGACCCCAAGCAGGACCAACTTAGAGCACATGCACGACTATGACGCCTACCCTATCGATGAGATGCTACTTGTGCAATGAGTGGGGTCATTACTGATTTCAGTGCCACATGCTTCTGGTGAGCCTCTACCGCAACCAAAACCTTCACAGCCACAGACACAACGTACTGGGAGTTTTCGTGGTAGGAACTCCAACTTCAGGAGGCCGTCGAGACAGACACAGAGCGTGGCAAGTTTGAGTACAGTGCCAGATAGACAAGGATAGTTACACGCAGTGATCGAGGAGCAGGCACAATCATTAGTTACTGTAGTGAATGCTATGGTCTCAATTTTGGGGCAACCTTTCCATGTTTTATTTGATTCTGGAGCGACACATTCTTTCATTACATCGAGGTTACTAGCTTTATAGGTAGAGTTGTAGGGACTTTATATCTTCCTTACCACATCCATGGGACAGGAGGTCAGTTGTTTGTCATTTTACTGATAGTCAGAGACTTACCAATGCTGATTGGCGGTCACGAGATGATTGCAGACTGTCTGTTACTACAGCTTGATGAGTTTGACTTGATTTTACGCATGGATTGGTTATCAGCTCATCATGCTCTTGTTGATTGCTTTAGGAGGACAATTGTCTTCAAGATTCCAGATTTACCCGAGTTCGCTTTTGAGGGTATACATTACATGACTCCAAAGTGGAGTACATCTCATTGTTGAGAGCTCAATGACTTGTTGATCAGGGACGTGATTCATATCTAGCATTTGTCCGAGAGACATCCGATCATGAGCTGATGACACAGGAGAGCAGAGTCATATCTGACTATCCAGATGTGTTTCCTGATGAGCTACCAAGATTACCCCTTGAGAGAGAGATCGAGTTCTAGATCACATTGCTTTCAGATACACAACCGATCTCGATGGCACCTGTTAGAGTATTTGGAGCATGCGTCACTTATGTAATAGGTGGGTAAATGGATCCCTCCAGGGTCCATTTACCACACCACTGAGTTTAGTCCCATACCGCCTAGTGGTGGGACTTGGAGGCCCTGTAGAAGCTATATAAAGAACCCCAGGCCTCCTGTAACAGATGAGAAATTCAATAGAATATCCGCCCCTTTGAGGGCTTCTCCCGTGGTTTCATCCCGCTCCTCACGGAGTAGGGTTCCACGTAAAAATCCCGCGTTCTTATTTTGTTCTTATCTTTTTCCATGTTCGCTTCCGCATGATTATTTTCTAACATGGTATCAGAGCGGGTCGATTCTCGAGGAGTTTTTGTGTGTTCTTTATGTTGTGTTCGAGAATCGATTATCAAAATTAGTTCTCGATCGTTCTTGTAATTTCTGTTCTTAAAGATTGTTCGAGAAGAGTTTTTTTTATGTGAGTTAAAGATCTGAGTTATAGGGTTTACATCTGAAACCCTAGATCATCACGGGTCAGATGTCGTTTTCTGTTTTTGATGCCGCGCGTTACAGCCTCGTGCAACCACCTTGTTCTTCCACAGTTCCTGGAGGCGACATCAACTCGCACTCGGGATTATCAATCTTCAGGGCGACTTCAACTGCATGTGCGCATCTTCAATATGGCGCCCACCGTGGAAACTCGAGATACTCCAGATCCCAGGCGGCAAGCACCCGTGTTCTCCAGTCCCTAGGCGCTCCCCAGGCCTGGATCTCCCTCGCGACTCGCATATCGATTCCAGGCTGTCCCACCGTGCATCTCTCTCTCAGCATCGAGCGGTTTCCTCTCAGCATCGTGCGCCCCTGTGCGCGCATAGCTTCCAGAAACGTTGGCGGCGGCGCGCTCCCCAGTCCTCGTCGCCGCCCTCAGTTCCCTCGCGCGACGCGAGGGCGCACACCCAGGCGCGTACCCAGGCGTCGGCGTCCTCCGATGCCGCTCTCCTTCCAGCAGGTTGCGCCACACCGCGCGCCCCGAACTCCAGTAGCAGCGATCTCCCTCGGGAGGAGGCGAGAGACGATGGGTTCCCTCGATGGGAACCCCAAGGGCGGCGCCGTGGTTGATAAGGGTTTCCATCGAGGGAACCCTACGTGCGCTGCTCCCTTGGACCCAATGGTGGGCCATCGGTTGCAGCCCCATTCGGAAAAAAAATGGTAAGACCATGTGGACCGAGTATTTGTTAAAAAAAATGGTTGAGGTGATTGGGCCCAAGTTTAAAGTAAAAAAAAAAATTTGAAAAGGCGCGTACAAATTGAAAGAAAAAAAACCGTACGCATTTCAAAAAAAAGGCACGTACATTTGAAAAAGCCGTACGCAAGTATTTTGAAAAAAAAAGGGTTGTGAAAGCCGAAAAGAAAAATGAAACGGCTTTAAAAAAAGGTTTAAAAAAAAATAAAAAAATAAAAAAAAAATAAAAATGATGACGGCTTTAAAAAAAAAAGGAAAAGAAAAGCCGCAAGTATGTGTTGTTTTCTCCCCATGTTTATGTATTATTTTATCTTCTCCCAACGTGGTCAATAATGTCATTCCGACCAGTATGGGAGAAAGGGGGAGTATATGTAGAGTCACAGGTCTTGTTCCAAGATTCAGATGCCAGATTTTCCAGACCGGTCAGACGATCAGACTCTACAAATCTCAGATTCGGACTCGACGATGACGCATGCCAATCATTTGTCATTCTTGTTGGTCGGCCAGAGCTTTCATGTGAGCCATAGGGACTCCATAGCAGAGGACTATTCCCTATGCCATTAAGGGCAAGGGTTTTTCATGTGGTATCATAGGGACTCCACAGTAGAGTACCATTCTCTGAGCCAGATAGACACTCCAGCCCCGTTCGTCCTCCTCACATGCACGCCATGAGAAGCAACGTCCTCGACTGCAGCAGCTGTGCGCGTTGGGTTGATATTGTCTGTAGTGTCATGTATTGTGAGTTGAGTTTCTTCCTGTTTGTCCAAGCTGAGCATTGCATGCTCCAGCTTGAGGGGGAGTGTTAGAGTATTTGGAGCATGCGTCACTTATGTAATAGGTGGGTAGATGGATCCCTCCAGGGTCCATTTACCACACCACTGAGTTTAGTCCCATACCGCCTAGTGGTGGGACTTGGAGGCCCTGTAGAAGCTATATAAAGAACCCCAGGCCTCCTGTAACAGATGAGAAATTCAATAGAATATCCGCCCCCTTTGAGGGCTTTTCCCGTGGTTTCATCCCGCTCCTCACGGAGTAGGGTTCCACGTAAAAATCCCGCGTTCTTATTTTGTTCTTATCTTTTTCCATGTTCGCTTCCGCATGATTATTTTCTAACAGCACCATATCGCATGGTTCAAACCGAGTTGAGAGAGCTGAAGGTGCAAGTTTAGAAGTTACTTGACTTTGGATTTGTGAGGCCGAGCACTTCACCTTGGGGTGCTCCGGTTCTTTTTGTTAGGTAAAAGGATGGACCGATGAGATTATGCATTGATTATTGACAGCTGAACAAGAGAATGATGAAGAACCGCTATCCTTTGCCGCACATCGATGACTTGTTTGATCAGCTTCAGGGATTTTCGATGTTTTCGAAGATCGACCTTCGATCTGGCTACCATCAGCTGAGGATTCGAGAGTCAGATATTTCGAAGACAATTTTGAGGACTCATTACGGATATTACGAGTTTGTGGTGATGCCGTTTGGGTTCACCAATGCCTGCAACATTCATGGATATGACTAACAGAATCTTTCGTCCATACTTGGACATGTTTGTGGTGGTATTAATTGATGATGTACTAATATATTCTCGGAATGAATGGGATCATGCGAATGATCTGAAGATTGTTCTGGACACATTGCGAGAGCACAAGCTATATGCCATGCTGAGCAAGAGTGAGTTCTGGTTACCCTAGGTCTCATTTCGTGGGCATGCTATTTTTGGAGCAGGTTTCACAATTAATCCTGCGAAGATTGAGGTAGTCATGTCTTGAAAGCAACCAAGACATTCACTCAAATTCGGAGCTTCCTTGGAATAGCAGGCTATTACAGACGCTTTGTCATCGGGTTTTCATGCATTTTTCTTCCTCTGACACGGTTGAGATAGAGGGGAGTTCCTTTCGTTTGAGACGATTCATGTGAGCAGAAACCCTAATTAACACACGCAAGCGGTTCCGCCTCCAGCGCGAGCAAGAGGCCCCAGGCAGAGCCTCCGATCTTCAACAACAACGATTGGCCTCCAATCTTCAACAACGACGATTCTCCCCTTAGGCGGCGGCCTTCATCTCCAGTCCACGAGATCTCCAAGACCAATCAATCGAGGAGTCTTGTAAGACAAAGATGAGGCTTCTTTGGCGAGCATCTCAAAGTCCAGTCCGCAGGTGGCCCTCCTCCCTCCCACGCTACAGCCTCGTTAGCGAGCCACTCCTCCCTTTAATATATGGTACGTCACCTCTCTGCTTCTAGGCCGAGCCCCTCCCGATCTTGCGCGAACTTCAGCTCCCAAGCGGCCCCTGGCGGCGAGCCCTAAAGGCTCCAGGCGATTTCTGCAGCAACGGGAGCCCCGTCTCGGCGCTCCTCCTTTTCCTCTCAAATCTCGCGTAGGTGGCAAGAGTGGCCCTCGACGCTCCTCCACTCCGATCTTCCTCGTGCAAGGTGGCGGCAAGTGAGCAGAAGGACCCATTAGGGCGGTGCCTCGATTGAGAAACAGTTCCCAGCTAGGAAACCCTAAATAAGCTAGGGTCGTTTTTTTTTAAAAATCCTTTCTGCTATTTGTAAGGGCCTTAATAGCTCAAAAGGAAAAAAGGACAGACTCCGGAGAAAAAAAGGGGAGGTGGATTGTTTTGAAAAATTGAGAGATATCGTACAAAAAAATCATACGAGAGAAAAATTCGAGAGAAAAGCCTCAAAAAAGGAACAACTAAATTTCTTAAAAATAGACGACTATTAAAAAAATTGGAATATCCAAAAATAATATGAAAAAAATGGCCGAAAAAAATCGAGATCGGCTAAGTGATTCATGTTTTCTCCCCAATTTCATTTTGTTTTCTTCTCCCAACTTGGTTGATGTAATTGTTTTCAGACAAGTATGGGAGAAAGGGGGAGTATTGTGTAGAGTCACAAGTCTATTTCATACTCAGATTTCAGATTCCAGACCAGCCAGATTTTCTATACTATACGGTTTAATTTCAGACTCTGCAGATTGGTTTAGAGTCCAAGTTTGAGGCACTCCATATTTGAGTGACCCATTTTCTTCGAGTTCTCTAGAGAGAGACTCCTTTTTCAGATACACACATGTATGCGGTCGTCAGTTTGTGGTCCCTTTCTCTTGTTTTGATCAGAGTTTTCATGTGTTCCATATGGAATCCTGAGTAGAGATCTCATTCCCTATGCCATGTAGGCTAGGGTTTTCATGTGGTTTCATAGGGACTCCAGAATAGAGATCCCATTGTTTGAGCCAGTATGGGAGAGACCCAGTTCTCCGACGAGGAGACTTTTGCAGACTCCATTCTCCAGCGACCGTGGACTCTGACGATGATGTCTCCACGACTTTTCAGTTCGACTCTTTTAGAGATGGAGCAGTTGTCCATATGATGTGGCGGGCCAGAGTTCTCCAAGTGGAGACTCATTTTCAGTTGCACTGACTCTGATAGGCGCAGTACAGAGCACATGCTCTCTGACGAGGAGATTCAGTTGGACTCACATTCCAACCCGTTTATTCCTCTTCACATGCACGCTATGAGAAGCAGCGTTCTCGACAGCAGCCGACAACTGTGCGCGTTGAGTTGATATTGTCTGTGGTGTCTAATATTGTGAGTTTGAGTGATTTCTTTCTATTTGTCCAAGCTGAGCATTGCATGCTCCAGCTTGAGGGAGAGTCTTAGAGTATGCGCCATTTATCATGTAAGATGGGTAAATGGATCCTTCCAAGATCCATTTACCACATCCAGGAGTTTAGTCCCACATCCGCTAGTGATGGGACTTGGAGGTTCTGTGGAGGCTATATAAGAAGCCCCGGACGTACTGTATCCAGTGACAAAGTGCAATGCATAAATCAACCCTTTGAGGCGTTCTCCTGTGGTTTCATCCCGCTCTTTAAGGAGTAGGGTTCCACATAAGATCCTGTGTTCTTCAATGTTTTATTCTTTTCTCTGATATTCGCTTCCACATCCTATTTTCTAACATGTATGTATGTATATATGTGTGTGTGTGTGTGTGTGTGTGTGTATATATATGGGAGAAAAATTTGGCTGCTACTTGCGAGCAACTAACGGGCTACTCCTGCCCCATTTTTTCGCCAATTTCTTTTTGTTATTTGGAAAATAAACTGTCATGTATTTTTGTCACTATATCCCTATATTACGTTATTCAATTTCATCAGAAACAAAGACTCCTATGCATCCATACATAACAAGTCGATTCCATCTATTCTGAGACCGTTAAATTTCGACAGTCTGGCTGGAGGACATAGAAGTCTCTGTTTCTGATGAAATTGGAAATGCCATTATATAAGGATATAGTGATGAAAACACATGATGATATGTTCCAAAAAAAACCAAAAATATGATGAAAAATGGGCGGGAGCAGTGTGTGTAGTTTGAGTCCTAATTTAGTGGTTTTGTCTAAGTATTTGTCTGTGGTTGTCTTGTTTGAAAGCTGGGTTTACTTCTATGATTTTTGGACATTAATATAAGGTATTCATCACAATTGCTATATATATATTTTTTAAATTAGTGTGTTTATTCTAGTTCTACAAATCTGTGGCTGGTTCTGAAGTTAGTGACATGTTTCCTGTACAAGCAAAATACTGCTTGGTGGTGGTTTACAATGACCTGAGAGGGGAGTTGAACTTGAAACAGGAATATAATTAACAAGTAGTTTTATTTAAAACATGATCAGAAGTTGACGTGTTTGTTTTGATTAGTGCAACCTTCAATGGTAGTTCTACCAAACATTCTTGTGGTTTTAGCTTTTAGACAATAACAGATGCATTAAAAAATGATTGGTAATATTGGTGGCTCACTTGATCAAAGAATGTCCTCAGTATTGGTATGATTGTTGGCTCATATATATAGTTGTATACTTGTATATACCTCTCATTGCTCTATTTTTATGCATTTTCATAAGATTGGATTAGTATATTTGAAAGTGACATGTTATTTGTCAGCTTCTAATATCAGGTTCAACAGATGGTCTTGATGTTGATGATCTTCGGTCTAATGCTCAATACTCTGGCGGCTACCATGAAGTAAGTTATGTCTTCAGTTTGTAACAATTTGATATATACGTAATATATATTTTCTTTATACCGATCCTTGGCTATGTGTAGATGCAGGTCGGCATAACATATTCTAATCTTGCTTTTAATTTATGTTTTCAATAGTATTTTAGTTTTCATCTATTCTTAGCGTACTAAATATGTCTTTAAAAGGGGCTACATTTATTTGAAGATGTTCAAGGGTATATCAACGAAAAATATCATATATGAGGTAAAGATCTCAATAGATCGATTTCAGGAGACAGTGTATATTGGGCCTTTCTAATGAGCACATTGCTCATTAGCAAACTAATACGTACGTGATCTCTTCCATTCATTTTTGATGTAATATCATCATCTATTACTCGAAAACCACTCCATGGTTTTGCAAAAATATTTCTATTTGTTATGTTTATATGTCTGCAAATAAGTAATCTTTTTTTTTTGAGGCTCAAAAAGGGGGATACACTCGTTGGTGTTCGCCCCATTATTATATAATACGAATGGTATAGAAAGAGATACTTACAGGGTTAGGAGGGGATGAAGGAGAGAAGAGGAAGACCAAAGATACAATGTAGACACGCGGCTAAACGAAGCCGTATCCCAACTAATTACACCAATATGAGATTAATCTGATGGCCGCAAATGTCACATTCTCCTTATAAAAATGCGCCCCCGAGAAGATAGTCTCATTGCGAGCCCGCCAGATGGACCAAAGGCGCGCAATGGGACCCAACAGATCAGAACGAGACCTCTTCCTGTTGACCCAAAGGATGTCGCAGAAGTCCTCAGTATAGCCCGCACGAGCCCAAGCAACATCGTCCCAAACCCGAGTCACCGACATACATTGAAAGAAAAGGTGGTCGGCCGATTCATCCGTCACCCCGCAGAGCTGGCATCGGACGTTGGAGGGGGGAAGAAAAGAGGCGCAACGGTCCCGGGTCATCAGCCGCCGATGACGAAAGACCCAAATGAAAAAGGTGATCCGCGCGGGCAGGCGCAACCCCCATAAGAAGGCGCAGTCGCGCACCAAGGAAGCAGCCAAGGCAGGAGGAGGAGGTAGCAGAGCACAGAAGGCCTTGCGAGAGGAGAAGGGCCCGTCCTTCCAAGCCTAATGGTCCCGCAAAGTACCGGGAGAAACGGAAGAGGAAAGAGTCTCCAGAAGGGCGGCTAAATCGTTTGCGCGTTGATCGGAAAGAACACCCGAGAAAGATGGGCACCAACAACCGTTGATCCAATAATCCGAATAAGTAATCTTAATCATGTCGTTTTAAGATCTTGAATATGTGTGGAGATATTTTTTATCATGATTATTTAATTATGTTTTAGAACTTTTGTGCTTTTTTATCAGGAATCTCTTATTA
The DNA here is from genome assembly GCA_037367405.1 of Ottelia alismoides. Taxonomy (NCBI): domain Eukaryota; kingdom Viridiplantae; phylum Streptophyta; class Magnoliopsida; order Alismatales; family Hydrocharitaceae; genus Ottelia; species Ottelia alismoides. Next base: position 783,984 of record JAZKJV010003128.1, read on the forward strand.
CGATTTATAACTTCGTATTCGTTTATTATGTGCGCGTGCAACAATTTCTCAATTATAAGCTCATATTTCAACTTAGTGTATATTTTTTACAACTTCTTATTCATAATTTACAACTGTGTTTAATATTTGAAGCTATAAGGTTAGATTTTACAAATTCGTTTTCATTTTTTACAACTTTGTGACTTTTTTTGTAATTATAAGTTCATATTTACTACTTTGTGCCTGTTTTTTTTATAACTTGCAGCAATTGATTTACAACTTCTTGTTTCATATTTTATGACTTTGTTTTTATCAACACGGACACAACTGTTGTGGTTGAGCATGGTATATAATCCGTGTACGTACAACTTGCCACCGTGGAAGATTCGTCATCTCTGATTACCACCCATGTGCAAGCTCCCAATCTTCTTCTTCGAAGCATGGCATGTGCTGCCCCTTTTTTATCCAGCTATCAAACAACATAGTAGCAACCATTCTACCTCTATACATGCACCACCTTGCACGAGGAGAAGGTTGTGTTGCGTCCCTTTTTCCATCCTTCGATCTGCTTTCCTCTAGCACTCAATGCTTCATGATCGAGGGATCGTCTTACTTGATCTCTTTGAGTACCACACTAGTCTCCTTTCCTTGTGCTAGAATCTCGGCAATGTCGTTGAGATTAGGTTCGAACTCAGTTCCTTCATTACCATACCATCATTGCAGGCATCATCAAATGAATGTGTGACATTTAATTGATGATCAGTGATAACATTCCAAAATGGCTAGGTGTATTAGTATGCAAAAAATAAATTTGATGGAATTGTTTATTATTTGATGGCGTTTGTTAGTGGATTTCAAAACCATTAATGACATTAAAATGTTTATTGTTGATTTCATTGTATGGTAATCTAGATGGTTGATAATTGAGTATTTATTAGTTTGGTAAAGATCTTTGTGCTCATTGGAATATTACTATATACATACACATACAAACATATATGAACTTGGAATATTATACATTTCAATATATGGGCATACATGTAATTCACAGTATTTCGAGTTCGACACTTCTAATTTAATACCATATAAGTGAGTGTGTGTGTGTATATATATAGTAAGTAATGCTATGAAAATTTGTATTAGGTTTGTAAGTTTCTAATCTTACGATATCATGGAAGTATAAATGAGTATATATGTCGAATTAATTAAGTTATCAACCTCATCGAATAATTTAAATGATGGAAGTATTAAAATATTCAGATTGGCCAAAGCAGGAGAAAGAAAGACCAAAGATCTTTCTCAAGTGAGATGTATCAAGGATGGGGAAGGGTGTGTGCTTGGTATTCAAATGGATATAGAGACTAGATGGAAGCAGTTTTTCCGTAAGCTTTTCGCCGAGAAGGGAATAAAGAGATCTCTTTGGCAGATCTAAGTAGTAGTGAAAGTTATACGAATTGTGCAAGCTATAGACGAATACAAAGGAAGGAAGTAGACGAGGACCTGAAGGTTATTAAACTTGGGAAAGTTGTAGGACTTGATGACATTCCTATAGAAGGATGGAGAGTTCTAAGTAAACATGGTTTGACATGGCTCACAAATTTATTCAATGTTATGTGGTGAAGCAAGAAAATGCATGAAGAATGGAGAAGCACTACAGTGCCTCTTTACAAGAATAAAGGGGACATTCAAAATTGGTTGAATTACATAGTTATCAAACTGCTGAGTCAAACTATGAAAATTTGAGAGTATGATTGAAAGAAGGTTGAGTCAAGTTTCCAAAGTAACAGAAAACCAATTCGGATTCATGCGAAGGTGCGTAACTATTAAAGCCATCCACTTGTTGAGGAGAACAATGGAGATTTATAAAGCTAAAAGAAGGTACTTCAGTAGTACTTGTAGAAGGCATATGATTTTTATGATTTGGAGAAGACATACGATTCAGTTCCATGGGAGATATTGTGGAGTGTTTTGGAGTAGAAACAAGTACATGTTTTATACATTAACCTTATAAAGGATATGTATGATGAGACTTCATCTTGTGTAAGGATCTAGTTTGGGAAGACTGACTATTTTGACATCAACATTGGTCTGCATCAAGGTTTATCTTTGATTCCATTCCTTTACTTTGATTATGGACGAGCTGACTACTCTTCGGGACATGATACCTTGGTGTATATTGTTCATCGATAATATTGTGTTGCTTTGTGAGACTATCATTGGAGTAAATGAGAAACTTGAGGTTTGAAGACATGTCTTAGAGACTAAAGGATTTCATACAAGTAGGTATAAGACTGAATATATGGAGTGCACATTTGATGGAAGTAATGGTGAAGGAATCGAGGTGAAGATTTGAGATGATAACATTCAGAAGACAGATTTTTTTAGATACTTGGGATATACTTTGCAACATGATGGGGAGATTGATGGAGATGTTACTTATAGAATAAATACAGGTTTGTTAAAGTGGAGAGGAACCTCTATTGTTCTATGTGATCAGAAAGTTCCTTTAAAAATCAAAGGGAGTTATTACAAAGCAGCCATGAGACCTATTGTGCTCTATAGATATGAATGTTGGCATGTGAACCATAGACTTGTGCATAGAATGACATTAGCAAAAATGGAATACTAAGGTGGATGTGTTGTCATATACGAAAAGATCAGATTTGGAATGATGAGATCTGAATGGAAGTTGGTGTTAGCTTCGATAATGGATAAGATGAGAAAAAACCGATTAAGATGGTTGGGTCATTTACAAAAGAGGTCGGTTGATTCACCCATTAACATATGTGAGATTACTTTAAGACCTCACCTGTAGCCAGATTAGGTTCAGTTGGCACTATTCTTTCAATTGCAGTCAACAAAAAATGACCTGTATTTTAGCTTGATGTGAAAAATGTCTTCTTATCTGGTGATCTTGAGGAAGAGGTTACAGGAGGCAACTCCTCTGGTACTCCATCAAGGGGTAGTCTGTGTGCCGACTAAGTAAGGCCATCTATGGCCTAAAGTAGAGTCCATGAGCTTCGTTTGACATGCTCACCATTGAGATTAGCTCCCTTTGATTTCACGGGATGACATCTGGTTACTCTGTTTTTGTCAGACGACGACCTACTAGCATCATGGTTTTGGTTGTCTATGTTGATTATATGGTCGTAATTGGTGATGACAAAGTAGGTATTGCTGAGAACAAGGCCTTCCTTCAGAAGGTAATTGTTACCAACGATCTTGGTCTGATTTTAGCATAGAGTTGATAGGCAGTACATATGGGCTACACACATTGCAACAAAGTATTGTATGGACATTCTTACAGAGATCAATTTGCTTGGATGCGAGCCGTCTGGCATATCAGCAGAAATACGTAGGCATACCGTCTCTACTAATCCTGAGTTTGAGGATCCTACATGATATAGAAGCCTAGTAGGTAAACTACTATATCTTACTATCACTAAGCTTGATATATCATATGTTGTCAACCGAGAAAACCAACACATTGCGAGACCATGCTGCAGTCATTGGCATGTGGTTCTTCCGATACTTCGATATCTCAAGGGATCCTAAGGCGTGGTCTATTCTACAAGACCAATGGCCACACCAACATCATTGCTTATGCCGATGCCGATTGGCTATATAAATTCGTTGGAGGGAACCTTGTTACCTGGCATAGCAAGAAGCAGACAATTGTGTCTTGATCAAGTGTAGAAGTAGAACATATGACAATGGCCTAGGCCACGTGTGAGATTACCTGGCTAGTCTTTTTCTTTGGCAGAAATTGGTCTCCTTGCTATTACTTTTCTTCCATTGTATTGTGATAACAAATCTGCCAATTTTTCTTGAGTGAAACAAGCATATCGAAGTTGACTGGCATTTTATCTGAGATGCAATGCGAGAAAGGAAGATCGGTGCTCCATATATTTCTACTGATGTTCATCTTACGGATATACTCACAAAGGCACTACCTAAAAGATGTGTTTCCTAATCTCTCTCGAAGTTGGGCATGATTGACAGATATGCTCAAACAGGAGTGATAGTATTAGAGTTATTGTAATTATTTGGTGTTGTATCCCTCGAGGGGTAGTAACAGATATTATTTCGTTAAGTCTTGTAATCCCTCGAGGGTATCTATGTAATTCACCTCTTGTTTCGCTCGCTAGGGTTTTATGATTTGTATAAAAAACTCTAGACCTACAGAATAAACAAGTAATTCATTCCTCTCTCTCTCTCTTTTCTCCACACAAGATACACATGTGACGAACCCGAAATCTACCCTTTATATGTCGTATGATAGACGTGTGCGTTGCAGTCGGATAGATCCGCGATCGGTCAAAAATAACCGCACGGTTCGATTAAATCGTCTAATGAAATAACGCACGGTTTTATGTTTATTTAGCCTGGGCAAGCCCCAGGGTCGACTCAAGGAGGCAAAGGAACAACTCGGGATCAAGTCAGATGGATTAGATCGTGGTTTTCCAAGTGATATTTTTTTTGGTATTTTTTATTTTTTTATGCGAGACACATGCAAAATCAGGCCAGTTTTAAAGTTAAATTATAAAGAAGGTCAAATTAACTCCAAAAATTATGAAACTTTTCCAGATTATGAAATGTGGTGAAATTAAGCCATACTAATTTTTTTAGAATTTTCTGATGCACGGATAATAAAATATGCAGACTTTAGTGAAAATGACTAAACCAATTTTAATAATTACCAAACGATGATATTTCTCAGAAATAAAATTAATCCAAATAGGTCTAATTAAGAGCTATCCAAATCAACTTTAATTTCAATAAAATATTTCACGGTTGATTAACTAAAAATCGATTAAGGTTTTCACTAAATAATTTTTCTAAGACAAATTACACGTGCAAATGATGTGAATTTTGGATATGTTGTAGCATAAACTTAGATCTACCAATGGTAATTTTTCAGAGATTTTTCTACAAGCAGAAAATACAAAATCAAGTAATCAATCAAAATGGGCAAAATATTACAATTTCTTCCCAAATTAATTTCAATAAATATTTTGCAAGTCAGAAAAATACAAATAAATGATGAAATGGTAGAACAAGACTTATGCTACACAATGCAACTTTTGGAATTGACAAGGGATAACAAAATGATGACTAAATAAATATATAAATGCAGGGGTATCAATGCAATACAGAAAATGAAGTTAAATGAACAACTGTCCAAAGGGGCACTTGTGTAAATATGTAAACATGCAAGGAAACTAGTGCAATTTTCACAACTAAAATAAAATAAAAAAAAAAGAAATTGGACCTCTCTTTCCTTTCTTTCCACGCAGGGGCGGCTAGGGCTAGAGAGGAGTTGGCGGCGGCGGTCACGCACGAGGCGCGGCTTTGGTGGAGGCGGCGCGAAGGGCGGCCGCGCCTGGGCGTCGATGGGGCACCAAGGAGCGAGGGGGGCTGGCGCAGCCGAGGGCGGATGAGGCGGAGGGACCGCGCGGCGCTGAGCACGGCCTCGCGCGGGGCGGCGAGGCCAAGGGTCGGCGGGCCTGGATGGTGGAGGCGGCGGCTCACCGCGAGGAACCGAGGGGCGGCGCGGCGGCGTGGCCTGGGGGCGAGATCGGGCGCAAGGGGCTACAGCTGGAGGTACAGGGCCGGTGGCCTGGGGCGGCGGAGACGCGAGCGGGACGAGGCACGCAGCTGGCAGCCGCTGGCAGCGTCTATCAGCGGCTGCGCGCGGATGTCCTGGCCTTGGAGGTGGAGGCGTGCCGCACGCGAGGGGCTGCTCCAGCGGAGGAGCGGTGAAGCGGACGGGGGAAGCACGGACAGCGGTCGTGCGAAGGAAGGTGGAGTTCGGCGGGCGGGACGCGGCGGCTGCAGTTGCTGGCGGAGGTGGTGCCGGCCTCGGCAAGGGGCCGCGTCGAGCTGGAGGACGGCGGCCTGGAGGTGGTGCCGGCCGAGGCTCCTGTTTAACTTGTAAAAAAGTGTCTGCATTTACAGCGGTTCCCGTTTGGGTTCTCGCGTGTGTAAACATAGTAGAACCGTGTCCCTGTGTGCTGTGTGGATTGAATTTTAGATTAGGCTTGCACTAGCGGCTCCTCGAGCCACTCTAGGATTTGCTTGTGCTCGTAAATTATTAGGACCACACAATACACTTAAAAGACGCACCTAGACCGCAGAACTAGTCAAATCAACCTGTGCTCCACTCGCTAATTGAACTGCCTGTCTCGGAGCGGCTTTTCTCGTTTGCATTTGCATATAGTGTAAAATTTCAATTCAGTACTGCATCCCGCATTGTAGAGAGCTGGAGGCACTGTAAGTCTTCTTACTCAAGCATTCATCATCGTTTTCTCGATCGCATCGGCTTTTTCCGATTCTCTCCCTCTCTCGGTTTTCTAACCTAGGATAAAGGAATTGGGACTGGACGGTAGACGTGATTGCTTGTGTAGATTAATATCAGTGATAACTAATCTCTAAAATCAAGACTGCTAATTGAATTGGACCAAAAAATAATAAAAATTAACTCTTGTTTGCGGGAGAATAACCCCGACCTTGTTTTCAGGCTGAGTGAGGGTACTTGAGTGTGTGTGAGCACCTTAAGGTAGAGCCCAAATCCCCGTCTTCCATATCACGTTCCGACTAATCCTAGCAAATATCACAAGTCGAATTTTTCAGATTCACTGACTAGTACCAAGTAGCCTCCGCCTGTCTCAGGTAAATAGGGGCGAAATTGCGGTACTTTGCGACAAGCTGCCAGTAACCCCCCGGGGTGAAGTTCCGGCCTTGTCAGCCTCCGCCTGCTTGCAGGTAGATAGGGGTGTGGTCTTTGTATCCATCGACTTAGGATAGGAGCGAAGAAAGGAAGGAGCGGCGGTATCTTAGGCGACAGGTTAAACAGGGAAGACGCATCCGGCTCTGAGCCGACTTCCCTATAGGCCGCGTAATCCTTGCTATTTTTGCTTGAAAATCACACTTAAAAAAGTTTGTTTAGTTGTAAAAAAGTTTGTTTAGATGATGAACCTAATGGATTTTAGTTGCTCCTTTTTCTAGCTTAATGATTTCCGAGTTAATTAGATTAATTCTCATCTCATTTTGAATCCAATGTCCAATTCTAATTTCAATATCCAATTGTTGGAAAGAGTTGGTGATGGAAATGGAAATAAACATTCTCCTTGAGCTCATTTCTAAACTCCAAATAGTTTGGACTTAGATTAGAAATGATCAAGGAAGCTAGATTCAGCTCACTGGTACTTTCTCCAGCTCATGGAGACTTGGAGAGTGTGATGTGTTTCGTTGAGCTCACTTAGAGTGTGAATTATTTCAGTTCAAGCTCAACATTCGTAAGTGACACATTTTCGTAAAAAAAATGGTATAAACTCTGAAATCGGATAGACATCCAAGCTTCAAGTCACTATACATGGATAGTATGATCTCCCTGACATTATCTCCAAGTATTCGAGATTTCTGCTCATGAGTACTAATTGGAATATGACTCAATGATATCTATAATATGATAATAATTGTTAGTATCATGAATATGTGTATATCTAGGATTTTGTGGGTATGATCCACATCATATATTTTTAATCAATATGAATATTGATTCATAATAGTTAATATATTGATATATATATATATATGAATATGATTCTGTTGGAGTATTTGGTAGTGCGCCTATTGAGTTGTAGATGGGTAAATGGATACCTCGAGGATCCATTTACCCCATCCAGTTGTTTAGTCCCACATCGTCCAGTGGAGGGACTTGGAGGCTCTGGAGAGGCTATATAAGGAGCCCCAGACCTCCTGTATCCATTGAGAAAAGCAATAGAGAAACACGCCCCTTTGAGGGCTTCTCCTATGGTTTCATCCCGCTCCTCAAGGAGTAGGGTTCCACGTAAAATCATGGTGTTCCATGTCTATCTTTCTTGTTCTTATGCTCTGTTTTATCATTCCGCTTCTGCTTTCGATTTTCTAACATGGTATCAGAGCAGGTTTGATTCTCGAGGAAATATCTTCATTATTATTGTTCGAGGAGTTTTGTGTTCTTTATTTTTGAGTTCAAGATTCAATTAGGGTTTCATTGAAATCCTAATCATCTTGCTAGAGATTTGTTGGTCGATGCAAGTTCTGATTTATTCGGATAAGTGGAGATTCACGGGAGAAGAGTTTTCCTTTGAATTTTTTTAACAGCAGCAGGCGCATAATCTATAGGGTTTCGTGGGAAACCCTAATCTGGTCTCCACGACAACAAACGCCCTAGCGGCTCCTTCAAAGCCCTCCAGCGCACCCTCGACGGCGCTCCCCTTCTTCCAGATCTGAAACCACGAGGTTGCTTCGTGATCAGAGTTGAGCAGGATCATAGTCGTACTGTTCCAGATCTGAAACCACTGTGGCGCTCGGCGGCTGGCCTTGGCTGGTTGGGACTGCATGATCAGAGTCGCGCAGCGTGCGCGTGCGTGCCCCATCTCCCTCCAGTCGCAGGCGCAGGCGGAGTAACTCGGGCCCCTTCGTGATCGCCCAAGGCGCAGGCGATCAAGCGTGCCCCATCTCCTTCAAGCGACCTCCAAGTCCAAGAGGCGCCAACTCGCGCGCCTATGTCCAGGCATTCCCACCTCCGCGCGCCAGGCTTCGTGCAACGTTGACTTCCAGATTATCTCCAGGCGGCGTGGATATAAAGAGGGCCCCATCGGGGGAACCCTAACGCCAAATTGGGCTGACGATATATAAAAAAAGGAAAGAAAATGTGCGTTATTTGGTTTCGGCCCAAGTAAGGGCCGTGTTCTGTCCATAAAAAAAGGGGAGGCCGTATGATGTTTTTTTAAAAGGAGAAGGATCGACATTGTAAAAAAAATTGCAGTTCAAAAAAATGATTTAATAAAAAAAGAGAAGAAAAAGGTGCGTACAATAAAAAGCCGTACGCAAAGCAAAAAAAACAAGAAAAGCCATAAAAAAAGAAGAGATTGAAACGACTTAAAAAAATTGTTAAAAAAATGACTGCTTATAAAAAAGGGATTTTATCACTTGTGCCCCTCCGAGATCTCGTAATTTCAGTTATGCCCCTATCTTTTTGGTAATATCAGTTGTGTCCCTCACTTCTTGCTATTTTATCACTTGTGCCCCTCGGGTTAGTTGCCATCCATCCACATTCCAAACGGACGTTAACTTTGAGGACATAAACGGTATTAATTTTAAAAAAAGGGTTATATGGTCATTTTATACCCTCTTCCTCATCATCTTCACTCTTCTTCCTCTTCGGTCTTTCTTCCTCCTTTCTCTTCCTCCTCCACAGCTTCTCCCTCCTCCTCCTCGAGCTCTCGTGCAGCCTCCCCGGGCCGGAGCCTCCAGCTACGCCCACGTGCGCTGCTCTTATCAGGTGGGAGATATTCCACAGGAGTGGTCTCCTTTCGACCATGGATCTAAACCGAGCTCCTTAGCCTCTTCGTCATTTGTTTCTTCTTACCATCATCGTGAAGAACCAGAGTCTACATTTAAGATACATCAGCCTCTGACTTCAAAATCCGGTGAATCCAAGTTACCGAAAAGAGTTGCGGCAAGGGGAGCAGCGATGGTTTTAGCTGCTATATAGGTTGGCAGGGACAAGCGTTTGGCTTTGGGGCTTCTTTGTGCCACAGGCCAAGAAAGGCCTGCTTCTGAATTTTTCTCGCAAGAGAAGAAAGCCAAAAGTGACTAGAGAGAGGGGGGGGGGAATAGAAAATCCATTTTGGCACTAGCTCTGTGTTGGAGGAAGTTGAAAAGAAGGGCTCGATCATGGAAGTCTCAAATCACTAACACGGAGATGCGCAAGAGATCGAGATAAATATTCATGTGCCGGTTGTTGCATGTTTAGGTTGAGTTGCCTCCGTCTTCCTCCTCCTACGCTCCCGCACCTCCCCCCTGCGCGCCCCGCACTGCCCCCCTGCACGTCCCCTCCTCACCCAGCCCCAGCCCCGCACCTCCTCCCTTCGCCCCCTGCACCTCCCCCCTCTGCCGTCGCACCGCCGTCCCCGCCCGCATCCGCGCGCGCCGCTCCGTGATCCCCATGGCGGAGGTCAACTTCCTCTGCGTCCACAAGAAGCTCCGCTCCAAGCGCCTCGCCCCCGTCCTCATCAAGGAGATAACCCACCGCGTCCACCTCCAGGACGTCTGGCATGCCGCCTACACCGCCGGCGTCGTCCTACCCACCCCCATCACCTCCTGCCAGTACTGGCACCGCTCCCTCAACCCCAGGAAGCTCATCGACGTCGGCTTCTCCTGCCTCGCCCCCCACATGACCATGAGCCGCACCTCCCCTCCGCGCCCAACCCCAGCCCCGCACCTCCCCTCCGCGCCCAGCCCCAGCCCCGCATCTCCCCTTCGCGCCCAGCCCCGACCCCTACGCCCCCTGCCCTGCCTCCCCCGCACCCCCCAGGCCCCGCGCCCCCGCGACCCTGCCTCCCACGCGCTCCTGCGACCCCGCGCCCCCTAGCCTCGCTGCCCCCACGCCCCCGGATCGTCCTTGTCCGCCGTCCCTAGGTCACCTCCAGGACTTTCAGTTTTTTTAATTTGAGATAAATTTTTGATTAATTGATTCATGAAAATTCATCAAAAATTCAATAAAATTCACCGTTTGATCCGTAATGAGTGATATATCCGTGAAAATGCAAAAATTTTAAAGATTCGATGGATGCATGAATGTGTAATTAAGAGAGAGAAATTTTGAAGAGAAATGAAGAAGGACAAATGGAGGAGGAAGAAGATGAAGAAGAAGTCTGGACAATAGTACCCCTCTTAACTGCACCAAGGTTTGAAAAAATCATGGTTAAGTCAACTCATTGACGGTCAAATCTGACGGAAGGGCACAACTGATGACGGAGAAAGAAGTGAGGGGCACAACTGATATTACCAAAAAGATAGGGGCATAACTGAAATTGCGAGATCTCAGAGGGGCACAAGTGATAAAATCCCTAAAAAAATGAAAAGCCGCAAGAAATTTCTGTGGATATTCATGTGTACCCCTATTTGTCTTGTCTTCTCCCAACTTTGTCGATGCTCATTTTTCCGACAAGTATGGGAGAAAGGGGGAGTATATGTAGAGTCATATGTCTATTTCAGATTCTCCAGATTCAGATTATCCAGTCTCCAGACCAGTTCAGAATTTTCAGACTCTACATCAGATTTTGTCAGACTCGACGATTGATCCCGAGTCCTCAGTTTTCAGACACACATATGTTTGCGGTCATTTGCAGATGAGCATATGTTGCCATCATTTGTCCGTGGTCCCCATCATTATTCTTGTTTTATAGGCCAGAGTTTTCATGTGAGCCATATGGACTCCAGAGCAGAGGACCATTCCCTTGAGGGCAAGGGTTTTCATGTGGTATCATAGGTACACCAGAGCAGTGCACTATTCTCTGAGCCAGATGGGAGAGACCTAGTTCTCCGATGAGGAGACTTCAGGTGCAGTTTCAGACTCGATGGTCTGATTCCGAGTCTTCAGTTGACTCACACTCCAGCCCGTTCGTCCTCCTCACCTGCACGGCATGAGAAGCAACGTCCTCGACTGCAGCAATGTGCGTGTTGAGTTGATATTATCCGTAGTGTCTTGTACCGTTGAGTTGAGTTTCTTTATGTTTGTCCAAGCTGAGCATTGCATGCTCCAACTTGAGGGGGAGTGTTGGAGTATTTGGTAGTGCGCCTATTGAGTTGTAGATGGATAAATGGATACCTCCAGGATCCATTTACCCCATCCGGTTGTTTAGTCCCACATCGTCCAGTGGAGGGACTTGGAGGCTCTGGAGAGGCTATATAAGGAACCCCAGACCTCCTGTATCCATTAAGAAAAGCAATAGAGAAACACGCCCCTTTGAGGGCTTCTCCCATGGTTTCATTCATCCCGCTCCTCACGGAGTAGGGTTCCACGTAAAATCATGGTGTTCCATGTCTATCTTTCTTGTTCTTATGCTCTGTTTTATCATTCCGCTTCCGCTTTCGATTTTCTAACAGATTCATATATTAATTCAGGGCATAAATGTGAATCGGATTCATATTGGAAATTAAATGTAATTTGGATTTGCATTTTGTTGTAGGTAAGTCTCATAAATTTCTCAAATATAATAATTCCCAATTTGGACATCAATTAGGACAATGTGGTTGTCTACCGTGATTCCTAATTTGATTAGGACTCCTATTTTTTATTTTAATTTTGTTGTTTATAATTGAGAGGCAACTTGTCTCTCATTCCTAATTAAGACTAGGATATGATCTTAGCCGATAAAGGCCATCATCATAGTGGTGCCCCTTAGAGTAAGACTCTAAGGGGTGTCTACCATGAGTATGAAAGAGAGGGCTTGATTCTCTCTTGAAAACACATGAAATAGATGAAAGCCTTTGACTTCTAAGTAGACTTGATCATTAAGAGGAGAGTTTATAAAGTAGAAGACTCACGAATACACGTCCTCCCCTCTCTTGAAAGGGCATCTTGTGGTTATGAAATATACATGTTATGGTGGAAATTTTAAACTTGTAATAAATCTTGCAGATGACTCGAGGTTATATTGCCATCAAAACTTTTGTTTATTAAATCTCAAAAATTTAATAGTTGTATTAAAACTAAATACCTGAAGGCACATTATTTCGTAAATATAAATAGATTTGAAATCTCATCTAACATTCTCATCTTAAATTATGAATTTCTTTTATACAAAAATTGGATAGCATCATAGTAGCATACAATACATGCTCCAAAATAAACTAGAGTCCAAAAGATAGGGAAAGAGTTGTTGTGTAGCAGTATGTATATACAAAAAACACAAAAAAGATGCTTGAATTGTCAGGAAAGAGTTGCTAAAAAGTGTACAAAATACATAAATATGACGTGTGAAAAAAAAGATAGCCTGAAGATGAAGCCTGAAGCGGGAAGGCTGGTAAGGATGCAATAACACGAGCTTGTCGTGGCATAGGAGGGGCGGCAGATTCGTGGGGAGGTAACACCATTGCTAGCATCAAGAGGAAGTTTCACCTAGAGGTTGGATGCGTTGAAGCTATGGAGGCAACAATGATTAGGTTTAGTCAGGGGTGTGGTTAATGATTGTTTGCTTATTTTACTTTACCTTTAGTAGATGTGCTAATTGAACCTTTACTCAAAATACCATTTATGTTGCACGAGTCCCCATATTTAGTTTAATCGCCCTAAATATGCATTTGGGTTGCATATTAGCTCGTATCATATGTGCTCGCTTCTTGTTTAAGCCATAGTTACAATTTCCCCCTTCTTATCAGCCACAACTTTATCTTGACCTTAATAGCAACACTGATTTTCTAAATACACATACAATCTTGAGAGGAACGAGTCCACTATTCCTTCATCTTCACTATGTTCACAATAAAAGGTAGTAATGTAGAGCTTCATGCTAATCCCCTCCCAGTAATTCTGAGTCCCCTCCTTATTTACTATCTTGTCGATAGAGGACAACACATTTGTGAAGTCTTCTCGATGTGCATCAGAGGAGGGGTCCAAGCACCCCACTTGTCCTTGCATGAAATCAATAGTCAACAATGTAAGCATACGGTTTTGTATTCAGATCCATATAACAACAACAAAGCTTTTTCCCACAATTAAGTAGGGTCGGCTACATGGACATTTTGCCTCCATTCATCTCTATTTTAGGTCAATCTCGGGCTTAAAAGCAAATAACTAAGATCTCTTCTTATAATCTCTTTCCAACACTTATTGGGCCTTTGCTGCCCTCTCTTAACCAGCTCAACATCCCAATTCTCTCATCTTCTAACCAATGTATCAACCGACCTCTTTTACAAATGGCTAAACCCTCTTAAATGATTTTCTCTCATTTTATCCTCTATCGAGCTACACCGGCTTTCCTTATGATTGCATCATTCGGAATCCGATCCTTTCGTGTATGACCACGCATGCACGTTAGCATTTTCATTTCTACTACCATAATTCTCTGCACTTGTCTATGGTTCACCGACCAATATTCTGATCCATAGAGCATGACTGGTCTCACGGAAGATTTGTAATAATTTCCTTTGACTTTTAAAGGGATTTTCTTATTACAAAGAATAATAGAGGCTCCTCTCCACTTCAACCAACCTGTATTTATTCTATGAGTAATATATCCATCAATTTTCTTATCTTGTTACAAAATAGATCTCAAGTATCTAAAATAATCTTTCTTCTGAATGTTATTGTCTCTAATTGTCACCCCGAATCCTTCACCTTTGTTTCCATCAAATGTTACTCAGTATATTCAGTCTTAGCCCTACTTATACGAAATACTTTAGTCTCTAAGACATGCCTCCAAACCTTCAACTTCTCATTTACTCCACCTCTTGTCTCATCAATAAACATAATATCATCGACGAACAACATCCGAAAGCCTAAGAAATAAATCCCCTTCCTATAAATCCAAAATCCGAAAGGCAACCCATTCCAAAGTCGAAACTTTAAGAAATCAGCTACAACCATCATCACATTGACCATGCCCTTTATAAGTAGTGAAGACCTAAGGGGTCAACCTCCCACGGTCCTCCAACTCCCCTGTCTGGTTACAAACATACAAAGAGACTATTCTCCATTTGTATTCTCGAGAACATGGTACTCCATTTCTAGACATGGTAATCATCATATTGACATATTTCAGCAAATTTTCACTAGATTCATTTTTCATCCTTAAGTAGAAGACCCTCGACACGTAGGAATTTACTCTATTGGACATCTATCCTTGCAACTATGCCAACAAGGATAAAAAAAGCAGAAGGAAATGCATGTAAATAGAGGCTAACATCAACCTCAACAGATCCACCTGATTACCCTCGAAAGCACTTTGGAAGTTCAACCTAATAGATGTCCTTTTATTTGATTCAACATCAGGCCCAATCCCCGTATATCGATGAACTCACTCTGAGATGATCAGAAGTGAGCCCAAATAGGTAATCATCATGCTTCCACATGGAGTAGATAAAAGTAGTGATTTACCCCCAATGGTGAGGCCATCACTGAAAGAGGACATCATTTCATCCAAACCACATATAAACTGACTAAACAAATGACCATCGTAATGTATCATACGAGTTGCCTAGTTGCATATCACTTCTCTAAAGGAAGCTCTATGTCGTGTGTCCCTTCCAAGAGGCAATCACCTCAACCGCAGTATGAAAACTCTCGAATTGAAAGGCCCTTAATATAGTTACTTTACGCCTGGAGATGATGTCCCTTACCGCCTAATACAGGCATCTTGTCAACAATTTGGCAAGGATCATGTAGATGGTGACAGAAAGTGCTAGAGGTTGGAATTCCACTACCCTCTCAACAATAACCCTTTTCAATAGTTGGAACTTAAAGAATCTATTAAGCAACTCAACACTCACATTCCTGTCCATGTAATCACATATCATTGTTATGATGTCCTTAACCAGGATCAAGAATTCCTTATTAAACAGATTGAAAATCCATCAGGCTATGGAGAACCCTTGCTTTAAAGACTTTAACGTCGACACTATCTCCTCTTCAATAACATCCCTGACTTATGTTAACGTAAAAGCTGCTCATACTCACGATCTCCAGGATCGCCTACCGTCATCTATTCTGAACTATAAGAGATTAAGATAACAAAGAAGCTCCAATCTCCATACTACCATCTACCTCCTCGTCACTAACTAGATGGTGATCAATCATGTTACTCCAATTGTTGCCATTAGCAAATAAATGAAAGAATCTTGTATTTGCATCCTCTTATTTCAGCTACATCTTAATTGATTCCTCTAATCTATCTCAACTTTCTTATCATCACTTCACACAGCAAGATATTCCCTTTCCACGACCTTCTTGTCCGTCTCCGGAGGATCATGCTCCTCCACCATGCCATTAGAGTGCACAACTCCAATGCATTGTTCCACCTTATCAAGCGCTCCACCCTTAGTATGTTTCCTACTCCAACAGGTAAGACACAAAGGATTCACCCTGGCTTCCAAAGTCTCGGTAGTTGTCAAAGTACTTATGTCTACCATCTAGTGGTATGCCACTACATTCTAAAAACCGACCTTTGATGCTATTGAAACAGGAAGTAGGACCCCATCTCTCTTTCCTCCTATGAACGCCGAAGGAGAGACTTGTGATCCCAAAGAGTTTGCAAAATGAGGTCAGTCTTAGCAAAGCCAACACAATAAGAAAACAATGCAAAAGGGACCTTGACATGGTCTTCATAGTGCTTGTTTACAAGGAATGGTAGGAGTCAAGAGATCCACCAGTCCAAGTTCCTCTACGATGTTAAAAAAATCAAACATCCCATATCTCCAAACATAGCATTCCTTCTGTTGATCCAGTAGGGGATTGTCACGTTAAAGTCAATGCAACTATATTGGGCCTCTCATCTATGGATAATACCATTGATCTCAAGTTCGCCCACAGCTCACCCCTTAGGTGGTAATTAACTAATGATTAACTACTCCACTAAAAGATAAAATTATCTTATAAGTGTATAAGGACAGTTGCCAGAGCACGTGAGTCTTCCCACAAATCCATCAATGCAAAGTCAAATTTCCATACAATCTGTTGACCTTTGATGCATGCACCTAACTCATGGATTGCGAGAACGAAGCCATATCTATCTAGATCAGCTCATGTTCACCCCACGAGGCCCACTTAGAATTTTATAAGAGGATGGTGTTTGTTCCTCACCCTGGCAACTTGTTTTGAACATTACACTATCTCCTTTTTCAGGTTAACCTGATCACCGTTGGGTTGTCATGCCAGTGGTGGGTTTATGCATGGTCACATATTGAGGATTGTGCTCACCAAGGTGCCACATGCTGCATGTTGAGGATTGTGCCCGTCGAGATGGAGTGGGCCTCTCAACCCATGACGAATGTTATGAATGGTTGCTCTGTAGAGCTCGGTGCATCAACATTCAACACATACACTGTGGAAGGGAAAGAAAAAAAATGTATTCCATCTAACCCTAGAGCTCTCTTATATAGGAGAAAAGCTCAAAGGGTAAATTACATAAACAAGACAATAGAAATAAACAATATGGGAAAAGGACAAAATAACATAAATATCTTAACACCCCCCCTTAAGCTGGAGCATACATATCTATCATGCTCAGCATGGAACAACAGTGATGAAAAGGACCTCTAGCAAGAGCTTTAGTAAACATGTCTGTAATTTGATCTCCTGATACTACATAAGAGGTTGAGATAAGCCTGGATCAAATCACAAGTATAGTGCCGTCCACCTCAATATTCTTTGTCCTTTCATGAAATGCTGGATTATTAGCTATGAATAAGGCTGCCTAATTGTCGCATTTGAGATGCATAGGAAGAGGCACTTCAATTTTTAAATTGGTTAAGACATATTTGACCCACATCATCTGCGTACTACCTTGAGCCATTGCCCTATATTCTGATTCCGCACTAGATCGAGCAACAACAGTTTGTTTTTTATTGTTCCATGAGACCAATGAGCTGCCAACAAACACAATGAACCCTGAAGAAGACTTCTTGTCCTTAGGACACCCAACATAATATGCATCTGCACGCCCTGTAACTGAGAGAGACGTATCTCTTCTAAACAGAATACCTGCACCTGGAGATGACTTCAGATATCTCAAGATCATGAACACTGCATCCATGTGCGCCTGCCTGAGTTGCTCCATAAATTGACTTACTTGCTTACAACGAAAGATATATCGGGCCTGGTAATAGTTATATATAATAATTTCCTTACCAGCTCTTTGTATCGTCTCTTGTCCACCTGCTCAGATTCATCATCATGGAGCTTCGCATTAGGATCCATCGGGTTGTAGCTGGTCTACATCCTGTCATACCTGTCTCAGATAAAAGATCAGTAACATACTTCCTTTGTGTCATAACCTTACCCTGCTGATTTCGTGCAAAGTCCAGGCCAAAGAAGTAACGAAGCGTGCCAAGGTCCTTGGTAACAAACTGCTGTCCAAGGAAATCCTTAACGGCTTGAATGCCCTGTTCATCGCTGCCAGTGATAACAATGTCATCAACATAAACCAGAATGACTACAATACCTCTCTGGTTTCTCTTTACAAAGAGAGTATGATCTGCAGTAGATCTGACAAACACTTCTGTTCAATCTATTCTGAGAGCGTCTGAAACCAAGCCCTCAGACTCTGCTTAAGGCCATATATAGCCTTATGAAGACGGCACACCATACTGGACTCCCCCTCAGCAGCAAACCCAGGTGGCTGCTGCATGTAAACCTCTTTCTGCAGATCACCATACAAGAAAGCATTCTTGACATCTAATTGGAAAAGCGACCAATCACGTACCACATCAACAACAATAAGTATCCGCAAGGTAGAATGACGTGCTACAGGAGAAAAGATGTCCTGATAATCCACTCCATAGGTCTGGGTGAACCCACGAGCAACCAGCCTGGCCTTGTATCTGTCTACGGTACCATCAACCCGATGCTTCATAGTAAATACCCACTTGCTCCCAAAAACAGACGCACCTGGTGGAGCATGGATTACACTCCACGTACCTCGTGACTGTAAAGCTGCCATCTCCTCCTCTATTGCCAAACACCACTGACTGCTTTGCAATGCCTCCTGATATGACCGTGGTATCTCTACAGCTGACAACCCCACAACAAAGTGCTGGAAATCCTTGGAAAGACGCTCCAAGGAAACATGCGAACCAATAGGGTGCATTGTGCATGCACGTTTCTACCGCCGAAGTGCAATAGGCATATCCAGATCGTCAGCAGTAGTAGAGATAGTATATGCACCCTATACCTCAGTCTGTACAGCCAAATCACCCGTGCCATCGGAAGAACTCAAATGCTCAGTACATACCTTGGGCATGCTGGATGATGGAGGAGGCACATGAGCATGGGGCCTTCGCTAGTAGACCTGAGAAAAGAAAATAGAAGATGGTGGTGGAGGTGGTGGTGGTGGTGGTGATGGAGTAGAACATAGTTGTGACGGAGGAAGAGGCATATAGATCTCTTCTCCATCCTCTAAAGGAGTAAGCATGTCACCTGTGGGACAGAAATACATAATGGACTCAAAGAAGGTGACATCAGCACTGGCATAGTACCTGCGTCGAACAAGGTCAAAACAACGATATCCCTTTTGGGTTTTGGAATACCCAACAAACACACATTTAACAGCTTTGGGAGAGAGCTTGTCAAGACCAGGAGAGTTTATGAACAAACGCTACATAACCAAAAACACGAGGAGTAAGCGAGAAGAGATCCGTCTCGGGAAATGCAATCAAGAACGGGATCTTCTCCCTCAGTACCGAAGAAGGCATACGATTTACCAGATAACAAACAGTTAGAACCGCATCTCCCCAATAGGAACGAGGAGCACGACTCTGAATCAAAAGGGTTCTGGTAACATCCAAAAGATGGCGGTGTTTCCTTTCGGCCACCCCATTCTGTTAGGAAGTATATGCGCATGATGTCTGATGCACAATACCATGAGACCTGAGAAATTGAGAAAGATGAGAACTGCAAAATTCTAGTGCATTATCAGAACGTATGAACTTGACTTTTGTAGCAAAAATACTCTTTATTTCATTAATAAAAGACTGAATAACATCAGACTTGTTCTTAAGAAGAAAAGTCCAAGACAATCGAGAAAACTCGTCAACCGCAACAGGATAAAATCTGTATCCCTGATGATCTGGGACACGACTAGGACCCCAAATATCAAAGTGGAGCAACTCAAACAGTCTATGACTACTTGGACCCGGACGACTCTGGAAAGTCGAGCGATGATGCTTCCCAAGCTGGCAGGCCTTGCACTGAAAAGTGGAGCGAGGAGAAATTTGTGGAAGTTTATGACTCAGCTTTTGCAGAGGAAGATGACCAAAACACAGATGCCAGATATATGGAGAAACAAATCCAGTATGGAGAGAAGAAGAAGCGCCAGCATACGGAGACTGCTCTAGTCTGTAGAGGCCCCTTTGCTCACGACCAGTTCAAATCACTCTGCCCGTGAGTATGTCCTGAAACACAAGAGCAGAAGGATCAAATATGGCACGACAATGTAAATCTCTTGTGATTTGACTAATTGATAATAGATTCATTGAAAAGTCAGGAACATAGAGAACATTCTGAAGCCTCAATGTAGAAGTCAACTGCATCTCCTCCTGACCAGTGATGGGGTCGTGTGTCCTATCTGCTATCACAACTGATCGTCCAGGCTGAGTAGGACGAAAAACACTAAACTGACCTATGTCACCACAGAGATGATGGGATGCACCGGAATCCATGATCCATTCCGATAAGTCGATCCTGTAACAATTAGTAAAAGCATATTCTATACTTGATGTAGATGCAGTTGCTAAGGCAACAACCTCCGAGGATCCTGAAGGAGAGCTAGTGGATCTAGACGTGCCATGCATAATCTCTCTCAGTCGTGCTACAAACTCATCAAACATCTAATAAGATGCAGGTCATGTACTCCCAGTCTGTTCTCCTCCGCAACTCTGGCCGACGCAGGAAACCCATGCTTAGAATAACAAGTTTCCTTAGAGTGGCATGTCCTGTGGCAGTAAGTGCATGGCTGACGGGGTCGACCACCCCTTCTCTGCCACGGTTGGGACTCCCCCTACCACGATATAATGTATGGCTGCCACTACCATACGCCGCCATCGCTGAAGACGTCTGGTTGTACAATACTACCAGAGGATATAAATAGTCTACTCAATCTGCGATACGCCTCCTCCATAGGAGGTATGGTAGCATCAGTGAGGATCTGGGCACGAGCTGCACCATACTCCGAATCCAGGGCTGCTAGAAATGCTCCAGTCATCACAGATTTTCTGTATGCCTTGAGCTGCTCAGGTGTAGTAGTCAAGGGTATGTAGCCATGTAACTTCTCGAACATACCCCTCAAAGAAGTATAGAGGGTATGAAGAGGGCGACCATTCTACTTCGATGTGAAGATATCATGCTGGAGCTGAAGTATCTTCGACTCATTCTTCGTCGGATAGTATGTCGCAGCAAGAATGTCCCACATAGCCTTTGCAGTAGGCTGACTCAATATATCATTAGCTATCTCCGTGGATATAATCCCAGATAGCCATACGCGAGAATACACATCATCTGCCTTCCATGAGGCATTTGTCTCAGTCTTGTCACGTGGCTCCTCTGTCGTGAGAATATGCTTCTTGCCATTACATTGCATCAAACTCATGAATTGCATGGCCACAATGGGTGTCGGACCTATGAAGGCACCCAGGGATGGGATTTCCGCTTTGTTGTCAGACATGATGACAACTATCTTCAAGACTGGGCTGGCAACTATAGATACCAAGCGTTTACATTGACATACAGGAAGATGGTTGTGGGTGTAGACTCATGCCACAACCACTTCCATTCACTGAAGGCTCCTAGGGAAGGCTAGGGTGTGTCTAGACTATCAAGTCACACCCTAGATGTGCGTGTGAATCGCACAGACGTACGCGCAAGAAGCATGCAGGCGAGCAGTGCACATGGACTTGGGGGGCACATACAAACGTGCGTAGATGTGCGTGCAGGAGCAGAGGCTGTGCACAAGCGCACAGACGATGCGCAGGTGATGTGCGCGCAGGCGCACGGGCAATGTGCGTGCAGACCACACGCGCGTGCGGCAGCACGAAGATGTGTAGTGCTCGCAGGCGCACTGGAGCGCATAGGAGCGAGCGACGACGTGCGGCATGCGGCAGGGACCTAGGGCTTTCGGTCGGGGCTAGGGCTTTGGGTACAGGCTCCGATCTAGGACCATTGCTCTGATACCACGTGGAAGGGAAAGAAAAAAATTGTATTCCATCTAACCCTAGAGCTTTCTTATATACGATAAAAGCTCGAATGATAAATTACATAAACAGGACAATAGAAATAAATAATATGGGAAAGGGACAAAATAACATAAATATCTTAACATACACCAAAGTGGCATCGATGTCCAGTAACAAAGGAGAGAAACTTACATCGAATAATGAAGTCACATATCAATGAACGAAGCTACAAGAGCACGATCACTCCTTCCAGATTATCATCTCTCTTTTTTTCTTGTATAAGAGATGAGTCACTAATCCGGGAGAGAATCTAACGAAATATTCATAAAGTTTTGTTGTAAAAGAATTAAGATACACTCTCAAGGAGATATGCTTTATCTAAAATATGGCTTCTATATTGTAGAAAAAAGTGAAAAACATGATTATACAGGGATGCTCGTCACATCCAAGATGAGATTCGCCTCATTTTGAAATCGTACACTATTATTATTCATTGAATTTTTATTGATGCTAGAAATCGCAATGCTTTTAAATTTACTCATTATCAACATAGTTAATTTGAAAGCATGCAACAACTGATTGCCATGACTGGTGTGATTTTTGCGAATGCTTTAGATTTTTTGGATTCTGTTGGTTGTTTGGCTCCAATTGGGTTTTTTGAGATATTTGTTATCTTTAGTATTATTTTTCTTATTTTCTATTTATTTTGTCTTCTTCTTGTAATTTACCTGATAGGTTCCTCTCCTATATAAGAGAACCCGAGGGCCTCTCTTTAGTGCAATTGATTATTTTCCTTCTACATGGTATTGGAGCGACGATCCTAGACCGGAGTTCTCGTATCCCACCCTAAACCTAACCCTACATGTCCCGCCTACTCCTAGCGCCATCGTCGCCGCGGCTTGCGCTCTACCCCACCCTCGGTCGCCTAGGCCTTCTGCCACAGCCCATCCGGTCGCTCGGCCATACTTATTGCCAGACTGCCCAAGCCTTCCACCCCGGCCACCCGACCTTCGACCCCTTGCCTCCTGACTGCCTGGGCTACTGTTGTAGACCGCCTAGGACCGTCGGTCAGTCCTCCCAACCCCCTCAGGCTGTCGACCGTTCCTCCCCGACCGTTTTGGGCCGTCGTTGGCTCTCCTCTGCCCCTCTGTGCATCCCTACGGCTTGAGTTATTATTTGCTTCGGTCTGATTTTGACCGGAGAACATGATTTCAGACCTAAAAATCACGTTTTTGGCCCTACCAAGCAGCGGAGATTCATGAGGATGGTTGTATGAGCCTACACGTACAACCAATCCTCCGTATGATCATGTAGACTTGTTCATATCGGTGTACTAAGTTGAGTTCCATTGGCCAGAATTTTTTCTTCATGTCATAGAACAAGGATGATATCTTTTTGTCTAGAGCGTTCAAGGGCCCAACTCCCATCGTTAAGGTGGACGAGACCAACTATGACTTGCGGTCCATGCAATTCCTCTCCCTCATGCAGTGCAACAAGGAGCATATTTTGACAGATCCAGAGCCAACGGATAAGACCGGGGCAAATGCTTCTTGGAAGCAAGATGATGCATATGTGCGTGTTTGGCTTTGTGGGACCCTCACCACAGAAATAGCCAATGATATTCTGAATCAACCCACCTCCAAGGCGATGTGGGATACTTTGGCATCCACCTATGCTCAACCGAAGAATGAGGCCAAGATTCTTCAGCTACAGTTTGATATCTACAATGCCAAGCAGAATGGTCGTCCTCTGCACATGTACTACTCTTTGCTTCATGGCATGTTCGAGATGCTTCATAGCTACATGCCTATCACGACATCTACTGAGCAGCATAAGATGTATAGGAACTCCACGATGGTTGTAGCCTTCATAGTTGGACTTGATACAGAGTATGACACTGAGCGTACTCAACTTCTTAACGGAGCTACCATACCTCCCATAGAGGGGCCTATAGTTGTCTTAGCTGGATTATCATGCCTTCTACAATCACTTCTCCGTCCTCTTCAGCGATGGCCGCCTATCGTGGCTGTGGAGGGACGATCCAATCCAGAGGACATACCCCTTGTGGCAGAGGCAGGGGACACCAGCTTGGCCCCTGCCCTTACTGTCGTAGGCCTAGACATGCAGAGGATACATGCTACCAGAAGAATGGATATCATGTTTCTGGTCGTGTAACTGAACAGATTACGCCTCTAAGGAATACAGCTTCCCAGGTTGATCTTCGCCTGGATGATATTTTCTCTCATATTCGAGAGATCATGACTCCCACTATTGGCACCACCATTACATATACCGTAGCCGTAGCCAGTCTCTCCGAGCTCTCCAGGTATCACCTATGCATTTACTGGTAGTACTGGTGCAGACATGACACAATGGATTATAGACTCTGGTGCTTCACACCACCTATGTGGAGACAGAGCGCAGTTCAGGTCCTACAGGACCATACCACATGGCAGATGGGTTGTCATTGCGAATGGCGACCACTTACCGGTTATGGGACATGGGGAAGTGCATTTGGCGCCGTCTATGCACCTTCAAAATGTTTTATATGCTCCTGTTTTCAGATGAATTTACTATTCATTAGTCAGATTACTAAGGATCTGCATTGTCGTGCCATTTTTGACCCTTCATCTCTTGTGTTTCAGGACATACTCATGGGTAGGGTGATTGGATGTAGCCATGAGCAGCGGGGGATTTACAGACTGATCCAACCTCCTCATGTTGGTGTTTCTACTATATATACTGGACTAGTCTCACCATATCTGTGGCACCTTTGTTTTGCTACCCATTGGAGCTTTGGAACAACCACCACTGGTAAGGTCAATTCTGTTTTGGGGCCACCCCTGACTCTACCATTATTATAGGGGTATTAGGTTCGGGACAAAGAAAGATCAAGACAGCATATCAATTTTTACTATATACTTTATTGGGATCTGTTTTTATGCTATTATATTTTCTCTTGATTCTTCTCCTACCAGGAACCGCCGATTTACGAATCTTATTAACCACAGAATTTAGTGAGCGACGCCAAATCTTCCTATGGATTGCTTTTTTCGCCTCTTTCACCGTCAAAGTTCCTATGGTACCGGTTCATATGTGGTTACCCGAATCCCATGTAGAGGCACCTACGGCTGGATCCGTTATCTTGACATGAATTCTTTTAAAATTAGGAACCTACAGGTTTTTAAGATTTCCAATACCATGTTTCCCGAAGCGACACTTCGTTTCACTCCTTTCATTTATACTTTAAGCGCGAATGCAATAATATATACTTCCTTGACCACTTTAAGACAGATCGATCTTAAGAAGATCATTGCCTACTCTTCAGTAGCCCATATAAATCAGGTGACTATTGGTATGTTTAGTCGGGCGTCAAATTTTAGGTCACTTACTCTGTAGAAGCTGTGTCATGTTCTCCCTCAGATGTCTACGAGATCCTCTTTCTAGTGTGAGGCATGTCAGCTTGGGAGGCATCATGATTCTTCTTTTCTATCCCGTCAGAGTCAGAGCAGTTCTCAGTTATTTGAGCTCTTACATTTAGACATTTATGGTCCAAGTCGTGTTCCTGATAACCAAGGACATCATTTTTATCTAATTGTTGTCGATGATTTTTCTAGACTTTGCTTGATGTGACCAGAACCTTACTGATATAGAGTCGTGCTCCTCATGCTTACTGGGGAGATGTTGTCCTCACTGCATGCTATCTAGTGAACTGCATGCCCTCGTCTGTGTTGAGAGAGAAGATTCCTTTCTCGATTGCATTTTCCGAGAATGATCTTTTCTCCCTTACACCTCGTGTGTTTGGTTATGTTGCATTTGTTCATGATGTAACTCCTGATCGTGACAAGCTCTCTCCCAGAGCTGTCAAGTATGTTTTTAATTGCTACTCTCGTACCCAGAAAGGGTACCACTGCTTTGATCCGCTCAGGCAGAAGTACTTTGTTAGTGCTGACATCACATTCTTTGAGTCAGTCATGTATTTTTCTCCTACAGGTGACAGACTGGCCCCATCTGACTTTGATGATGAGATCTATATGCCTCCACCTCCTACGCATACACCACCACAACTACCACCTGCTCCTGTCGCTCCACCTTGTACTGTGACTTAGTTTTTGCCACATGTTTTTTCTCGCGGGCTTCGCACTGTTCCCCCCTGCTCACAAGTCTTTCCCATCATCCAGCACGCCTCATGTATGTAATGAGCACATTGTTTCTACTTCTGTCCATCAGGATTCCATACAGGATGAGCTGGTGCTCTCTCAAGAGGGGAACTCACAAGTCATAGACTTGGTAGATGATCTTGATGTACTGATTACTCTTGCAGTCCAGGTTTCCTTGAGCATGCTGTCAGAGGATTTCAGGAGGTTTACCTTGGCACTATCTACCGTGGAGATACCACGGACATATCAGTGAGGCTATTCAGGACAATTAGTGGAGGTTAACTATGGGTGTTCACTGTGAATCACCGTGCGGTCAACGTGCATTGCTATAAGGCGAGACTTGTGGCACATGGGTTTACCCAGGCATATGGAGTGGATTGTCAGGATACTCTCTCTAGTTACCAAACATTCTACTCTGCGTATTCTGCTCTCTGTTGTTGTGACATGAGATTGACCCCTTTACTAGCTTGATGTGAAGAATGTCTTCCTCTATGGTGATCTATATGAGGAGGTCTACATGCTGCAGCCATCTGGGTTCGCTACTGAGGGGGAGTGTCAGAAGGTTTGCATGCTACACAAGGCTATCTATGGCCTTAAGAAAAGTCCAAGAGCATGGTTCTAGAAGCTCTCGGACTTCATAGAGCAGTAGGGGTTTGTGCGATCGGCGGTCGATCACTTTTGTTTGTGCAGAGGACCCATTGAGGTATTGTTGTCATTCTTGTTTATGTTGATGACATTGTTGTTACAGGGGATTATGAACAGGGCATTCAGGATGTCAAGGACTTCCTAGGCCAACAGTTTATGACTAAAGACCTTGGGCATCTACGTTACTTCCTTGGACTGAAGTTTTTCAGGAACCAGCGAGGTCTTGTGATGACCCATAAGAAGTACTTTACAGATCTTCTTTCAGAGACATGCATGGCAGTTTGCAGACCTGCCACTACTCCTATTGATCCGAGCATGAAGCTCTATGATAATGATACTAAGGAGGTCGACAAGAGAAGGTACATGTAGCTTGTTGTCAAGCTACTATATGTGACTATTACCAGGCCGACATATCCTTTGTTGTGAGCAAAGTGAGTCAGTTTATTTAGCAGCCCAGACAGGCACATATGGACACAGTCCATATGATTTTGAGATATATGAAGACTTCACTTGGTACGGGACTTCTTTTCAGTAGAGGCACATCTCTTTCAGTTATAGCATGTGCAGATGCATATTATGTTGGGTGTCCAATGGATAGGAAGTATACATCATGCTTTGTTGTGTTCATTGGGAATTCCCTAGTTTCATGGAAAAGTAAGAAGCCAGACTGTGGTTGCTAGATCGAGTGCTAAGTCAGAATACAGGGCAGGTGCAGGCTAGCACAGAGATGATGTGGATTAGATCTGTTCTTACTACCCTGAGTACAGAGGTGTCTCTTCCCATGCACCTCCAATGTGACAATCAGACTGCTCTTTTTATTGCCCACAAACCAGCCTTCCATGAGAGGACGAAGCACATAGAGTTGGATTGTCACTACACTCGTGACATGATACAGAAGAGTCTTATTACCACCACACATGTTAGCTCTGGAGACCAGACAACAGATGTTCTTACTAAGGCCTTAGCCAAAGAGCCTTATCAGAGATTATGTTCCAAACTGAGTTTGATCGATCTCTACGCTCCAGCTTGAGGAGGAGTGTTGAGATATTTGTTTTCTTTAGTATTATTTTTCTTATTTTCTTTTTTTTTGTCCTCGTCCTGTAATTTACCCAATAGGTTCCTCTCCTATATAAGAGAGCCTGAGGGCCTCTCTTTAGTGCAATTGATTATTTTCCTTCTATAGGGTTGGTTCAGACATTGAAAGTATCTTGGCTCTGACATGTGGGACCTATGGTTCGTTAGTAAAGTGTTGGTGTTCCTCCAAGAGCATTTTTATGTGGAAAATGTTTTAGAGAGCACTAAGGCTATTTCGGATCCCTATACGTGCAATTAACTTTACAATAATATCAATATAAATGTTCTGGGTGTACATCATTCTTACCCTTAAAAAGCAATTTGTATCCTAGGTTGAGCGCTCGGTCCAATTGTCTTATGTAGTGACTGACCAATTGGATAATGGCTAGTTCGTTAAACTAGTTGGGACAATCATTCAACTATTTTGCTGATGAGTCGGAATTTTTTTTAAAGAAAACGGGCATCCACCGTTTAGGTGTGCGCAAAAAACTTCACAATTTATCACTAAAAAAGTATTACCAGGCCTAAAGATGTACATTATAATTTTGCTTTTGAAGTTCTAGCTCTCATTCACGCCTTCGCATGTGCCGCCACAGTTTTCGCGTAGAAACGCTCTAGAAGAAAAATCACTCCATTTCTGACCAACCACAAGGCCCAGACCAAAGCCAAACATCCCGACCTCTCGTTCTCTGTGCCAGTCCAATCAGTCCCAATGGAATTCCAGAACCTCGAAGAACTGCCAAGAGCAAAACCCTGGTAGCCCAACAGCTTCCAGGCTGCCACGGAGCTCCCACAACTGAAGATGTGGTTTGTATCCTCTATATTCCCCATGCAACAGGGGCACATCGAGTCCATCGTCGGAACAAGTTTTGAAAATCCTGTGCCACACTGCAAACACCTCTCCAGAAGTAGGAAGGTGACAGACCAAGATCCCTAGGACCCGGGAAAGAGAGTCCGGACACATACAATGAGTCACAATTGACCTATTCCTTTTTTGCATATTAATTATTTAATCATACATTTCATATAATTCCGTTGATAAATAGTCAATCACATAATAAATGTCGCATTTCATTTGTTGAAATTTAATCTCTTCGAATTCATCTATTGTGGTTGCTATTTCCCAAAAAATATGCTTGCTGTTACAATTTTTGTGCCTTGTATAAACAATTTATCTTGTAAATTTCCAAATTTAGGGAGTGTTATTTTGAATTTATTAACTGTTTGTGTGGTGATTCTTTGGATGACATGAACTTTTTTATTTAAATATATATGTTAAAAATAATTAATCAATATATAACAAGAATACCATCCTAATCACTATTTAGATTTTATTCCATGAGCTACCTGACTGGCTATAAAAGGCCGACTGTTATAAACGTAACGATTTTAATGATGCTTTTCTATTCTGTTAGAAAACATATTTCTCATTTTCTATACGGTGTCCTCACTTGAAAAAAAATTGCAGGATCATGCTGTCGTCCTGATGTTATGGGAAGTTATCAAATATTTATCGAAGGAGAACCAAATGAAATTTTTGAAGTACGTAATTGTTTACAACTTTTTACCAGCATACAAATAAAGACGTGGTGCTTGTTGCACATTCATGGACACAAAAAGAATATTTTTCACATCAAAAAGTTGTTGCTGGGGAACTTAAAATCGCATGTTCACCATTAGGAGAGGCATTATTCAGTGTTCTGAGTGATGTCCAAATTTCTCTTAAACTGTCATGTAGAATTAAAATCAGTGCTGATTTTTCATACAGAATTGCTTCAATATCAAACATTTATATGAATATCTTTTTTGGTTAAGTTGATCGGATGAGGGTATCTTGTTAGGTCTAGCCCTAACTTAGATGTACGTTTTCTGTTAGTTCATACTATATAAATAGCAACTATTCTGATGGAAAACATGAGTTTTGTAATTTCTTTTTACCCTATAACATATTAGAATTGTCCTAGTTGACGAATTACATTTGTATTTCATATATTTTTTAAAGAGTAAAGGAATGCTAAATGAATCAATCAAGTTTCCCACTCTCTTCCTTTATGCATTTGTTTGTGGGTACGCATGTGTGCTAATGAAGACTCAATGAGTCTACTAAACCCTATTTAATGACTATCAGTTGTTCTGATCTTTTGTTCCATGAAATTGTTGTCAGTTGGGGTCCGCATGAAGATGGAGTCTTTGATTAGAAGATTTTTCTAATCCGATGGCTGCCAAGAAAAGAAGGGAATTCACCTGGTAAATTGGGGCAAGATTATGAATGCAAAGAAGTGAAGTTTGGGGTGTTGAGGGTTGAAGGAATGAATAAGGCACTTATGGCGTAGTGGGTGATGCGGCTTTGGGGGAACTCTAAGGATCTTGTCTATCTCCTTTTGAGGAGAATATATGGGATATATGGATCCTGGGAGACCATCCGGGTACATGGTCCATCCTCACGATGACAAGATGTGGCTAGGATCCTTCTTGTGTTGGCGATTAGGATATGACCTGTCCTTGGGAAATGGAGAAAAATTTAGATTCCGGTTAGATGATTGGATGGGAGATGATGTTTTGGGGGAGTGTTTCCTGTGGCTCTTTGCCCTAGCCCCTAACAGAGACGGATTGGTTCAACAAATGCGGGAGCATGGCACGTGGTCTCCATTTTTGCTTCGGTGTTGTCCGATTAGAGACTGGAGGAGCTCCGAAGAATGTAGAGTGAGTTGGCGCTACTAGAGGGACCGTTTGATGGCATTGTTCGTTTTGTGGGGGGGAGATGGGAGGTTCACCGTGAGAAAGGCGTACCACTTCTTACAGTGATCTGATGGCTGCCAAGAATAGAGGGAATTCACCTTGTAGATTGGGACAAGATTACGAATGCATAGGAAAGGGAGGTTTGTGGGCGTTGAGGGTGGAAGGAATGAATAAGGCACTTATGGCGAAGTGGGTGATGCGGCTTTGGGGGAACTCTAAGGATCTTGTTTGTCTCCTTTTGGGAGAATATATGGGATATCTGGATCGTAAGAGGCCATCGGGTACATGGTCCATCCTCGTTATGGCAAGGTGTGACTAGGATGCTTCTTGTGTTGGCAGTTAAGATGCTACCTGTCCTTGGGAATGGAGAAGAATTTAGATTCTAGTTAGATGACTGGATGGGAGATGATGTTTTAGGGGAGCGGTTCCTACGGCTCTTTGGTATAGCCCCTAACAGAGATGGGTTGGTTCAACAAATATGGGGGCATGGCACATGGTCTCCATCTTTTGCTTCAGTGTTGTCTGATCAGAAACTGGAGGAGCTCCGAAGAATGTAGAGTGAGTTGGTGCTGCTAGAGGAATCGTCTGATGGCATTATTCATTGTGTGGGGGGATGGAAGGTTCATTGTGAGAAAGGCATACCACTTCTTTATGGAGGATGGTGAGGTGGTGCATGATGATGTGAGACTTATCGTTGGTACCATCTATAGAAGTTGGATGCTGAATAGAGTTAAGGTCCTAAGCAAGTATCATCGGGGCCAATTGTTAGGCATTGAAGATCGTAGCTATGACATATGTGGTTTGGTGGTGAAAGATCTCGATCTTCTGTTCTTTCTGTGTCCTTACCTGAGTAAGTCTGGGGGAGAGCCATTCTTACTTGGCTTATGATGGATGATAGCACCACCTTTTTGAGATGTGTGTGGTTGGTGTTTTGCAATGGCCATGAGGGTAGCTCGTATCCTTTCACAATCTTATGGGAAATTTAGTGTGGTAGAAATGAGGCCATCTTTCACGTGCATTCCTTTTACTCTGAAAATGCATTGAGCATTGCAAGGTGCTATGCTTGTCATTGAGTAATGTAACGTGATGTACTTTCTCTTTTAATATTAACAGTGTTCAGAAAGTCGGTCCAAGTGGCTGCATATGTGGACTCGGACCCCCTAACACATCGAATACATCATATGTGCTACTTATGCGCTAAAAGGATTTATGTGGCCTGAGTAATCTGCATATGCAACTGTGTTTGTAATAGAGCCCCCCTCCCCCAATGCAGCTGCCCTAATTTCTTTACAACCCCTATAATTGGATTTTTAGCCAAGGTAACCGCAACTACACAAACCAAGCACGATGGAGACATGTGAAGGAACTGGGTCGTACAAGCGACTCCCCAACTCCACTCCATCACCTCTCGAGAACTCTCTGCTCATGAAATTTTCCTACTCCAAGCCCTAGTCCTCTACAAGTCTTCTCCTTTACCTTCCTATTTCGATGCTTGTTTCTTCTCTGAATCCTAGCCCTCTATCGAGTCTTCTCCTCCACCTTCCAGCGTCGTTGTGTGTTGTTGCTCCTCCACCAAGGCCTCCGCGGAGGTCTTCCAGTGTGCGGTTGCTCCTCTGCCAAGGTTTCTTCCTTTGCTAGGTATGTTCCTCCGCCCGTATTTTGTATCGTTCATGTTGAGATATTTATATCTCGACGGTCCTATTTATGTTTTTATGTTTTTCCATTCTATTTTATGTAATTTTCCCTCATGTCTTTTCTACTGTATAAGAGAGCAGTAAGCTATGAGGAATACAACTTTCATTCTTTCATTCTACATGGTATCAGAACGACGGTCCTAGATCGGAGCATGTGCCAAAGAGTTCGTTCCCCACCAAAAGCCCTAGCCGCGCGCACCGCTCATACGCACAACGTGCGTCGCCTTAGCACCGCACGCCGCCTTGCGCCCCTCGTGCTTCGAAATGTCTTCTGTTGTTCTGGAGTCGCCATGAGTGGTATGGTACTATATAATTTCTCGAACATCCCTCTCAGGGACGTGTACAATGAGTGAAGTGGCCGACCATTCTGCTTCATCGCGAACATATCATGCTGGAGCTGTAATATCTTGGTCTCATTCCGCACTTGGGAATGCGTAGCGGCCAGAATATCCCACATTGCCTTGGCAGTGGGCTGATGGAGGACATCATCGGCAATCTCCATCGACAGTGTGCCTGACAGTCAAACCTTGGCATAAGAATCATCAGCCTCCCAAGAGGCATAGATCCCAGTCTTCTCTCCCGGCTCATCCTCGGTAAGTATATGATTCTTACCGTTTGACTTCATGAGACTCAAGAACTGCATCGCCCAGAGCTCATAGTTTGTCCCGCCCATCTTGACTATTGGCACAGGACCTTTGAAGGCGCCTATGGAGGGCATATCGACCTTGTTTTCTGACATGTTGACGTAGACGAAGAACTAGGGATTGTAGACCAGAAACAGTTTTCTACAAAGACTTGATCGGATTTGAGTGCATATGTAGACGTTACGCACTCAAATCCATGGAGATAGAACGGCCGACGAAAGTGGTGGCTTCGGCGTGGAAGGAAGGGGACCCGACGGTGAGGGTCCCCTACCTAGGGCACGGTCCGGCGGCAAGGAGGCCTCGACGGCAAGGAGAGGAGCCCCGACGGCGAGATGGGAGCCCCGGCGGCGAGTGGTGAGCCCCAACAACAAGGTGAGGCCCTGGCGGCGACGAGGAAGGGAGGGACGACGACGGAAGGTGGGGTGGAGGGTAGGGACAGCGGCGGAAGAGTGGAGCCTAGGGTTAGGGTTAGACCCTTGGCTCTGATACCATGCTGGAGAAAACGGAGTAATCTATTATTCCAAGGAACCCTAGGCTCTCTTATATAGAGAGAGGCCTCATGGGTAAAGTACATAAGAGTCCAGGAAATAAGCAGAAATTAAGAAACGATACATAACATAATAACATAAGTCTCTACAGATATCATGTAGGAGATACTGTTCTTCGACTCATTCTTCGCCGGCGAGTATGTGGCGGCGAGAATGTCCCACATAGCCTTTGCAGTAGGTTGACAGAGAATATCATTAGCTACCTATGTTGACACAGTCCCAGATAGCTACACACGTGCATATGCATCATCGGCCTCCCATGAGGCATTGATCCCAGTCTTGTCACTCGACTCTTTTGCCGTGTGGATGTGCTTCTTACCATTGCACTGCATCAAACTCATGAACTGCATGGCCTACAGTTCATAGTTTGTTTCATCCATCTTGACTATGGATGTTGGACCTCAAGGCACCCAGGGATGAAACGTCAGCTTTGTTATCAGACATGATGACAACAATCTCCAAGACTGGGACATACAACATGAAAGACTTATGCCTACACGGACATATGGGAAGATGGTTGTAGGTGTAGACTCATGCTACAACCTCTTCCATTCTTTGAAGGCTCCTTTGGGTGTCTAGAGTGCTTTAGATAATCTCTCTACACTCTAGAAAACCAAAGACAAGCCGAACCAGGGGCCTGCAACAATGCAGGCTGCACAAGAAGGCACGCTAGGGCGCGATGGAAATGTAGGTGGCGCCGGCGTGGGCGTGCGGCTGCAGTAAGGCACGCAGAAGCGCATGCGACACGGGTGGCGACGTGCGGCTGCAGGAACGCGTGAGGGCGTGAGCAGCAACACGTGACGCAGGGGCTGCTCGTGGTGGCGTAGGCGGCAGGCGCGCGTGGCACGAGTGGTGGTGGTGGCGGCGGCGTACGTGAAGCGCGAGCACGCGCTAGGGCTTTTCGGTGGGTCGAGCTCTAGGGCACAGATTTCGGTCTAGGACTGTCGCTCTGATACCATGTGCAAATGTATGAAATGAAAAATTGTATTTCACCGTAGCCCTAGAGCTCTCTTATATCGGAGAAAAGCTCTGAGGAAAAAATACATAAAGGAACTGAGAAAATAGAAAATTGTAAAATAACAATATAAAGAGGTATAATTATTTCAACACTCCCCATGACCTTTTTTGCATACATATGTTCTCACTTCTTCCTTCGAGGTCCTATTCCATGGCTGTAATGGTGACAACACATAAGGACCATCTCCAGGGAGTCATTTCCAGTTGGTCAAGAAACCCAACCTTTTAGCGAGAAACGACCTATTTTTATTACATGTATTTGGCTCAACCTCTCTTCTCGTTGCCCCCATTTGCTCTGACTTCTTGCTCCCCACCAGTCTACCATCAATCACAACTTTCATGAAGCTAGGGGTCAGAGTTCGCAAAGTAAATGGTGACAAGAGAACTCTCCAACAGTGGCCTTCCATTAATATGGCTTCTTCCTCAATGCAATGACCCGCTTTCCCCATAAACTCATTCTTGCCTCAAGAGTAGTTGTTGGTGTTGTCATCATTGCAAATCACATATCTCGTGAACCCTTGTTGCTCACTCTAATGATCAGGTTCTATCTCTATCAGTTTTGCAACCCCGAAGAGGTCTTTCGGTGCCTCTGCCCGAACCGTGTTGGAAACATCCTCCCGATCCTCGCCAGTGTTGTGATGAAAATTTAACCTCCGACTACCTGAAGCTCCTTCACCTTGAGATGGAAAATCGCCTTCTCCACCCACATGGGCTCTGATACCATCTTGGAATGTAAAATGAGTAAAGTTCAATAATTGTATTACTTGAGTGGGGGTCCCTTCCATATTCATGGAAGGGAGAAAGTAAATGTATACCCTCAGAGACAAAAGTATAAGAACTACTAAAAATGTTAATATATGGTGTAAAGTTTTTGTATCTATTTCTTTTGCCATGTGTTAATTTTATACTGGTATAAACAAATGTTGCTAGAATATCCATGATTTCCAGAATATCTTTTTTTTCTCATGTGGACATGTAATAGTGCTTCTTGATCTTTACCATTTCAATTGCTCCTTTGTTAGATTTGTGACTGGATGTTCCCGAGGGCCATTGCTTGGATTTAAATATTTGGAACCGAAGTTCTGCATTCAGAGGTTAAGTTCTTTGTTTGCTTATTCTTCTGGTAATTATGGCTTAATTATATTTTATAACATTAATAGGGCTGCACCTCTTGATGTTACTGAGGAAGATCTTGATCGGTTACCCACATCGGCGACATGCATGAATCTTTTAAAGCTTCCTCCCTACAAGAGGTTAGCAATGGTTGCATAAATTTCTCAGCATTCTGAGGGTATCTGTATAATCAATATTTAATGGTTTCTTTCTTAGTAAAGATTTTTACAGAAACGATAATTTGTTGCATAATAAATACCAGGAGAACATATGCATGCATTTCAAAGAAGATATATTTTTCCCTTTTTTGCAATATATATTCAAGCCCTTTGTTATGGGGAATTTATAAGGTCCATGTTTGATTACATCTTTATTAATAGAGTGAAGAATGAGAAAGGAGGGAGAGTTTGTAAAGTTAAGTCTCCTCACTGATGTAAATCTTACATGTGGGGATGTCCAGAAATAACCAATGCTCTTAAGCTCGCTCAACTTCTTGGTGGAATGGATCTAAGCTCAAATTCCACTTAACTGAACGTGTCCTCTACATATTTGTTGTGACTTTCATGTGAGTTTGTTGGCATCTCCATTGGTCGCAAGTACTGATTTATGGGTTGCAAGTTGGAGTTATTCAAGTGAACACAAGGGGCATCCCCGTACATAAGCTCTCACTATGCATGGTCCAACTTGGACCGTCCAAGGATGCACACACACTAAGTTGTCTGACCCATCCTTGGACCGTCTAAGGATGGGTCAGACAACTTAGTGTGTGTGCAGCCTTGATTTTTTTTCATGAAGAGTCTGTTTCTGATTCCAGTCCATAACTTACGGATCACAAAGTGATGAGTTTATTCGCCGTGTCAAGGCTTCCCCTTGATTCTCAAAGTGATCAAATAATGGATTCCCTTAATTTGAAAGTAAGATATAGCTTTAGCACTGAAAATAGACATCTTATCTTAGCGAAGCGACATCTTCATATCTCCTCAAGCAAATGAACATTGTCTTTAATAGGTCCTCATACTCGCAAAAGTCTGAGGCTTAGGTGATGCCGGAATCGAACTAAAGTAGAGAGCCAATGTTATTTTCTCATTAAATTTAGCAGAGGATTGTAGAGACAAATGAAAGGAGATACTTTTCATGGAAAAAGGTTAGAAATAACTTGCATTTAGTGGCAATGAGATATAAGAGCTTTCCAAGCATACTCTTGTATGTAGTGGTATCCTTAAAAAGATCATCCCTTGTATCGGAATGGATGGTGGCTTACAATGAAGTAAACATGCTTCCTCAAGAATATCAAGATTATACTTCCCTCGACATAGAAGCCCTCCTAACTGTCTAGTAACTTGTATAGCAGTTAAATACTGAATTTGATTAGGATCCCTAGTTCAAAGACATTATGTATGGAACTCTTGGTCTTAATGTATCCTTGTAATGTCATCACCAATAATAACCACATCATATACTTAAACAACAAGAATTATAATATCGTATATCTCTCGTTTGACAAATATAGAATGATAACTTTTATTTAGTGGCAATAAGATATAAGAGCTTGCCAAGCATACTCTTGTGTGTAGTGGTATCCTTAAAAAGACCATCCCTTGTAAAAACATGACATTGAGGATCAGTCGGGTGATGGCTTTCAATGAAGTAAACATGCTTCCTCAAGAATATCAAGACTATACTTCCCTCAACATAGAAGCCCTCCTAACCGTCGAGTAACGTGTACAATAGTAAACTATTGTATTTGACTAGGATCCCTAGTTCAAAGATATTTTGTATGGAACTCTTGGTCTTAATGTATCCTTGTAATGTCATCACAAATAATAATCACATTGTCTTCTTAAACAACAAGAATAATAATATCGGGTATTGGTCGTTTGACAAATAAAGAATGATTTTAAGAAGTCGTATGAAAATCAAGTGCATTGATTGTGGAAGTAAGCCTATTAAATATCTAGGGTTTTACTTTCGATCTACTTAAACAACAAGAATAATAATATCGGGTATTGGTCGTTTGACAAATATATAATGATTTTAAGAAGTCATATGAAAATCAAGTGCATTGATTGTGGTAGTAAGCCTATTAAATATCTAGGGTTTTACTTTCGACCATAGATGGACTTTGGTAATCTGTGTAACTAGGCAGTTGCAACACATAGACCACCTCCTTAAGGTTGTCATTGAAAAGCATTTTGATGTCAAGGTAGTAACTAGGCTGATCCTCATTGGCAGCAACGGATAAAGTGGACGAGCAATGATCGTCTTTTCTATTGCGGTAGAAATCTCAAAACAATCAACCTATAGGTTTGAGTAAAACCTTTAGCTTTTAATTTGGCCTCCAATTAGCTATCAGGTGCATGTGTGGTTTTGAAACCCCACTGGCATGCCATAAAAGTGACTCCTATATGATAAGGGATTAAATCATTGGTTCTTCTTGAGACAAGAGCATTCGTCTCATAGCATGCTTTCAGTTGTTGTCCTATAAGGTTAAACAATAGTCTCATAGAACAAGAACAACCTTCAAAGCATCGCCAAACTCAATATGAGATTCGCTTTCTAAGCTCCGATGGTGGCATTATTGTGTACCCCCTTCTAAATGCTAAACAAGCCTTTTGTACCTCGGGTTAAGTACCCCCCTACCATACATGTTCAAATTAATGAAAGAAAAACTGTCAGACCCCATTCCAATTGGAAGTTCTTGATCAATCTATCATTGTAAATAGCTCTAACAAAGATAAAATGAAATAGATAGAAACATGAATAAATAGATTTATCTACTAGGTTATTACCGATAATTGTAATTATTATATTATAAATCATTGATTAATTGTATCGCTAGTGATGAGTCTAGAGTAGTTAATACGACCTCTTACAAAGAGAAAAGGTGCCCATACAATTTGATTAGAACTAATAGATTGTTGAGATATTTACATATCTTTATATTTATTTCTTATTTCTCTTTCTTTCATTAACCTCTCGTGTAATATATCCAGGGCTTTTCTCCGATATAAGAGAACCCTAGGGTCTCAATAATGAAGACAATTCTATTTTTCCTTTAACATGGTATCAGAGCAACGGTCCTAGATCGGGGTTCCCATATCCCACCAAAACCCTAACCCTACACCCCACCCCCCTCGTCGATGTTGCCCCAGCCGGCTGCCAACAACCGGCCTCTCCGTCTCCTTTGACCGCCCTAGCCTGCCCCTTCGGCCGCCCAAGCCAGCCCATCCGACCGCCCCAACCGGTCGCCATAGCCCCCAGTCGCCCCAGCCCCCGGCCGCCCCATCTTGTGCAGCCTTGCCGCCCGTTGATGCAGTTCGGGCACTTTTTAAGGTATATACGGTCTTATTTTTATCGGAATACGTGATTTCGAACATATAAATCATGTTTTCCGACCCTCGAATTAACGATTGAAGAGAATGGTTGTATGAGTCTACACGTGCAACCGTTCCTTCATATGATTGTGTAGACTTGCTCAAAGAGGTCTACTCCCCAGTCCGATGTTTTGGCAATTTTTCCATCATGTCAGAGAACAAGGGTGATGTTTTTTCGTCGTCCGGTGCCTTCAAGGGCCTATGAGTTGTGGTCCATGTAGTTTCGCACCCTTATACAGTGCCATAACAAGAAGTACATTTTTATTGATTCAAAGCCGACGAACAAAACTGGGGCTAAGTCTTCATGGATGCATGATCATGCCTATGCCCGGATTTGGCTCTTCGGGACACTCACCACGGAGATTGCCAACGACATCATCAATCAACCCACAGTCAAGGCTACGTGGGATATCTTAGATGAGACTTATGGGCAAGCAAAAAATGAGAGCAAAATCCTCCAGTTGCAGTATGACATTTTCTCGACCAAGCAGAATGGTCGGCCTCTACATACCCACTTCTCGCGTCTTCGAGGCTTGTTTGAGCGTCTTCATAGCTTTATGCCCGTTACTACCAGCACTGAGCAACAACAGACGTACATGATGTCACTATGACAGGAGTCTTTCTGTCTTCCTTGACTCAGAGTACGATGTAGCACGTCCTCAACTTCTTATTAGAGAGACGATACCTTCGATGGGGGAGGTCTACAAGAGGTTTAGCAGGATCACTACTTCGTCTACTATCGTGTCCCAAACTTCCTTTGCAATGACAGTTTCTCGTGGCAGAGGGGGTACTTCACAATTTCGCAGACATGAATCCCGTGGTCGAGGAGGAGGATGTCAGCGTGGCTCATTCTCAAATTGCCACCGTCCAGGACATTCGGAGGAGACATGCTATCTGAAGCATGGTATCCAACATCTTCCTGTGTATTTGAGCAGGCAGAGACTGCTACAACTCCTCATGATGTGGGGCTTGATGATATTGTCTCGAGATTGAGAGAGATTATGACTACACCGTCAGCCGCAGTAGCAGGATCTTCAGATGTTACAGTTGCTGTCAGAGCTTCTACGAGTTCGTCAGGTATTGCTTACGCACTTACCAGTTGTAGCAGTTCAGATTTGACAGATTTGATCACGGACTCCGGAGCTTCTCATCATATGTGTGGAGATCGAGCTCAGTTTACTTCTTACATATCTATCCCTTCTTGTAGATCAGTGGTGATTGCTAATGGGGTTCATCTACCCATTGTTGGTCAGGGGAGATTGTTCTAGCCCCATCGATGCACCTGCAGAATGTCTTACATGCTCCAGCATTTCAAATGAATCTTTTTTTCTATTAGTCATATTACAAAAGATTTACATTATCGTGCCATATTTGATCCTTCTTCTCTTGTGTTTCAAGACATATTCATGGGCAAGGTGATTGGATGTGGCTGTGAACAGAGAGTACTTTACAGACTGGTCCAACCTCCGTGTGTCGGTGCTGCTACTCTTCCATATAGATCTGTTTCTCTTTTCCATGTGGCATCTTCGCTTTGGACACCTTCCTCTGCAGAAGCTATATAATGTTCTCCCTCAGATCTCTACTTGTATTACCTTGGAGTGTGAGGCATGTCAGCTTGGGAAGCACCATCATTCTTTTTTCCCGAGTCGTCAGAGTCGTCAAAGTAGTAAGTTGTTTGAGTTGTTTCATTTTGATACCTGGGATCCTCGTCGTGTTCCCGATCATTAGGGACATCGGTTCTATATGGTATTATGGTTGTTGTGTATGATTTCTCTAGATTATCTTGGGTTTTCTTGTTAAAGAATAAGATTGAAGCTGGTCTTGTAATTAAATCGCTTCTTATTGAGATCAAGAACATTTTTTTCTTCTAATATGAAGTTTATTCACACTGACAATGCCTTGGAGTTTTCTACTTTACAGCTATCTGACTTTCTCAGATCTCTTTGTATTGTTCATCAGACTTCTTGTGCTTACACTTTGCAGCAGAATGGTGTTGTTGAACGCAAACATCGTCATCTTTTGGATGTCACGAGGACTCTTTTTATTCAGAGTCGAGCTCCTCATTCGTTTTTGTTGAGATACCTGTATCTCTTTGCTTTTATTTTATAGTTTTCTGTTTCTTCTGTCTACTTTATGTAATTATTCCATAGAACTTTTGTCTTATATAAGAGAGCTCTAGGGCTACGACGAATATAACTTTTCATTTCACGCCATTCCACATGGTATCAAAGCGATGGTCCTAGTCCGGAGCATGTACCCTAGAGCCCCTCCCCACCAAAAACCCTAGCGCGACCCACGTGCACCCGCCGACATCGTCGCCGCACAATAGCAACAGGAGCAGCAGCCGTTGCCGGTCGTCTCCTCCACGTCGCTCCTGCCGATCGTCGCTCCCTATCTCCTTCCTGTCACTGCTGGTCTGTTTATGGGTTTCTAGGGTGTGACGTGATCATCTAAAACACCCTAGTTACCCAAAGGAATTTCCTTTGAATGGAGAGGTTGTGGTATGAGTCTACACCTACAACCATCTTCCTATATGTCAGTGTAGACACAGATCTTACTTGTTGCAGACTTAGTATTGGAGATTGTTGTCATTATGTCAGACAACAAAGCTGATGTTTCATCCTTGGGTGCCTTCAAAGATCCAGCACCCATCATCAAGATGGATGAAACAAACTATGACTTGTGGATCATGCAGTTCATTAATTTAATGCAGTGTAATGGCAAGAAGCGCGTCCTCACGAATGAGGAGACAGGTGACAAGACTCGGGTAAATGCCTCATGGGAGGCAGAAGATGCATATGCACGAGTATGGCTATCTGGGACTGTGTCAACAGAGACAATTAATGTGATATACTGAGTCAGCCTACTGCAAAGGCTATGTGGGACATTCTCGCCGCTACATACTCTCCGACGAAAAATGAGTCGAAGATACTGCGGCTCCAGTACGATATCTTCACATCGAAGCAGAATGATCGTCCCCTCCATACCCTTTACACTTCTTTGAGGACTTGGATGTGTCTATTGCCCTTCGGAAGCAGAGGTGTGCATGCGCTATGCATCCTCTTGCTTCTCATGTTTCCCTGGCACATCTCTCTGAGGATTTTCAGATGTTTGTTTTGGGACTATCGGCCATGGAGATACCACAATCTTATCAGGAGAATGGCAGCCTTACAGTCTCGTGGTATGTGGAGTATTGTACAGACTCCTCCAGGTGCTTCTATTGTTGGCAGCAAATGGGTGTTTATTGTGAAACATCGAGCTGATGGTACTGTGGACAGATATAAGGCCAGATTGGTTGCTCGTGCGTTCACCCAAACCTATGGGGTGGACTACCAAGACACCTTCTTTCCAGTTGTGCGTCATTCTACGCTGTGGATTCTTAATGCGGTTGTTGTGGTACATGACTGGTTGCTCTGTTCATGAAAGCGGTCCGTGTGGCTACCTATGCGGTCCTATATGCCTAAGCAACCTTCTCAGCGCACCGATTACCTGAAGCCCTGCTTTATGTGCCATTTGCGCATATATGGCCCGCATATGCAGGTTGTGCGGGTGTATATACGCTCCGTGCCCCCGCTTAAGGTCCAGTTGGGTAATCGAATCTGAATCTTATATTATTTTGATTCTATATATTTAATTAGATTCTGTAATATTATATTTGGTGATTTTGATATTTAGTTGTACTATTTTGAGCTCTACATGAAAATCATTTTTCTTAGATCTTTTGTTGGGCCGCATTTATTCATAAATTCAGTTTAGTTGTAGTCACTTTTTTTAAATATTTATTTATTTTTAAATAAAAATAAGAAACCACGTAGAATCACATATACCCGGCATATGCCCCCGCATACCACTTAATCGTTATTCATTGACTTGTCCGAACGCATACGCATACCGCTTTCCTGAACCTTGACTGGTTGCTTTTCCAACTAGATGTCAAGAATGCATACTTGTATGGAGACCTGCAGGCGGAAGTTTACATGCAGCAACCACCAAGGTTTGCTGTTGAGGGGGAGTCTAGCATGGTGTGCCGACTTCATAAGACCATCTATGGACTTAAGCAGATTCTGAGGGCTTGGTTTTAGAAGCTTTCAGAATTGATTGAACAGCAGGGGTTTGTCAGATCTACCACAGATCATTCTCTTTTTTTTAGGAGAATCCAGAGAGGTATCATTGCCATTGTGGTTTATGTTGATGACATTATTGTTACTGGCAGCGATGAACAGGGCATTCAAGCAGCTAAGGATTTCCTTGGACGATATTTTGTGACCAAGGACCTTGGCAAGCTACGTTACTTTCTTAGCTTAGAGTTTGCGGGAAAACAACATAGTATGGTGATGACGTGAAGGAAGTATGTCACTGATATTTTATATGAGACATGCATGATAGGATGCAGACCTACTACTACTCCAATGGATCGTAATGCTAGGCTCTATGATGATGAATATGAGGAGGTGGATAAGAGACGGTACAAAGAACTAGTAGGAAAGATGTTGTATGTTACTATTACCATGCATGATATATCATTTGTTGTTAGTAGAGTCAGCCGGTTTATGGAGCAACCCAGGCAAACTCACATGGATTCAGTTAACATGATCTTGAGGTATCTGAAGTCTTCTCCAGGTGCAGGCCTTTTATTCAAAAGAGGTATGTCTCTCACAGTTACCGGATGTGCATATGCAGACTACGCTGGGTGCCCCAAGGACTAGAAGTCCACTTCAGGTTTTCTGTTTTCGTTGGTAGCTCATTGGTTTCATGGAAAAGTAAGAAACATACGGTTATAGTTAGATCTAGTGTTGGATCAGAGTATAGGGCCATGGCTCAAGGGAGCACGGAAATGATGTGGGTCAAGTCCGTCCTGAATGACCTAGCTATTGAGGTGTCGCTTCCTATGCACCTCAAATGTGATTATCAAGCAGCTCTATTCATACCTAATAATCCAGCCTTCCATGAAAGAACAAAGCTCATTGAAGTTGATTGTCATTACCCCTGTGATTTGATTCAGAAGGGACTTATCTCCACTTATCTTATTGCTTCAGGCGGTCAGTTTGCAGATATGTTTACCAAAGCTCTTGCGAGGGGTCCTTTTCACCGTTGTTGTTCCAGGTTGAACATGATAGATACATATTCTCCAGCTTAAGGGAGATTGT
The DNA here is from genome assembly GCA_037367405.1 of Ottelia alismoides. Lineage (NCBI taxonomy): Eukaryota > Viridiplantae > Streptophyta > Magnoliopsida > Alismatales > Hydrocharitaceae > Ottelia > Ottelia alismoides. Next base: position 827,835 of record JAZKJV010003128.1, read on the forward strand.
TGAGATACTTATATCTCTTTGCTTTATTTTATAGTTCTCTATTTCTGCAGTCTACTTTATGTAATTTTCTCATAGAGCTTTTCTCCTATATAAGAGAGCTCTAGGGCTACGATGAATACAACTTTTCATTTCACTCCTTTCCACGGTTCTGGGGTGATACGGTCCCCATTGCATGTTACTTGGTGAATCGCATGCCATCTACTGTCCTTGGAGAAAAGGTTCCTTTTTTATTGCATTTTTCGAGGACCCATTCTTCATTATTCCCAGGGTCTTTGGGTCCGTGGCATTTGTCCACAATTTTACTTCTGGTCTTGACAAGTTGTCTCATAGAGCAGTCAAATGTGTGTTCATTGGTTATTCCCGTACCCAAAAAGGGTATAGATGTTTTGATCATGTAGGGAGAAAATATTATGTGAGTGTTGATGTCACATTTTTTGAGTCTATTATGTACTTTTCTCCTACAGGCGACATGTTGTCTAATGTTGACTCTGACGAGGATGTCTTTGTTCCACCACCTCCGTTTTCTCCATCAACAACACCTTATATTGAATCTCAGTCATCTCCACCTCACATCCTCCACCGCCTCCACCTCTGTCTACCCTGACACAGTTCCTACCACGGTTTTCCGTTCGTAGGTCTTCTACTCGTCCCTCTGCTCATGTGCCTTCTTCATCATTCCATGGCACAAGATGACGACACGCGACTGCTTATGGGGGAAGGTGGTGGCGTAGAGGAAGCTCTTTTTCGAGGAAACCGGCGTGGGGCTGCTCACAGGGGGGTTTATTCAAAGGGGACATTACGAGACTCACTCCATGGCGAGTCTTGGCCTGTGGCCTAAAAGACTTCGAGGCGGCGGAGCTCTTGCGTTGGTCTTACGAGGGCTGGACAAAGTTGAGGTGGCGGCGTGCTGGAGCGGAGGATGGGATTCTACACCTTAAGCCCACGACTTTGGTTTCGGTCAAGGGCGTCCCTTACACCTGTCGTGAGAGGATCGGCTGAGGCAGCTTCTAGGGGCGTGCTTGGGCGCTTTCCGTGTCGTCTCCACGGGGTGTTGTCCTGGGGAATCCCAGGACCCTCTCATTGAGGTGGCAAATCTTGTGCCGGAGGCGCTGGGTCTGAGATGGTTCAAGTTTGGAAGAAGGAGGTCCCTGGTGCATTTCTCGCGTCCTTGTCTCATCTCCGGCAAAGTGGAGCTCGCCACCTGTGGTCCTCCGGCGACGGTCTGGTTACCGTCGGGTGCGAAAGGGATGCCGCTGGGCAGTCGAAGCGATGTTGAAGGAGGCGAGGCGGTGGGGCCAATCGAAAAGCCGTTGAGGGAAACGAGGAGCCACGGATGGCCACTCACGCGAAACAGACGATCCGCTTCGGATCTTTTCCGGGCGTGTCGATTGGTGATTTAAATTCTTCTGTCATTGGGAATTTAATAAATTCGGAAAGGTCAGATATGCCAAGGGCGGGCCCCACTACTGAGCGTGTGGCGGCTGGATTTCTAACCACACTGGACGTGGAAAATATAGCGGTCGGGCCCGATTACAATCTCTTTGTGGACCCGACTACAACAGTTGGGCCTTCGGGTACACCTATGGAAACGACTACGCTAGCGGATCCCGTTCGCGCTGTGGTCTCGGACCTGGAGGTGCGACCCGAGGTGCGGGTCAATGCGGGGATACCGAATTTGGATCCGGTTGGCAACTCGGACCCAGGTGTTATGGTTGGCGCTCCTGCGGAGAAACACATCGCTAATGGAGAAACTGGGGAGAACTTTAGCGAGGGGGTCGCTCACGGCGAAGGGAGGTCGACGACACGGCTCTTCTGTCCTGAAGGTCCGCAACACCTGAGGGAACAGTCTCGCGGCGAGAGACCGGGAGCAGTGGCGGCAGAGTTGAAACAGCCAGCTGAGGTGCTCTCCTTAGGGGGAGAGAAAGACATCCACGGCTCACTCGAGCGGGTGATCGAGTCTGTCAGATGGGGCATGTTATTCGAGAAAGACCTCCAATGGAAGACGAATGAGAAGGGTTGTATGCTAGATGAAGCGGCTTGATTGGAGAACGGATTAGCGACGGCGGGGGCCCAGGGGGCGTGCGTGACATCCCAATTCCGCTTCAGGATGTTAGATAGGGTTGTGGCCGAGCATCTGGGTCTGGTCCCACCAAGGAGGTCAACCGGTTTTTTATGTCATTGAAAGTCCTGTCGTGGAACGTGAGGGGGCTGGGTAGGCCGGAGAAACGGAGGGGTGTCTTCAATCATATAAGAGACAATGGAGCCGACATCTTCATGTTACAGGAAACGAAGCTCGACGCCGCCTCCTCGGGGGCGATTTCAGGCCTGGATCGGGGCAGGGTCTACCAGCTGGCGGAGCGTGAGGCCCATGGCGCGTCTGGGTGCTTGCTAACAGGGTGGAAGAAGGATCTGTTTGATCTGCAGTCGGTTTCCAAGTCCCAATTCTGCCTATCTACGCTTCTCCAGTGTCATTATGATGGGTTTCAGTTCTTGGTGACGAACATGTACGGCCCAAATGGTGGAGGTGGGACCACTCTTGCGGCGGAGATAGAGCATTTGGGCAGCTCGGGGGGAATGATGCGTGGTTGATTGGTGTTGATCTCAACATCACCCTATTACAGGATGATCGACCCCAGGGGCGTGGGGGCCTGGATCCGGGCTCAACGGACTTCCATGGGATGATTCATCGGTTGGGCCTTTCGATCGTGGATGCGTCCGGTTGCGCATTCACTTGGCGGAATAAAAACTCAAGGTCACGCCTTGATCGGTTTCTGGTGTCTCAGGGTTGGGCTAAACAATTCCCTCTCTCTCGGGCTTTGGCCCTGCCGCGGGTGCTTTCGGACCATACTCCTATAATGTGGTCGTCAGGAGAGGAGAGGCGTGGGAGGTTCTTTTTCCGATTTGAGAAGAGCTGGCTGCTGGAGTTGGGATTCCGGGAGTTGGTTGCAGAACACTGGAAATGGACAGTTTCCGAGGGATCCGTGGTCTCACATTTGGCGGACAAGCTTAAATCATTGAAGGTTCTCCTCTCCTCCTTCGAGAAGGAGGTGAGGGCGCGTCGGAGAATGAAGCGGGCGGAGGCACAGAACAAGGTGGCTCGTCTTGACGGTTTGGATGACGAGAGAGGGCTTTCTGAGTCCGAACTTATGACTCGGCAGACCCTCTTGGAGGATCTTATTCTTGAAGATAGGAAGGAGGAGGTGGAGTGGAGGCAGAAATGCAGGCAGAAATGGTTGAAGGAAGGAGACGCCAACACTTGGTTTTTCCACTCGATGGCCTCTGGGCGGCGGAGAAGAAATTATATCCACGAACTGGAGGTGGGAGGCATGCGGTTTTTGGGTGAAGCGGCGATTGGGGGGGCATTGCGGGGACATTTTGTAGGGGCTACTAGAAAAAGGGGTGGGAGCGGTTGGGGGTGGCGAGGAACCGGGGTGGAATCCCTCTCGTCATTCCAGGCAGATGGGCTGACGTCACTTTTCTCGGAGGAAGAGCTAAGGAGGGCGGTGTAGTCGCTGAATGCGGAAGGCTCCCCTGGTCCCGATGGATTTCTTGTTCTATTCTATTGTGAATTCTGGGACCGTCTGAAGGACGACGTTATGGGCGTCCTCAATGAGTTCCGAGATGGCAACCATAGTTTTGAGAAGATTAATCGTTCGCTGATTTTTCTGCTGCCGAAGAAAGACAACCCCTTGGGGGTGGAGGACTATCGGCCCATCGCTATCTCCAATGCAATATACCTTATTATTGCCAAGGTCCTATGTAATAGAATGGAAGGGGTTATGGGGTCCGTGGTGATGCACGGTCAGTCTGCTTTTATTCCGGGGAGACAGATGGTGGATAGTCTCGTCATGGCCTCCAAGATCTGTCTCGAGTGGAAGAGGAAACGGGCCAAAGCTGCGCTCTGGAAGATCGACTACTGCAAGGCCTATGATTGTGTGCATTGGAAATTTCTTTGGCAATCCCTGACAAAGAGAGGTTTTCCTAGTGCTTGGGTGGATTGGGTGAAGAGGTGCGTTACGACGTCATCTTACTCGATCCTGGTTAACGGCAAACCGGAGGGGGGCTTCGTTCAGCCGCAGCGGGGTGTGAGACAAGCTTGCCCGCTGGAACCTATGTTATTTGTCATTGTGGCCGACGCCTTGGGGGTCCTTTTCAAGCAGGCGGTCGAGGCGGACTGGTGCGAAGGGTTCCGTGCTGAGGGAATCTCTATTCCCCTACTACAATATGCAGATGACACAGTTATTTTCCTGGGAGGGACGACCGATCAGAACAAGAACGCGGCTCACTTGGTGGAGATATTTGGCGACATCTCGGGCTTCGAGATCAACATGCGAAAATTCTTTGTCGTTACTTTTGGGATGGAGGAGGCTGATCGTGTGGAGCTTGCTTCTATTTGCGGTTGTGGGTTGGGAGACCTACCCATCTCCTACCTGGGCCTACCCTTAATGGCTGGGAAGCTGAGGAACAGAGATTGGCACTATGTGGTGCGTCGGATAAACGTCTGGCATGATGGAAAGCTATCACGTTATCCAAAGGAGGAAAACTGGTCCTTCTGAAACATGTGCTCTCTGCTACTCCGGTCTTTTCCTACTCAACTAGAATCATGCCGACCAGTGTTAGAAAGAGAATTGAATCCATGAAAAGCAGTTCTTTTGGTCAGGCGGGAAGCAGTCGGGACACGGCCTCCATCTGGTCAAGACGGAGGAATTCACGAGGGGCCGCAGGGAGGGAGGGCTGGGGGTCAGAGATATCAGCTACTTGAACAAGGCACTCCTGTCCAAATGGATTATTAAAATCTGGGGGCCCTCCACTTCGCTGGTTACAACTCTGTTACGGAAAATATATGGTGTGTGGGGAGGGTTGGTCACAGAGAGACTACCCTTCGAGTCTCCACTCTGGACGGGTATTCGTGAGGTGCTACCATCTTTGGCCCACCGCTTCTGTCCCAAAGTGGGGGAACGGAAATTCCTTCAGATTCTGGCGCGACGACTCGCTGGACGATGGCTCTTTGGAGGAGAGATTCCCGTGCCTTTTTCGCTGCGGCGGCCAAGGACGCGCAGATCTCAGAGGTGGATGTCGAGGGGGGTCTGTGGTCCCCGCCTTTTGTCTTCAGATTGAGCAACCAACGCTTCGAGGAGTTTATGACGATGTAATCTCTCTTTCTGACCGTGGAGAACTGTACTTGCGGAAGAGATCACTTCCAATGGGTGGGCAGCAAGTTTTCCGTGAAAAATGCATACAAGGAACTCATGCGGAGTGAGGAGCAGGACAGGGAGCTCTGCCAGGACGTCCATATCATTTAGGCCGCAAGGATTCCCTTGAGGATAAATATCTTTCTATGGTGCTTGAGGAGGAGCCGTATTTGTGACAAGGTACGGAGGGGACACATTCTTGGAGCCATTGACACGCGATGCAACAGATGTGGAACTACAGATGAGGACACTGCACACCTTTTTTTCAAATGCCCCTTCATCGGCTGCGGTATGGACGGAGGTGGCGGTCTCATGGGTGCGGAGTGAGAACTTCACGAACTTTTGGAGATCCATTAGAGTGGTGGGCGGCAACTCGAACCATGATTGTTCCAAGCCTTTTGCTGCTATATGGGCCATTTGGACCGGGAGAAACGACACAATATTCAACAACCAGAGGTTCTATATAGAAAACATATTGTCACATTGTAACGCCCTTTATAATCTCTGGCTATCACGGTAATGTACTCTAAAACTTTTTAATGGAATTTATTGGCGGTGAACCCCTCCCCCCTCCCCATAAGGGGGTTCACCCGTTGGTTTCTCAAAAGAAAGGTATGCAATGAACACACTATTTATTGATGGCACTAGTCATATGCTTGTTTCACAAGATACTATATAGGAGGAGTTGATACCAAAGAACAGAGAGGTTGATGACCTCGATGTACATATTGCTTTGAGTAAGCCACGTCGTAATTGTGTCATTATCCTCTAGCTGCGCATGTTTCCTTGGACCATCTTTCAGAGTAGCACATGAGGTTTGTGGTGGGACTTTCTGTTGTTACTATCCCGCAAACATATCAGGAGGTCATACAGGATAGTAGTTGGCGACTTGCCATGGAAGAGGAGATGGCCACTTTGAGTCTCATGGTACCTGGAGTGTTGTTTATGCTCCTCCAGGTGCCTCTGTTGTGGAGTGCAAATCAATATTTACGTTGAAGCAACGGGCAGATGGCAATGTAGATCGCTACAAGGCAAGGCTTGTAGCACGTGGGTTCACCTGGACTTATGGGGTAGACTATCAGGATACCTTCTCTCCAGTGGCTAGACATTAGACATTGCGCATCCTTTTATCAGTTAATGTTTCACGGGACTGACCTCTTTACCAGCTTGATGTAAAGAATGCATTTCTATATGAAGATCTACAGGAGGAGGTATATATATAACAACCACCTGGATTTGCTATTGAGGGGGAGTCTCATAAGGTGTGTAGGCTCCACAAGGCAGCTTATGGCCTAAAACAGAGTCCGAGAGCTTGGTACCATAAGCTTTCAAAGTTGATAGAGCACCAGGGGTTTGCACGGTCCATTGCGGATCACTCACTTTTTGCTTAGAGGACACATAGATGTATTATTGCTATTCTAGTCTATAAAGTTGATATTATTGTCACAAGTGATGATGAGTAGGGCATTCAGACTGCCAAGGAGTTTCTAGGTCAGCAGTTTTTGACCAAGAACCTTGGCAATCCTCGATACATCATTGGATTAGAGTTCGCCAGGAACCAGCGTGGTCTTGTGATGATCCAGAGGAAGTTTGTGATTGATCTATTAGAGACAGGTATGACAGGGTACAAGCCTGCCACTACCCCTATGGATCTGAGTATGAGATTATATGATGATGACACTGTGGATGTAGATAAGAGGAGATACAGGGAGCTTGTTGGGAGCAAAGTGAGCCAGTTCATGGAGCAGACAAGGAAGGTTCATATGGATGCGGTCTATATGATTTTGAGATATTTGTAGACTTTACTTGGTACTAGTCTTATATTTAGCAGAGTTACATCTCTTGAGGTGACAGCTTGTGCAGATGCAGGTTATGCTGGATGTCCTAGAGACAGGAAGTCTACTTCTGGCTTTGTTATTTTTGTTGGGAGCTCTCTCGTGTCATGGAAAAGCAAGAAGCAGACAACGGTTGATAGATCCTGTGTAGAATCTGAGTATAGGGCCATGGCACAGGGAAGCACTGAGATGATGTGGGTTAGATCAGTTTTGACAGATCTTGCTGTTGAGGTTCCTCTTCCCATGCAGCTTTTTGATGACAATCAAGCATCTCTATTTATTGCCGTGAGCAAACCAAGAATATAGATGTAGATTGCCACTATACCAGAGACATGATCCAGAAGGGTCTCATATCCACTTCCCATGTTTCTACTGGAGATCAGACAATTGATATTTTCTCCAAGGCCCTTACTAGAGTCCCTTTTCTGAGATGTACCAAGCTGAGCTTGATAGACATATATGTTCCAGCATGAGGGGGAGGGTTGAGATATTTATATCTATTTATATCTATTTCTTATTTCTCTTTCTCTCATGTACCTCTCGTGTAATTTACTCAGGGCTTTTCTCCTATATAAGAGAGCCCTAGGGTCTCAATAATGATGTTTTTTTTCTTCAACATAGATATATACATGAAGAAGCGGGTTTCCATAGCCCTCTGAAAGAGGGAGGTAGTTTGGTAGTCAGACTTGGGAAAGATTGCATCCTACCTAAACGACGAGAAGCGAGGGTTCGTTGAATTTACTTCAAGCGAGGATTGAGGGAACTACTAAATAGGCCCTCTTGAGAGGGTTCGTCCTCGCCATTGTAGCTCCGAGAAGAAAAATTACTCTGAATCAGATTCAATATTTATCAGCAATGCTCAAGAGAATAGATTATGTCATCTTTAATGTATCTTTTAAAGATATGCTCAGTGCTAAGTGTGATGTCACGTAAAAATATAAACATGTAAAAATATAAACGATCTTTAACATGTCATAGCTAGATAGGCTATAGGTAGAAATATAGTGTGACCTAGATTGCAAAGTGCATTGCCTTTTAGACTTCCTCATAGCTATAGAAAGGTCTGGAGATGGAGTAGGACCATCTAAGTTTGCAGGAGGACCATTTGAAGGAAGCTCTCATCATCTTGCATAGTAGGAATAGGTAAGGGGATGGACTGGTTTTTAGGGTGCCTCCTTTAGACCTAGAGTGGGAAGGGAATTCCAAGGGGATGTCACTAACATGCATAGAAAAGAAATAAATTTGTTCAAAAGAGTGACATCCACATAAGCATAATAGTGACAACCAATGGGGTCATAACACATGTACCATGTTTTGGGTTCGAGACTACCTAAGAAAGCACACTTGATAGCAGTGTAGATAATTTATCACCAAGTATTGAAATTATAGTCAAAGGCAATGCATCCAAAAAGCTATAAGGGTAGCGGAAAAGGCTCTCACCATCACAAAGAGTAAGAAGAATAGGGTTACCCACCAAGAATAGAAGACGGTACCTGATTAATCAAGTATACGGATAGGAAGTCCGATGTAAGGTACCGTGCATAGCAACCTGTTTTCTCAAATGTCCAATCCAAGGCTCTAGTCCTCCCATCTATAAGGATCATCTTCCTTTTTGGGCTAAGCAATCACCCTCCCAACACATAAAGAAGATGTAGCTAGTATAACTAAGATCCAAGAATGTATATTGGGGCAAACACTGTTGAGTGTCTCCCCCTTTTTTTGAGCCTAAAAAGAAGATCCAAGAATGTAAAAATCAGTAGTCGGTACTCGGTCAGCCGGGTCACTGACTAAGGTTTAATCGGCAGTCGGGCGACTAATTGGATTTAGTCAGACTTTAATCAGCTTTGAATTTTATGATTACTTTAAATATATAACTCATTTTTATATATAGATTTCCATAGATTTTCTACATTTTATACTATCATAATAAAATAAAAGAAGTGTTTGAATTTAAATAATACATTAAGCATATTATAATAAGTTTGCTTATAAAAAAACAAAACATAAAAAAAAATATGTTATCTCCAAGCAAAAATCGGTCGGCTAGTGTCCCTAGTCGGAATTAGTCGGTACTCGGTCAGCCACCCCACTGACTATACCAGTCGGACCTACTAGTCAGGCCAGTCAGGCGACTTTTACAACACTGCTAAGATCTACAGGAAGAAGTACTATGTCAACAATTCCCTCAGTCTATCCCACCAAAGGCGAAGTTCTGACTAATAGAACCCAATGGAAAAAGTAGGACTAAAAAGTAGTCCAGATCACAATAAGCTACCTGGAGATTGGACATCAAGCGATTAGTAGAATCCAAATCGTATCACCTTCAAATCACAAAATGCAAAATCTAATAAACAAGGGAAGCTTGAGGTAAAAAAGGAAAAGGAAAGAAAAGAGTCTCACTATCTTCAAGTGCCCTTCAATTAAATTAAAGTAACAAATCACCGATTCTCTCCTCCTTCCCACTCCAAAATTAGATCTCCTTTTTTGGATGAGCGAAGCACCTTGTTACAAGCAAATCTCCTTTGGATGAGTGAAGCACCTCTAACGCATGTCAACTACATAATGAGAAGAGGGATAGGTCAAATCATGCCGAAAAACCTCAAGAGCATTATCATATATGAAATCTTTAATACTAATTGGATTGGAAATTTTTTGTTTGGTTACTTAAATGGATCAAATAGGATCAAGAACTGTCAACTCCGTTAACACATGGATTTGATTGCGTTGTTCTTTCAATCCAATTTGTTAAGTTTTATATGTGTATTTGATTCATGATTAATTATCATTTTCTACACGATCTTATATATATTCGAACATTATTATTTTCCAAGAGCCACAAATCATCTTTTCCTTCTTTCGGTTCTATTCTTGCATCAACTCTTACTAAATATTCCTCTGGAACAACACATTTTTCCATAACCATGCCGTGGGAATACTCTTTTTCTGACTTCCTCTCCATGCCCTCTCGTCGACATCATCCTTTTGGTGATCTCCATCTAATTAAGGCACGACCTGTCCTCACCCTTATAGTGACGAATGTTTCCACCCATATTTCTCATGGGAGAAACTGTAACCTCCCGTCTTTATGAATTTTTATAATTGAAGTAGGATTTTTTTAACATGGAGATTTTGTAAAAAAACTTTAGAGATATATGTTATGTTATTTGTATTGTTTTATATTTTCTATATTCTTATGGAATTCTGATGTAATTTACCCATAGGCTACTCTCCTATATAAGAGAGCCTAGGGCGTATAGAATAAACAACTCTTTCTATTTTCCCAACATGGTATCAGAGCGGCGGTCCTAGACCGGAGCTCCTGTGCCAAAACCCTAACTCTAACCTCCACTGCAAGCCCTTCTCGCCCGCGCTGCTCCTCGAGTCTCCTTCACGTGTCGCGCCCCGCCTCCACGCGTCGTGCCTCGCCTCCCTCCATGCGCCTCGGGCTTCCTCGCGCCTCGGGCCTTGGGCATCGCCGTCATGCCTTGTGCCTAGGCCACCACCGCCTAGGTTTCTCTAACCTAGGCATCTAGGCCTCACCGTTGCCTAGCCTCTCGTCAAGTCTTCCTCTTGATGGGTTTAGTTGCTTGAGTCTACACATGCAACCAAACCCGTGAATGTCAGTGTAGACAACAGTCTATCCAGTCTACAACCTAGTCTTCTGCTATCATCATGTCAGAAAGCAAGGCCGATATTCCCTCCACAGGCGCCTTCAGAGGTCCTGCATCCATTGTGAAGATGGATGGGTCAAATTACGAACTGTGGGCAATGCAGTTCATGAGTATGATGAAGTCGACCGGTAAGAAGCACATTCTTACTAAGGAAGAGCCTACTGAGAAGACCGAGGTCAACGCCTCATGGGAGGCAGATGATGCATACGCCAAGGTTTGGCTATCAGGAACGTTAGCAATTGAGATTGCAAATGATATTCTCCATCAGCCCACTGTAAAAGCAATCTGGGAAATTCTGGTTGCTACCTATTCGCAGTCAAAGAATGAGACGAAGATTCTGCAACTCCAGCATGACATCTTTACAATCAAGCAGAATGGACGACCTCTTCACTCATTATACATGTCTTTACGTGGGATGTTTGAGAAGCTCTACATCTTCATGCCTCTCACAGCCACTCCTGAGCAACAGAAGACCTACCGGAATGCCACTATGGTTGGTGTATTCCTGGCAGCCCTTGATCCAGAGTACGAGGCAGCACGTTCCCAGATCTTGGCAGATTCCACTATTCCTCCGGTAGAGGAAGCCTTTCACAGACTGAGTCGTATTACTGTTCCTTCATCTACTGCCAATCAGACTGCCTCAGCTATGGCAGTATCTTGAGGTCGTGGGGGTCATCATCAGTTTCGTGGTCGTGGACCTCACGGCAGAGGGGGTCGCGTTCGGCCATCATGCACTTTCTGCCATCATTAGGGACATACCGAGGACACATGATATTCCAAACATGGATTTCCTGCTTCTGCACGAGTAGCTGAACAGATTGAACCTCCATCTGCTTCCTCTTTGGATCAGCACTTTGATGATCTTGTAGATCGTCTGAGGGGCATTATTCCTCCATCCTATCCTGTTGCATTAGCGCCTGCATCTGAGAGTCATTCTGACGTTGCTGCTTCTGCATCCACCAGTACCTCAGGTAGTACTTATGCATTCACTAGCAGTAGTGGACCTGATACTTTAGAGTGGATTATGGACTTTTGTGAACCCCTTAGGATCCGGGTACCCGTTAATCACACACTCGCACTATTATTCACATGAGATCGCATGAAGTTACAGAAAGGCAGGGAAAATTTTTCGCGCGGCTAATTATCCACATGACATTCACATCCACAACATAACCACAAGATCACAGAGAAACAAATGGCACCAAAGTTCCTTTTCATTAATATTCATATTCATTTACAACTTGCACAAACATCTTCTATATTACAACATATATCCCAAGTGATACAAAAGAGATAGCATTTACATTACCAACTAAACAAAAACTGAGACAAAATACTTCATACCGTCTGGTGTATACTCTGTCTCCAGGAAGCATGTATAGCTACAGATCAGCAGGCCTCTTGCCTGCCATGTGTGCAAGGAAGAAGAGGAGTCACAAAGTGAATACAAACCCGTAGTTTAAAATAAATAATAAGTAATTTAATGTACAAAAGTGAGCAAGTAGAAAGGTGGAAAGTAAAGTCTACATCTACTTGCGTAAGTAAAAAAGTTTTTCAGACTACTTGTAAGCATCTCAAATGTTTGTCCCATAACCCAGCATTTCCCACATGTAACATATTTATATAGCAGTTGCGTATTCATGAGTGTATGAGTGTGAATGTATATATCATTTTCTTCAGAGATCATGTTGGTGAGTGAAAATGGAAAAGTTGAGATTGTAAAGATCTATTAATTTATTTAAATTCTTGGGTAGAGAAAATAGTCTTTTGATCATAACTTCTCCAATTTTTTTACTTCAATGTTTCAGATATAACTCCAGATGTTGTAGATGTAGATATGGATGATCTAGATATAGAATCGCCAAGTCTGTTGGCGAAGTAACTCAAGCGGTGAAGAAGCCTGCAAATGGCTCTTTCGTCTCGCCCTCTAATTGGAAGCGCGGTCCAATAGAGGGATAGGTCTACTCCCAAACTACGCCACTGAGACGGGTGAGAGAGACTCCCTAGAAAAGTCGCTCTAAAAACCTGCCTGACTAGTACAGGCGAACGAGCTCGTACGAAAAACTGAAAAACCAGGATCCCCCGCCTGGGCATCCTAAAAGACAGGGTCAGCGGAACTGGTCTAAAGTCAGGATCCCAACAAGGCGTAAAAACACTGCGAGCTCGCGTAAAAACCGTGTAAAAGACTGGGATCCTAGACCCGCGCACTTGGCGGCCGCTGCCCTAACTGGGCTTCCTATCTCCCGCCCAGGTGAGAGTCACCGCGCTCTCGCACGATCATGTGTAGAAGTCATCATGATCGGCATTAATAATTTATATCACAGATTTGCCATGAAATGGATGTATCTGATTTCATCTTCTTTTCTCAAACTCTTATGTATGTATATCTCTTATGTATTGTCTTTTCAGATCGAGTCATTGTGTTACAACTTATCATTTGTGTATAGTAGATTCTATTCATGATCATTCGATTGGGGATTTTCAGTTGCAGTGATATTAGGAATTCAAAACAAAACATGAGATTAGAAACTTGTTCAAAGGATCTGGATATAAGTCCAAAATTTATGCTAAATTTCTTAATTCTTTTGAATCTTTAATTCATATACTTAATAATTAAATAAGTGACCTTAATTTGTTTAATTTGCATATTAATCAATTTCCAAGAAAACTAAATATGTCATGATTAGTGGTCTAAACTCATAGACTACTTCGTATGTTTATAGTTATATATAAATATATACATTAATTCAATATATGTTTGTGTGTATGTATATGTATGTTCTTATCAAAACTTAAATTTAAATTAACCTTGAGGGCAGTAAGAGATTTACTTCTTCTTTTTTTAAAAAAAAAATTAATAATTGAATCAGGAACCACCCTTGGTTTGAGAATAGCACAGAACCTTAACTTCTTCATTATTATTATAAGATAATCAATTTAATTCAATAATCATTTCCAGTCCTCTGCCAGGTTCCAGGAGAGCCCAAGAATATATGAATTTTATTACATCTTAAACTATTGATAAGTATACCTAAAATGGTTGAGAGAATCCAAATAGATAATACTAATCTGCATCATTATTTTTTTTAGACTATACTGCTGTAGAATCCAAGAAAAATGCATTTCCATAGTAGATCACATACATGTTTTAAGGATGTGGATATATTACTGGTTATTAAAAGTTTGTTGTATGATCCCATGCCATAATATTTCTCCTCCAGAATATCGAGACTAAGCAAAATGATAAATTGTGGATCTTCCAGTTGCAATCCACAAGTATTCTTTAATATATATATATATATATATAATTTATAATCTTATCCAAGAAAGAGAATGTTATGAGTTCCAGAAAACTGTTATCGATAATCTTATTTCAACAGATTTAACCTTTGCACAATCTTAGTTACTAGAGTATTGCACTCCAATATAGCCTACGTGCATGCTGTACTTTATAGTCATTAATCCTACATCTTCAAATCCAATTCTCCTAATTACAATCAAACATGCATTCCAATATAGTCATCATGCCTGTTATGTATTCTAGCCTTGTTTTCTATTCGGGATGCTGAAGAACACAAACTAGTAAATGCCATTTTTTTAAACCAGTCCCCCCATTCCGATTAATCACCCTACACTTTGGTATCATTGGTTGGGCAGCAATCTCTTTGTTTCGAGACAAGATTCTTTATTTCACACAAGTAGCAAGCCAACATCTCCAAAAAGCAACCAAGCAAGGGTCTTGTAAATGGAAGGCTTCATATTTCGTTGCATCTCTTGGAATCATATCTTTTAAAAATAATTGTCATACTGAAATCTCATACTTACCCTCACACATCACATTCAAGCAAAATCAAACAATTGAAGACTGGCACTCAAAAACACTCTATACACACTTCTTCATCACCCATTTGAAGGAGACAAGTGTTTCATGGACAAACGGAGCCAACCCATATATAGAAAACAACCTTCCAGAGATAACCACTAGTGGCTTATCAATCACCATGGTATACTTATCTATGTACAACAATTACTGCTTAAAAATATAGGCATTGTTGCAATAGTCCTAACTAGATATTTATATTCTCCAAAGATTATTATTTGATATAATTCCTTCTGACCAAGTAACATCCCACATAATGCTCCAGAAAAAGTATTAATTAAGGGATTGAAAGTGTATAGAATACATGTACAACAACAAGAGAGGAGTCGGATTGTACATATGATCAGTCTAATGTGCATGCATGGCAGCAAGGAGGAGAGGGTATGGGATTGTACCTTAAAATCCCTAAATTTTGGGAATTAAAATAGCATGCAGAAGTCTGAAATGAAGGATCCAGCTGCTAGAATGGTTGCATTCAGCAAGGGATTGATTTGGACCAGAGAAACATCATCTCCAATGGTGCAGCAGTAGAAATGAAGAGCCCTGGAGGTTCCAGCAGTTGCTGGACAGAAACAAGAAGTTGAAATTTGGGGCTTTCCAGGGGAGTAGCTCCAGCTGCAGCTGAGGAAGAAGACAATAATAGCCTGACCAACCTCGAGGGCTTCAGGAGATCAACAGATTTGGAGCTTAACTGAAGCAGCAGTGGCTGGAAGGAAGAGCTGAAGGCTCTCGTTGGGAAAGAAATGTGAAAGAAATGGAGAAAGAAAGGGTTTTCTTGGGGTCTACATATATAGAAGAGAAGGGGAATAAAAGGGTGACACCTAGAAAATCCTTTGTTGCCATTTGTAGGCAAAAAGAACAATACGTGGGAGGTTTGGACTGTAACAGTGTTGTACTGTGTAATAATAATTTATTTATTTTTACAAAAGACTCTTTAGTTGTCATACTTTAAATTGACTGTATTCATTCCTCGAACGTCGGATTTCGACACACAACGTCTTGATTTGATCGTATCAAAACGACGATCAAAATGAGTATAATATTGCTATACTTTCAGTTGGGTTTTGAATACCCGAAATTTTCGGATACGGTTTTTTTTGTTTAAGATTAAATTTTACGATTTAAAAATATCAAACGACCTCCGATTGACGAACGGTCGATTCCGTTGGTCTTGTATCGCCGAATCGGATCTAATGACGGTCTCGATTCGTTTTGCGGTTTCCGAATTTGCGTCGCGGCTTTTTCGCGGCGCGCATTCCGATGCGATCGATTTTCGGTCGATTTCGCCCGAACAACTTTTGATTCACGACCAGTTGATCGATTTAGATTGTTTAATACCGACCAACAACTTTATTGGGTTTGCCGGATCCAAATCGGGTCGGGTTCGGGTTTGGCGGATTCCCGGATGTTATAATTATAAAAACCTCAAAGGGAGTCTCGTCCTCGAGACTCGAGTTAAGGCTATTCGGTGTTTCGTTTGAATCTCATATGGTCATAAAAACCTCAAAGGGTTTGGAACCCATAAAAACCTCAAAGATAAACCAAGCCATATATTTGAGCAAATATTTTATTACAAAAGCTTGCTTCGGTTATTACCTCAGAAAAGCTGCGGGTATCGTGCTCGCATGTCGGCTTCGGTCTCCCACGTCGCCTCTTTGACGCCGTGTCGGTGCCACAAAACCTTAACCAATGAAATCTCTTTGCTGTGAAGCTTCTTTACAGCATGATCAAGTATCTGGACTGGCTTCTCCTCATAAGTCAGATCTGGCTCTACGTCAAGATTCTCGTAACTGATGACGTGCCGAGGGTCGTGGACATACTTCCTCAGATTGGATATGTGGAAAACATCATGAATAGCTGAAAGATGTGGAGGAAGGGCTACTCGATAAGCAACCTTCCCCACTCGAGCAAGAATCTCGAAAGGTCCAACATATCTCGGCGCCAACTTGCCACGAACACCGAATCTCTGCACTCCCTTCATGGGAGATACTCGCAAAAATACCCAATCTCCAACCTATAATTTATAGGAATGTCATTAGTATGAGATTAAGTTGAACACATATATATCATAATTGAGTGGATGAGGAGAAAATAATTAGATTACCTGAAACTCTAAGTCTCTCCTCCGACGGTCTGCATAACCCTTCTGGCGACTCTGTGCCGTCAGAAGCCTCCGTCTCACAAGATCAACAGCTCTCGCAGTCTCCTCCAGGAGATCTACGGAATAGAGAGCATGATCACCTCCCGCACGCCAACTGAGAGGTGTGAGGCATCTCCGCCCGTATAGGGCTTCGAATGGTGCCATGCCAATACTGGAGTGATAGTTGTTGTTGTATGTGAACTCCACTAACGGCAGATGGTCCTTCCAGGACCCTTTCCACTCCAAAGTGCATGCGCGAAGTAGATTCTCAAGCGTCTGAATGGTGCACTCACTCTGCCCGTCAGTCTGCGGATGGTATGCAGAACTCATCTTCAGCTCTGTCTGTAGTGCTGACATGAACTGATGCCAATAATGAGATGTAAATCTTGAATCCCTGTCAGACACTACCTCTCGTGGTATACCATGCAGCCTGATAATGTTCTGCACATAGAGCTTGGCCAACCTAGATGGAGTATAAGTCGTGTTGACAGGTATGAAATGGGCTGACTTGGTCAACCTATCAACAACGACCCATATAGAATCATGACCACCTGGTGTCTTCGGCAGACCTGTGACGAAATCCATAGAAATGCTCTCCCACTTCCACTTGGGAATGGGGAGAGACTGCAGTAATCCTGGTGGTCTCCTGTGCTCAGCCTTGACCATCTGACAGGTCATGCATCTGCTAACATGTAGCGCCACATCGCGCTTCATTCCATCCCACCAGAAATGTCGACGCAGATCACGGTACATCTTCGTACTACCTGGATGGATAGATAACCGTGAACTGTGTGCCTCGTCCAAAATGTCTCTGCGAAGCTGCTCGTCATTGGGTACAACGTCCCGTCATGCCTTCCATAAAATAGACTCTGTCACGACAAAATCATCAAATTCATCCTTGATGGCGCGCATGTATCTATCTCGGATCCAAGGATCTGTCTTCTGTCCATCTACAATACGATCCCAAAGATTGCTGTATCGTGGAGGCACGGCGGTAGAAATGGATGCGCTCTCCTGAGGATGCCAATCGGTCAAAGCTGCAAGCGTATCCCACGTGTATAGCCAGTTCGTCGTACCATCAGCATGCGCTCTCCTGCTAAGTGCATCAGCCACCACGTTTCCCTTACCGGGATGGTAAGAGATCGTGCAATCATAATCCTTCAGCAGCTCGAGCCATCTGCACGGTCTCATGTTCAACTCCTTCTGATCAAAGATGTACTTTAGGCTCTTGTGATCTGTGAAAATCTCGAAGTTCACCCCATATAGATAGTGGCGCCAGATCTTCAAGGCGAAGACAACTGCCACTAACTCCAAGTCATGTGTGGGGTAATTCCGCTCGTGCGGTCTCAACTGCCGTGATGCGTAAGCAATCACCTGTCCTCTCTGCATCAACACTGCTCCTAGACCTTCTCCAGATGCATCTGTGTATACTGCATAGTCCTGAGTGCCTGAAGGAAGAGCAAGAATAGGCGTTGTAGTCAACCTCTCCTTCAGTGTCTGGAAGGCCTGCTCACATGAATCATCCCAAATAAATGGAACTCTCTTCTGCGTCAGTCGTGTCAGAGGACGAACAATGCGTGAAACTCCGCTGACGAAGCGTCTGTAATAACCTGCTAGTCCAAGGAAGCTCCGAATCTGCGTGACAGTCTTGGACTGCTCCCAGGACATGACTGCATCTATCTTCGCAGGATCAACTGCAATGCCTGCTCCAGAAATGATATGCCCGAGAAATGAGACATGTGATAACCAGAACTCACACTTGCTCAACTTGGCATATAGCTTGTGCTCCCGTAATGTATCCAAAACAATCCGTAGATCATTCGCATGATCCCATTCATTCCGTGAGTAAATGAGCACATCATCGATGAATACCACTACAAACTTGTCCAAGTATGGACGGAAGATCCTGTTCATCATATCCATGAAAGCCGCAGGTGCGTTGGTGAGCCCAAACGGCATCACCACAAACTCGTAGTGTCCATAGCGAGTCCTGAAGGCTGTCTTCGGAATATCCGACTCGCGAATCCTCAACTGATGGTAGCCTGAGCGAAGATCGATCTTCGAGAAAATCGAAGATCCCTGGAGCTGGTCGAACAAATCATCAATGCGCGGCAAAGGATAACGGTTTTTCACCGTTCTCTTGTTCAGCTGCCTGTAATCGATGCATAGTCTCATGGATCCATCCTTCTTCTTGACAAATAGAACCGGAGCACCCCAAGGTGAAGTGCTCGACTTCACGAATCCCAAGTCAAGTAATTCCTGCAACTGCACCTTCAACTCCCTCAACTCGGCTGGTGCCATAGAGATCGGCTGTGTATCTGGTAGTAAGGTGATCTCGAACTCGATCTCTCTCTCAGGAGGTAGCCCTGGTAGCTCATCAGAAAACACGTCAGGGTATTCTGAGACTACTCGGATGTCCTGTGACATCGGCTCATGGTCAGATACCTCCCGAATAAATGCAAGATATGTATCACAACCCTGATCAACAAGTCGCTGAGCCCGCAACACTGAAATATACTCCATGGTGGAGTCATGCAAAGTACCCTCAAAAGTGAACTCGGGTAGATCAGGAATCATGAAGACAACCGTCTTCCTAAAGCAATCAACAAGTGCATGATGAGTGGATAACCAATCCATGTCCAAAATCAAGTCGAACTCATCAAGCTGCAGAAGTAGACAATCTGCGATCATCTCATGACCGCCAATCAGTATGGGCAAGTGCCTGACTATCTGAGATATGACAAATAACTGGCCACCTAGCCCTCGTATGTGATATGGGGAAGAAAGGGTCTCTACGACTCTACCTAAAGAAACAAGTAGCCTTGAAGCAAGAAAAGAATGTGTCGCACCAGAATCAAATAGAACATGGAAAGGTCGATAAGAGTAGTCAGTATGTGTGCTAATTGGTTAGTCGTCTCCTGACCGGGTCGAGATGCTATGGCTCTGCATGAGAACCATAATTAGTCATAAAAATGCCCTAGACAGATATTTATCATAAATGCTTCTCTTCTTGGGATATAATATGAAAATTAATGAAATTGGTGACATATGTGGTTATTGAATATGAATGTCACTTTTCCCTTCTCGAACTCACGACAAGTCGGAAGACTGTCGCTATCCGAGAACTTAATGCGATCGGAATTGTAATGCCGCGAGTGTGCGTATCGGGGTACCACTGCTCTGATACCAAACTGTGAACCCCTTAGGATCCGGGTACCCGTTAATCACACACTCGCACTATTATTCACATGAGATCGCATGAAGTTACAGAAAGGCAGGGAAAATTTTTCGCGCGGCTAATTATCCACATGACATTCACATCCACAACATAACCACAAGATCACAGAGAAACAAATGGCACCAAAGTTCCTTTTCATTAATATTCATATTCATTTACAACTTGCACAAACATCTTCCATATTACAACATATATCCCAAGTGATACAAAAGAGATATCATTTACATTACCAACTAAACAAAAACTGAGACAAAATACTTCATACCGTCTGGTGTATACTCTGTCTCCAGGAAGCATGTATAGCTACAGATCAGCAGGCCTCTTGCCTGCCATGTGTGCAAGGAAGAAGAGGAGTCACAAAGTGAATACAAACCCGTAGTTTAAAATAAATAATAAGTAATTTAATGTACAAAAGAGAGCAAGTAGAAAGGTGGAAAGTAAAGTCTACATCTACTTGCGTAAGTAAAAAGGTTGATCAGACTACTTGTAAGCATCTCAAATGTTTGTCCCATAACCCAGCATTTCCCACATGTAACATATTTATATAGCAGTTGCGTATTCATGAGTGTATGAGTGTGAATGTATATATCATTTTCTTCAGAGATCATGTTGGTGAGTGAAAATGGAAAAGTTGAGATTGTAAAGATCTATTAATTTATTTAAATTCTTGGGTAAAGAGAATAGTCTTTTGATCATAACTTCTCCAATTTTTTTACTTCAATGTTTCAGATATAACTCCAGATGTTGTAGATGTAGATATGGATGATCTAGATATAGAATCGCCAAGTCTGTTGGCGAAGTAACTCAAGCGGTGAAGAAGCCTGCAAATGGCTCTTCCGTCTCGCCCTCTAATTGGAAGCGTGGTCCAATAGAGGGATAGGTCTACTCCCAAACTACGCCACTGAGACGGGTGAGAGACTCCCTAGAAAAGTCGCTCTAAAAACCTGCCTGACTAGTACAGGCGAACGAGCTCGTACGAAAAACTGAAAAACCAGGATCCCCCGCCTGGGCATACTAAAAGACAGGGTCAGCGGAACTGGTCTAAAGTCAGGATCCCAACGAGGCGTAAAAACACTGCGAGCTCGCGTAAAAACCATGTAAAAGACTGGGATCCTAGACCCGCGCACTTGGCGGCCGCTGCCCTAACTGGGCTTCCTATCTCCCGCCCAGGTGAGAGTCACCGCGCTCTCGCACGATCATGTGTAGAAGTCATCATGATCGGCATTAATAATTTATATCACAGATTTGCCATGAAGTGGATGTATCTGATTTCATCTTCTTTTCTCAAACTCTTATGTATGTATATCTCTTATGTATTGTCTTTTCAGATCGAGTCATTGTGTTACAACTTATCATTTGTGTATAGTAGATTCTATTCATGATCATTCGATTGGGGATTTTCAGTTGCAGTGATATTAGGAATTCAAAACAAAACATGAGATTAGAAACTTGTTCAAAGGATCTGGATATAAGTCCAAAATTTATGCTAAATTTCTTAATCTTTTGAATCTTTAATTCATATACTTAATAATTAAATAAGTGACCTTAATTTGTTTAATTTGCATATTAGTCAATTTCCAAGAAAACTAAATATGTCGTGATTAGTGGTCTAAACTCATAGACTACTTCGTATGTTTATAGTTATATATAAATATATACATTAATTCAATATATGTTTGTGTGTATATATATGTATGTTCTTATCAAAACTTAAATTTAAATTAACCTTGAGGGCAGTAAGAGATTTACTTCTTTTTTAAAAAAAAAATTAATAATTGAATCAGGAACCACCCTTGGTTTGAGAATAGCACAGAACCTTAACTTCTTCATTATTATTATAAGATAATCAATTTAATTCAATAATCATTTCCAGTCCTCTGCCAGGTTCCAGGAGAGCCCAAGAATGTATGAATTCTATTACATCTTAAACTATTGATAAGTATACCTAAAATGGTTGAGAGAATCCAAATAGATAATACTAATCTGCATCATTATTTTTTTTAGACTATACTGCTGTAGAATCCAAGAAAAATGCATTTCCATAGTAGATCACATACATGTTTTAAGGATGTGGATATATTACTGGTTATTAAAAGTTTGTTGTATGATCCCATGCCATAATATTTCTCCTCCAGAATATCGAGACTAAGCAAAATGATAAATTGTGGATCTTCCAGTTGCAATCCACAAGTATCTTTAATATATATATATATATATATATATATATATATTTTATAATCTTATCCAAGAAAGAGAATGTTATGACTTCCAGAAAACTGGTATCGATAATCTTATTTCAACATATTTAACCTTTGCACAATCTTAGTTACTAGAGTATTGCACTCCAATATAGCCTACGTGCATGTTGTACTTTATAGTCATTAATCCTACATCTTCAAATCCAATTCTCCTAATTACAATCAAACATGCATTCCAATATAGTCATCATGCCTGTTATGTATTCTAGCCTTGTTTTCTATTCGGGATGCTGAAGAACACAAACTAGTAAATGCCATTTTTTTAAACCAGTCCCCCCATTCCGATTAATCACCCTACACTTTGGTATCATTGGTTGGGCAGCAATCTCTTTGTTTCGAGACAAGATTCTTTATTTCACACAAGTAGCAAGCCAACATCTCCAAAAAGCAACCAAGCAAGGGTCTTGTAAATGGAAGGCTTCATATTTCGTTGCATCTCTTGGAATCATATCTTTTAAAAATAATTGTCATACTGAAATCTCATACTTACCCTCACACATCACATTCAAGCAAAATCAAACAATTGAAGACTGGCACTCAAAAACACTCTATACACACTTCTTCATCACCCATTTGAAGGAGACAAGTGTTTCATGGACAAACGGAGCCAACCCATATATAGAAAACAACCTTCCGGAGATAACCACTAGTGGCTTATCAATCACCATGGTATACTTATCTATGTACAACAATTACTGCTTAAAAATATAAGCATTGTTGCAATAGTCCTAACTAGATATTTATATTCTCCAAAGATTATTATTTGATATAATTCCTTCTGACCAAGTAACATCCCACATAATGCTCCAGAAAAAGTATTAATTAAGGGATTGAAAGTGTATAGAATACATGTACAACAACAAGAGAGGAGTCGGATTGTACATATGATCAGTCTAATGTGCATGCATGGCAGCAAGGAGGAGAGGGTATGGGATTGTACCTTAAAATCCCTAAATTTTGGGAATTAAAATAGCATGCAGAAGTCTGAAATGAAGGATCCAGCTGCTAGAATGGTTGCATTCAGCAAGGGATTGATTTGGACCAGAGAAACATCATCTCCAATGGTGCAGCAGTAGAAATGAAGAGCCCTGGAGGTTCCAGCAGTTGCTGGACAGCAACAAGAAGTTGAAATTTGGGGCTTTCCAGGGGAGTAGCTCCAGCTGCAGCTGAGGAAGAAGACAATAATAGCCTGACCAACCTCAAGGGCTTCAGGAGATCAACAGATTTGGAGCTTAACTGAAGCAGCAGTGGCTGGAAGGAAGAGCTGAAGGCTCTCGTTGGGAAAGAAATGTGAAAGAAATGGAGAAAGAAAGGGTTTTCTTGGGGTCTACATATATAGAAGAGAAGGGGAATAAAAGGGTGACACCTAGAAAATCCTTTGTTGCCATTTGTAGGTAAAAAGAACTATACGTGGGAGGTTTGGACTGTAACAGTGTTGTACTGTGTAATAATAATTTATTTATTTTTACAAAAGACTCTTTAGTTGTCATACTTTAAATTGACCGTATTCATTCTTCGAACGTCGGATTTCGACACACGTCTTGATTTGATCGTATCAAAACGACGATCAAAATGAGTATAATATTGATATACTTTCAGTTGGGTTTTGAATACCCGAAATTTTCGGATACGGTTTTTTTTGTTTAAGATTAAATTTTACGATTTAAAAATATCAAACGACCTCCGATTGATGAACGGTCGATTCCGTTGGTCTTGTATCGCCGAATCGGATCTAATGACGGTCTCGGTTCGTTTTGCGGTTTCCGAATTTGCGTCGCGGCTTTTTCGCGGCGCGCATTCCGATGCGATCGATTTTCGGTCGATTTCGCCCGAACAACTTTTGATTCACGACCAGTTGATCGATTTAGATTGTTTAATACCGACCAACAACTTTATTGGGTTTGCCGGATCCAATCGGGTCGGGTTCGGGTTTGGCCGATTCCCGGATGTTACAACTTTGGTGCCACATATCATCTGTGTGGTGATCGAGGTCTACTTACAGCCTACTGACAGGTTCCTCCAGGTCGTACTGTAATTATTGCTAATGAGACACACTCCTCAATTACTGGTCAGGGGGAGATTAACCTGACACCTCCTATGCACCACAAGAATGTGTTGCACGCACCTGATTTTTCTATGAATTTTTTGTCCATTACCCAACTTACAAAGAATTTCTTGATCATCAGGGATAGGTTTTATATGGTGATAGTGGTTGATTTTTCTCGTTATCTTGGGTCTTTTTTTAAAGAATAAATCTGAAACTGGGAATATTATCATAAATTTCATAAATGAAGTTATTAATATTTTTCTGCATCTGTAAAGATTGTGAGAAGTGATAATGCATTGGAATTTTGTACTCATACTCTCTCAAATTACTTTTCAACACAAGAGATTATCCACCAAACATCATGTGCCTATACTTCCCAACAAAATGGAGTTGCAGAAAGGAAACATCGTCATTTCCTTGATGTCACCAGGACACTTCTCATACAGAGTCATGCTCCTCATTCTTTCTGGGGCGATGTTGTTCTAACGGCTTGTTATCTCATTAATCACATGCCGTCGTCAGTCTTAGGTGAGAAGATTCCTTCTCCCTTATTTTTCCTGGAAAAGAATTGTTCTCTCTTACCCCACGTGTGTTTGGTCGGTTGCCTTTGTCCATCAGTTGTCTCCAGGTATTGACAAGCTCTCTCCTAGGGTTGTCAAGTGTGTTTTTGTCGGGTACTCCAGGACACAAAAAGGGTACATGTATTATGATCCGTTGCGAAGGGAATACTTTGTTAGTGCCGATGTCACATTTTTCTAGTCTGTTATGTACTTCTTCCCTGCAGGTGATCGGTTGGTATCCTCAGACACTGATGAAGCCATATACATGCCACCTCCACCACCATCTCCACCACTACCTACATCACCTACACCTCCTGTTACAGTTCCTGTCCCCCCATTGCCACTCCACTATACTCGTCGGTCTGCTTCTGCTCATGGTCACCACTCATCATCTAGCTCGTCTGAGGTATGTTCTGAGAATATAATCAATAATGATGGATCTAATGATTTACCTGAGCAGGCTGTGTTACGGAGGTCGGATGAGGATGCCAGTGATTTGGATCTACATATTGCACTTCGGAAACAGAAGCATAGTTGCATGTCATATCACATAGCATCCACGGTTTCTTTTGATCGGTTATCTGGTGAATTCAGGAGCTTTGTCATTGCACTATCTGCTGTGGATATTCCACAGAATTACCAAGATGCATTGAAGGACAGTAGATGGCGTTTAGCTATGGAAGAGGAGATGGTTGCTCTTCAGTCAAGAGGTACCTAGAGCCTTGTCCTTGCACCTACCGGTGTGTCTCCAATGAGTTGTAAGTGGGTCTTCACAGTTAAGCAGAATGCCGATGGCAGCATTGACAGATACAAGGCATGCCTGGTTGCACGTGGGTTTACACAGACATATGGGGTGGACTATCTTGATACATTCTCGCCGGTTTCTCGCCATTCAACCTTACGGATCCTTCTTTCTGTTGTAGTTTGGCCATTATTCCAATTAGATGTTAAGAATGCATTTTTGTATGGTGACTTGCAGGAGGAAGTCTACATGCAACAGCCACCTGGTTTTGCTGTTGAGGGGGAGTATTCGAATGTGTGTAGACTTCATAAGGCCATCTATGGCCTTAAGCAGAGCCCTAGAGCTTGGTTCCAAAGCTCTCAGACTTATTTGAGAAATAGGGGTACATACGTTCCAATGCAGATCATTCCCTGTTTATACAGAAAACATCCAGAAGTACTGTTGCAATTATGGTATATGTAGATGATATCCTGATTACAGGTGATGATGGACAAGGAATTTAGAGGGCGAAAGAAATTCTGGGTCGCAAATTTGTCACCAAGGATCTTGGAGTCTTTAGATATTTTCTTGGACTGGAGTTCGCCAGAAATCTACATGGACTTGTAATGACCCAGAGGAAATATGTCACTGACCTGCTGGGTGAAACAAGAATGCTTGGATGTCGACCGACCGCTACAACCATGGATCCGAGCATGAAATTATATGATGATGACACTGATGAGGTGGATAGGAGAAGATATAGAGAACTGATGGGAAAACTTCTTTATGTTACCATTATCAGACCCGATATTTCTTTTGCAGTCAGTCGGGTGAGCCAGTTCATGGAGCAACCACGTCAGGTACATATGGATGCTATACATATGATACTCAGGTACCTTAAATCATCTCCAGGTGCAGGTCTGTTGTTCAAGAAAGACAAGGAGATTGCTATCTCAGTGTGCGCAGATGCAGACTACGCAGGAAGTCCTAAGGATAAGAAGTCCACCACTGGATTTGTTGTATATATTGGAGACTCTCTTGTCTCACGGAGAAGCAAGAAGCAAACTGTTGTAGCCAGATCCAGTGCTGAATCTGAATATAGAGCTACGGCCCAGGCTAGTACAGAAATGATGTGGGTGAAAGCTGTTCTTATAGATCTATATATAGAAGTCCCACTTCCTATGGCTCTGGAATGTGACAATCAAGCTGCTATATTTATTGCCAATAATCCAGCATTTCATGAACGAACCAAGCACATTGAGGTTGATTGTCACTATATACGAGGTATGATTCAGAAGGGTTTTATTTCAACATCTCATGTTAGCTCAGGGGACCAAACTGCAGATATCTTTACCAAGGCGTTACTTAGAGGGTCGTTCCAGAAGTGCTCGTCCAAGCTGAGCATGATTGACATCTATGCTCCATCTTGAGGGGGAGTGTAGAGATATATGCTATGTTATTTGTAATGTTTTATGTTTTCTATATTCTTATGGACTTCTAATGTAATTTACCCATAGGTTACTTTCCATATATAAGAGAGCCTAGGGCGTATGAAATAAACAACTCTTTCTATTTTCCCAACAAAAACTATATATTTTCCTAATTCCAACCACTCAGATTTGCATTTATGAAAATGTTTGTTGAGTTGAGAGGATTCAATTCACACTATTTTATGTTTGTCCATTGTCACCATAACAATGAGTTTGGGAGATTTGCAGTTCAAATTATGAGGATGCACTCTTTCCATCTCTGGAGACTCCATAAATGAAGAAAATTGGTCAAGCGTACTATTCTTTGCAACTTCATGAACTTTTGGAATATGGAATGCAGAAGTGAATTAAAGTAGGAACAAAATAAAAAAGAAGACTTTGATTTTACGTGGAACCCTACTCCTTAAGGAGTAGGATGAAACCACGGGAGAACTGCCTCAAAGGGCTGAGTTTATATTCATCTTTCTCAAAGGTTACAATGGGTGTGGGGCTCTTTATATGAACCCACCAATGTGACCAAAAGTCACCACTCCAAGATGTGGGACTAAACATGAACACGCACAAGACCATTCTTCAACACTTCCCCTCAAGCTAAGCATGCAATGCTGAGCTTGGATAAATAGAAAGAATGCACTCACTCGCATATAAAGTACATGACACTACAGACAGTATCAACTCCGCGCACGTTGTCAGTTGTTGCCGAGGATGTTGCTTCACATGTCATGCTGGTGAGGAGGAACTAGAAACTTGAGTGTGAATAGTGATCCGCAGAGATATCCGATCAATGAAAAGAGTGTTCCTTATGGAGTACTCATGCACGCAACATGTCTTCACCGAAGATCGCTCCATCTCTCTGAAGGACCAACAAGAACGTCGTGGGAATATCCAAATATAGTGGAGTTCACCGCCATGAAAACATGCCATGGGAATATTCATACATAATGGAGTTCACGGCCATGAAAATATGTCGTGGGAATATACATACAATTCACGGCCATGAAAACATGCCATGGGAATATGCATACATAGTGGAGTTCACGATCGCTAGTTGATGGAGCCAACAATGAGTCCCACTAGAGAACTCCACAAAAAATAGGTCAATCAAACAGAGTACTTCAAACAATTGTAGGGCTCGAAAACCACTACCCAATAATTCAAACAAAAGTAGGAAAGACACCACTATCCAACAATAATGGAGCATGAAATGCTCTACCCATCACTCCCCCTTTCTCCCAAGCTTGTCGAAAGTGACAAGTTGAGAGAACAATGAAGGATCCGCAAGAAATTCTTTCTTCCTTTTTTCAGTCACAACACACTTTTGTTGGGCTGTATTTTTTCACACTTTTTTTTCCTTCTCACATCTTTATATTTTTTCATCAAAGGCTCTCTTGTTTTTTTTTTAAATATCTGTGCCTCCCTTTTTTGTTTGAGCCATCAATTTTTCAGTCCTTTCCCATTTTTCTCCGGGACTTTCATTTTTTCCTTTTCTTTTCAATTTTTTCAGCCATTCATTTTTTTGTTTACTGTCCCGGACTGGAACATTCCCAGCACAGTCCATTCTCCCATCCTCTCCTTTTTTCCCTATTTGTTCTTTTAACAGCCAAATTATCTTTCTGCATGGCCTTTTTCGGCAGCTCACATTTCTTACCGTCCTTGTTCTTTTGTTGGAGTACAGCAGTAGGGTTCATTGGACCAAAATGAGCTAACAATTTAAGCTTAAAAAAACATGAGAGGGCTATCCGCCCATCTTCTGCAGCAAC
The DNA here is from genome assembly GCA_037367405.1 of Ottelia alismoides. Lineage (NCBI taxonomy): Eukaryota > Viridiplantae > Streptophyta > Magnoliopsida > Alismatales > Hydrocharitaceae > Ottelia > Ottelia alismoides. The sequence goes on from JAZKJV010003128.1 coordinate 856,627, forward strand.
TTAGGCCTCCGGATGGGGAACCCGCCTCACAATGCCAAGCCTCGACGCCGCCGCCTCCACGAGTTGCCGTATAGAGATGGCAGCTCTTCAACCCTCTGCCTCGCATCACTCCTCGGTCCTCGCCTGCAAGACGCTTTAGGTCATCATCATCGTGTGCATGGGCTTCTCTCATGGAGTAGATCGTGTCGGGGTACTTGGATAACTTGGATCTCGCATACTTTCGTCTTCAAGAATGGTTGCGCTTGGAGTCGGAGGTTGTTGTTGTTGGCGTCGCCAGGTGGCCAGAGGTGGTGGTGCCTGGAGTTGGAGAAGATATCCCTTGCAGGGGCTGCTATGCGCTGGAAAGTAGGTGGTAGTGCCTGTAGTTAGGGTTCCCATGGACCCTATATCACAACATATCGCACCGGCAATAGTCGATGCTTGCATCCTCGGACGTGGCCGAGACTCCCCGTTCTAGCACCATCGATCATCTTCTTGCTCAAAACACCATTGTTGCTTCTCCCCGCAGCATGAAGCCGGTATCTTCAATGATATGGTGGAGAATAAATAAATAAATTGAAGCAAATGACTGAATATTCACTGCTCTTTTGTGTTATAACTTAGATCTAGGGTTGCAACGGAACCTCACATCAACATTTTTGGAGCAAAACAAAATTCAAACAAAACTCTGACAACACAAAAATTGAAATAAAGTTGGTCTCTACATTGAATCTCGAAAATGATCCGCTCTGATACCATGTTGAAATATGAAATGCGGAAGCGAATCCAAGAAAGAATAAGATAAAAAAGGAGACTTTGATTTTACATGGAACCATACTCCCTAAGGAGCGGGATGAAACCAAGGGAGAACCGCCTCAAAGGGCTTATTTTCTATTCATCTTTCTCAAAGGTTACAATGGGTGTGGGGCTCTTTACATAGCCCCTTCAATGTGATCAAAAGTTACCACTCCAAGATGTGGGACTAAACACAACCCACGCAAGGCCATTCTTCAACATGAACTGGAAAGGGAAGTGCTCTCATTGTTGATGAGAAACACATGTTTCCACGTGGTAGAAACAAAAACACCGGAGTAAACGTGTGCCATGAATAAAAACTGGTACACCCAGATTTATTTGATTGAACCCCTTGTTAATTTTAACACGCCAATAGACTTTAGTAAAAGCTACCAGCATCAAAAGCACGTGTTCGTAGTTCTGTCACAGAGTATCTTGGATGACACTGTATCTTTTTTCTATTGTTGATATCGTTTGGCGTCATGATTTTAATTTAATTTGAAAAGCTTCAGCACTAAATCTGAATCAGCAAAATATTTAGACACCGATACTATTAGTTGGTGTGTTCTGCTCCTGTTGGTACGTGTCTACTTATAGCGATTCTTGTCCAATCTGCAGCAAATCACAGTTGAAAGAAAAACTGTTATATGCGATAAATGCTGAAGCTGGATTCGATTTGAGCTGAGTTGAGGATCTGGTTTGATCTCTCAAGTCACCCCAAAGAAATTTCCCCTGGTATGTTGACCAATGGCAGGGTTAATGCATGTTATATACATAACTGCTTGGAAGCTCCATTGATACATGGAAGAATGGTTGCTATAATGAAAATACATGTACAGCTCCTCTCTAATTCCATAAGGTAATCATGGGTCTTTTTACAGAAGAAAATGCAACTCCAAGTTCAGCGAATAGAAAAGTTGTGCTGCGAGCTTCTCTTGTATTTAAGGACAGCAGTTGTTAAATTATGGGCTCAATCTGCATCTGTAATATGGGATAGAATATGTATAGAAATTATAAAAAGTAATGGCAAGCATGTATCTTCTCATAAATGGGTGTGGCTATTGCCAGTGGTGTACAAACTCTTGTAAAATTTACGCAATATTTTCATATATGTGAAAAAGAATAGTTCAGTCTGCTTTGAGCGTCCCTGTGTCCCTTCTGTTTTGATATGATGTATGGGATCTGATATGGTTTGTTCATTTGCATCATGCCACTTTTATGTGTCTTTTCTCTAGCAGGACAGTGTTTAGACCCTAGCCTATGGCCGTGAAGGAATCCCAGTTCCACCAATAGACGATTTGGTGAGCTTATGCTAACTATTTTCTAGTTTTACTTGGAGGAATTTTGAGAATTTTGGATCACAGTGTTACTTGTCATTTGTACGAAGTATTTGCCTGTTTACTGCCTAATATCTTTACAAATTCTTGTTAGTGTCTAACAAATGTTTATGTATGACAATCACAAGTTAGGGTTTTGATTTCGACTTGAAATTTTTGCCATGTGTTTAGAGTTGGCTTTGCGTTTGCACACACATCCTTGAAGTCCCAATGTCTCCTATGACCTGAGAGAGATCGGGAATCAATGCTAAAGCGTCGCCTCGTGTTGACATAGAATCGAGAAGGTAGGCAAGTTTGGAGTTCAGAGTCCTTTACCGAGAGAGGTAGGAAGTAGTGGTTGTATGTTGGGGATGGCTAGTTCAACACCAATATCTAGGATGCAATCATGCTTTGTTATCTGAGACTATTGCATTTACTTGATGAGATGTGTTGTGTTGAACAACATCTAATCTTGTTGGATTCAGTAGCAGAGCCAATTGTTTCGAGTTCTCCAGTAACAGAACATCACAGATTTAGCTTCTTGCCTTCAATATGCCTCCGCAGATCGTTCTCACCTTCAGTGTGTCTTGATAGCAGGTTGTCCTTTGCAAGGTCTCTCCCATCTCTTCTCCGTCTTCTCGATCATTTGAGTGTGTAGATCGTGAATCAATCCTCTATTTCCATCAAGCTCCATTTTTTTTAATTGCCTTGATTTAGGAGATGAATCAAGTCCATTTAGTATTTTCTGATTCATCCTAGTGGGGGTTGCGTTAGGTAGTCCGACAACCAGCGTAAAAATTGGTTGTCAATCCATGCTGCCGATCCTACTTATAGTGGGAGAAGGCTTTGCCATTTTTTTATCATATTTTTATCACATACTAGTTTGTGTGTGCATGTTGTTACCACAACAAAATAGCTAGGATTTTCCGCAAAACCCTAGAATATGTACTAGAGATTGATCGTTGAACACGAGGTGAATCAACAATATATCGTTCTCATTCCTAGATTACTGGTATGGTCAATCCATCCGTTGGAACGGGTTGGGTCAACCCATGACCCAGTTGTGGTTGGTTGGGATGGGTCACTTTCATATGGGACGGTGTACCCACCTCGTGAACACCCCTATGAGTCAACATTAGCATGCCTCTGTGCAATAAATGTGATTTGTGTATATACATGAAATTCATAGGCTATATTTGCTAAGTTTGAAATATACTTGCATCTTGCGAAAATGCACCCATGCTTTTTCCATCCTCTTAATGTTACAACTTCAAAGAATAGATCCGAGGGTTTATATACTTGTCACGATATATTCATTCTGTATTGGGTTTCATATTTAGTCTTCTCGTAGGAAAATTTGGTTAATTTCATGCCTTCTGCAATGATGCATCATCTAGTCGTTCATTGAAATAGTGCATGCAGTTGTAGAACGACCTCTTCACTATTATGAAAACTGAAAAACTCTTCGCACCTTTAAGCATGACATTGTAGTCCTCGCTACTAAGGATGCAAGCGGATAGATACCGATGTGGATACATGGATTATCATATTCTTATCTGTTTTTATATACACATATGGATGTGAATACGGATGTATGATGAAAAAGGTATAAAATTACGTTGTATATGTTTAAAAATAAATCTTTACATATGAAATCGAATATATGAATATGGTAAAGTGTTTATACACATGATGTAAATATAGTAAATGTGTTTATATCATAATAACTATACCATATATGATGAAAAAGGTATAAAATTACGTTGTATATGATTAAAAATAAATCTTTACGTATGAAATCGAATATATGAATATGGATACAGATGTTTGTGGATATAAATGTGTTATACGTGTATCTATTTTAATATGGATGTGGATGTCAAAATTTATATTAAACGGATATGGTGATGGATCGGATATGGATATATCGTGTTTGCATCCTTATGCCTTACATCTAGTATTTGTTTATACAAAGTGATAGAAGTTATAATGGTCGAAGTCCATCATTCATTTGAACATCCATGAATATCGAACAATTTTGGTGTATTTGATATTAATCCTTCATCTTCATAAATTTTTCAAATTTGCATGGTGAAGTTTCAAGGGATGCATTGATAACAATCGGGTTCTTAAAGTGTTTTCGAAGACATCGTAGAAGTTGCTAGCAACATGTCATGCATAAAATCAACATTGTCCAAATGGGGGACAAAAGTGGCATGTGAATCATTCATAGAAACACAAATGTATAGATTTCGGTCAAAGATCAAGCAAGTAGACCATTGTGTCTTTAAGTTTGTTCTTTTTCTCATTTATTTTGGGACTAATCGATGGCATTTTTTAATCAATGTTGTAAAAGTCAGCCAACTAGTCGCACTAATTGTCCAACTACTTGAGTCGATGGGGTGGCCCACTGACTATTGACTAATCGGTTGATAGTTGATCGGCCAACTATTCGGTACGATTAGTTGGCTGTTTTTTGCTTGGAGATACCATATTTTTTTTATTTTTTAAAAAGCAAATTTAATCTCAGGTGTTTAATTTGTTATGCAAATTCAATTATTTACTTTACTTCATTATTGTAGTATAGAAAATATACATATCATGTACATTTATACGACTATATGTAAAAAATTATAGATATAAAATATTAAAAAATATGAAACTGACAAATGCCCGACTAAATCCGACTAAGTTTTAGTTGGTGGTCATGTTGATCGAGTACCGACTACCAACCTTTGCAACCTTTGTGCGGCATTGTGTTTACAATGATCGTAATTTGTTGGACTTCCATTTATTATTAACGAAATGATTGTGCCAACAAAGTAAAACTCGGCATTGCACATGACTAATACGGCCTATGTGGAGCACTTGAGGGAAAATTCATCCTCCTACTTCGATGGGGACAAACTATACAAGTTGGAATACTAAGATAATGATCTTCGTAAAATACTTGGATCTCAGTAATGGAACATGAGAAGAAAAGAATTCAAATATATCAAGGAGGAAAAAGACCATACACAGAGACGATGAAGAAACGAGCACACAACTCCAATGCAATGAACTACTTGTATTACATGTATTGCATGCTTTCAAAAGAGGAGTTTGGTCGATTTTTTTGCTTGAGCTCGCTCACAAATTTAGAAGTATCTTGAGACAATTCACAAGGACGTGTCCAAGGTTGAGAAGTTCCACTTCAAAATGCACATAGGGGTACGACCGTACGAAGTAATCAAGGTAAGGAATGATGGAAAGATCATAGATTGAAAGTCTAAGTACAAAGCACCAACTATTAGTGAATCGTATTAACTCAACAAGACATCCCTCAACGACCTCATTGGTAATCTCCATGCCTATGAAACTGAGTAGGTGGAAGAGGAAGAGCCAAAGAAAGAAAAAAAATCGTTAGCCTTCAACATTAAGACTAGAAGATTATGATCAAGATGAGGATGAAGACATTCCAATTAAGATTTAGGTCAAGATGATAGGGAGGATTCCCTTGATTGGCATGTGAAAGCTAGGGTTTGGTATATCTGCTACCCAAGGTAGTGGCATGCGTGTACATTGCACAATCATGTCAATGTGCATGTAATGCTCATCATGGATTGACCCTTAAGGCCTATTTGATAACTAGATTGGGTTGGGTTGGGGTAACCTCCAGTGAATAGTAGATGTTTGGACGGTTAGGAGGGTTGGAGAGAGTTGAAATGATAAATGTGATGTGATGTCACATTAATTATGTGTTATATTAACTTTTTTAATTATTATTATTATTATATATTTTTATGTCAACTTTTTATTTAGATATGGTTAAAAAATATTGCTACCAAAGAAATTGTAGGGTCTACACAAATAATCCCAACCCAAGAATGCAGGAGTGGAGCTGGGGGTATGCCAGGGTACCCTACCCTGGCAACCAATAAGGTATTAGACTAAAATTTTGTTTATTCTTTAAACAATAGAGGTGCTTTGTGTAGAAGGCTCGCGTCCGTGACCGACGTGGTCAAACAATCGCCTCCGACGGTTGCGGCGTGGCCTTGGGGAAGACCGTAACCGCCAGGCCTGGGGGAGGGAGCGGACTTGGCGAGGGGACGAACACGCCCCTATATATAGATCTACCTCCATCGGGAGGAGCACATCATCTAAGAACAACCTCGCCATAGGGAGCCCTCTCCCATCCCTATCTCTCCATCTCTCTCTCGTTCTCTCGTAGCCATATAGAAGGGCGTACCTGGGAGATACCCTTGACTGGTATCAGATCATAATCGCTTGAAGTGGTAGGATACTCCATGCCGATTTTGGAGGGGATGTGGATGATAGAAAATCCACATCAGGTTATCTGTTCATGTTTGGTGGTGCAGTCGTTTCTTGGGGTAGCAAGAAACAAGGATGTGTATCTCGACATACACAGGAGGCTGAGTACATTGCTTGTAGCATGGCCACCACTCATGTTGTGTGGATCAGACGTTTTCTAGAGAATCTAAGCCTCGAAATGGTAAAGGGCCAATTGAAATGTATTGTGATAATCAAGCTACGATAAGCTTGATTAATAGTGGGGCTAATAGTTCTAAAGGAAAACACATTGAGATCCAATATCACTATATACAAGGTATAGTGGCGAAGCAAGAAATTACGGTAACTTACATACCTACCAGCGACATGTTGGTTGATTCCCTAACTAAGAGAATAGCTGCGGGAACATACATTAAACATGTTGGTTTAATGGGACTCAGAAATGTTTGAGTCAAGGAAGAGGTTTCATAGATAATGATCTTCACATGATAAATCTCCACGTATATACTATACGAATAGTGGGAGTATATATGTTTTGACCACTTCGGTCAAGTGGGAGATGTAGAAGGCTCGCGTCCGTGACCGGCGTGGTCAAACAACCGCCTCCGGCGGTTGCGGCATGGCCAGGTCTTGGGGAAGATGATTCTGTTGACATATAGGTTGGAGTATTCGTGGAGCTTTTTTATCTTCATTTATAAATGCAAAGAAAGAGTTTACAAAAAAAAGGAAAAACAAAATGAAATAAACTTTCACGTGGAGCGAAAAAGAAATGTGATATTCTATAGAAAATACACCTTTAAAAGTTTGTCTTTTCGCATCGTACCTTAAGTATCATTATCAAAAAGGGAGAGATCTTTAGTAACATGCATCAGAGAAATATCATGGTGATGAAGAATGACCTTTCTTTTGTACATTGTGGATTAGGCTGACTTCAAGAACTTGGTTAATGTTGGAAAGAGGCAAAGAAAGGAATGAAAACTCAGAGACTAAAGTTTAATAGAGTAAGCAATACTAAGTGAAATAAGAAGAAGATGTTCAAGAAGGTTGAAGCCAGAAGTAGAAGACATAGTCTTGGAATGATGACTAGCAAGAAGAAAACGAAGATTATAATAATTTAGGGTTTGCTCATTTGAGGAATAAGGGGATATCTCTCCTTATTCCTCTGATTTCATATCCCTCCATATATGGTCGACGTTTTGATCCTTGAATCAAAATGAGGAATAAGGTTTCCCTCACCATTCCTCCGTCATAGGCCTCTTCTGTCAAAAAAAATACAAATAACTATCATTTATTTTACAATCTTATCTACATAAAACCTCGTTATCTCTCGGTATCCTCTCCTTCTACCAAAGAGAGAGAAGGGAATGGCAAACCTTCTCCCACTTAGGGTCGGCTACATGGATTTTTGCTCAAATCCATGTTGAAAGATTCAAATCATTTTCTACGATGATTATTGACTACCTAACGCAACCCCCACAAGGTGCGATTTGATCTATAGTCTCTTAAGTGGTAGGCACATTGCACTACCACCAGAGCATTTAAGTGGGTGTAAATAATTACCACTTATCCCTATCTAACAGAGAATAGCAAATAATTAGCATGTATACATTTTTCCTCCTTATCCACTCCCACCAACCAAACAGAAATAATGTCTTCCCTTTCCCTTATTCCTTTGCCGAAAGGTCCCTTAGTGTTTTCAGTTTCTACCATCATTGTAAAGAAACCCAAGTTGCATTTTGCTCATGATATGTTATACAAGACTTGTAAAATCCAAAATATATTGTATTCTACTCTGAAAAGTCCTCCTAATTGATCAACCTTATCATAGTGATCGATTATACCTTAGCCCAAGCTTTTCATGGAAACTCAAATGTGCTAAAGTGATCTATCAAACACAATGTGATTAATCACTGATCGATCAAATGTTCACACTGTCTTGAACATTGAAATTAAGTGTATCATTTTGTGATTGATAAGCATTTCCCAATAATTAATTAAATTTGAATTGTATCCTCACAAGTCAATTTCAGATAAACAAGTGGATTAAAGTGATCGATCAACCAAGTTAAATGTGGTCAACGTGATCGATCAACATGTTAAACTTAAAGAGGAAAGGATGAAGTTTTCCTGTAACTTATGTATATCTTCTCATGTTGAGTACAAGGGATATATATAACAAGAAAAGAAGGGAGATGAAAGAATGGGAGATGAAGGGTTATAGCCGTTGAGTTATAGCTGTTACAACAACGGCTAGTACAAAATTAATGTTTAAATAACATTGTTAACATCCTCCCTCAAACTCAAGATGGTAAAGAAACCAACATGAGTTTGGAAACAAGGTATTGAAAGAGTCCAGGCGGAAGTGCTTTGGTGAAGATATCTGCAGTTTGTTCATGGGAAGAAACTTGCAACAGGGACAAAACTCCTCTTTGAATATGTTGACGGATGAAATGACAATCTGTTTCAATATGTTTTGTTCGCTCATGGAAGACGTTATTGTGAGCAATTTGAATAGCACTTTTATTATCACAATGCAAGGTTGTGGCTGTTGAAGGAGAAGCACCCATATCTGCAAGAAGCCATCGTAACCGAAGTAACTCCGAGGTCGTATCTGCTAGTGCACGGTATTCTGCTTCTGTACTAGAGCGTGCTGTTAATTCCTGCTTTTTACTTCGCCATGAAATTAGAGAGGAACCCAGGAAGAAACAGAAGCCAGTGGTTGACCTACGATCTATCGTAGAACCCGCCCAATCTGAATCTGAATATGCATACAAATTAAGAGGTGAGTCTTTAGCAAAGTGTAGACCGTGATAAATGGTTCCTTTGATATATCTAAGAATTCTTAGTACAGCTGCAAAGTGTGTTGTGCGTGGAGATGACATGAACTGGCTTACCAACTGAACTGCATGTCCAATATCAGGACGAGTAACTGTAAGATAGATTAGACTTCCAACAAGCTGACGATAGAGTGTTGGATCAGAGAGAGGCTTTCCATCAGTTAAATTTAATTTGATGTTTGGTTCAAGAGGGGTTGAACTGATTTTATCATCGATGATTCTAGCTTTTCTCAAGAGGTCTAAGGAATATTTTGTTTGAGTAAGGTAAAGACCTGTAGTATGATGTGTAAATTCTAATCCTAAAAAATAATGAAGTTTTCCTAAATCTTTCATTTCAAATTTTTGAGAGAGAAAGTATTTCAAGTCGTTAATACCAGATATGTCATCACCGGTAATGATCATATCATCAACATAGAGAAGTAAGAGTATGATACGATTATCAGATTTACGAATAAATAGAGCTGAATCATAAGAGCTTGGAACAAAGTTGAAAGAAGTTATGGTGGAACTAAAAGTTGCAAATCACTCCCTTGGTGCTTGTTTTAGACCATAAAGTGCACGTCGTAATCGACAAACTTTATTTTTAGGAGTGTGGTATCCCGGGGGAGGACGCATGTAAACTTCCTCATGAAGTTCACCGTTGAGAAACGCATTTTTGACATCCATTTGAAAGAGATTCGAAGATCGAGCTGCTGCAACTGCGAGAAGAGTACGGACTGAGGTAAGTAGAGCAACAGGAGCGAAAGTTTCCTCATAGTCAATGCCATATTCTTGGTTGAAGCCTTTGGCGACAAGGCGAGCTTTATGACGATCTATTGATCCATCGGATTTTGTTTTGATCTTATATATCCATTTGCATCCAATTGCAGTTTTATTAGGGGGAGATCAACAACATCCCAGGTGTTGGATTTTTCTAAGGCATGTAATTCTTCATCCATAGCATTTTTCCAACAAGTGTCAGCAACAGCCTCTTTGTATGAAGTTGGCTCAGTAGACGATATAATGGTGGAGAAACAATGATAATTTTGTAAATGAGCTGGAAGATGTGTTTGACGAGTAGATCGTCTAGGAGCTTGAGTTTCTATAGAGAGATTGTGGTCAATAGGCGGGGATGAAGGTGTATGATCATGGGAGACCAAATCTGGTGGTTGGATATCAGTGTCGTCAGGAAAAAGATCGAGAGTAGAAGTATCAAGAATAATATCTCTTCTTTCAGGAATCATGTGAAAGGTTGATAGAGTAGAAAGCATGATGTGGTCCCAAAAAACAACATGACGTAATATACGAAGGCGTTTAGATATTGGATCCCAACAACGATAACCTTTATGATTAATGCCATATCCAAGGAAACAACAAAGTCGAGATCTAGGTTCAAGTTTATTACGTTCATGTGATTGAAGTAACACAAAACAAGTACATCCAAAAACATGAAATTTTGTGTAATCAAATGTAACTCCGTATAGACGCTCAAAGGGTGTTTGATTGTTTATAACTGATGAAGGAAGGTGATTTATAATAAAAATGGTAGTAAGAACTGCTTCACCCCACATATTTTTAGGGCACTTGGCTGATATTATCATGGATCTAGTGGAATATAAAATTTGTCGATGTTTTCGTTCGGCTCGACCATTTTGCTGTGAGGTTCCAGGACAGGATCGTTGATTTATAGTGCCTTGTTGTTTCAGAAATGTTTGAAGCTTGGTATCAAGATATTCCATTGCATTGTCTGTTTGTAAAATCTTAGTCTTGGCATTGAATTGAGTGTGGATCATGTTAGCAAAGTTAATATAAATCTGTGTAAGTTCTGATCTACTTTTAAGAAGATAAATCCAAGTAAAACGAGTATGGTCATCTATGAAAATCACATAATAACGAGATCCACCCATTGAAGGAGTGGAGGATGGTCCCCAAATATCTGAATGAAATAAAGAAAATGGTGCCTCTGCTATAGAGTCATTTTTATCAAAAGAAAGAGATGGTTGTTTAGCCATTTGACAAGAGACACAATTAAAGGAGGTATTTTCAACAAAACCTAACTTGCCAGTAGTGATTAAAGGACGCAACTTAGTAACAGAGCAATGAGCTAATTTGGAATGCCATGATTGTATAGTAGAGGTGGTGGAAGCAATACAAGCTGTTATTTGAGGAAGGTGAAGATAACTGAGCTCGAATAAGCGACCCACTTTACGGCCAATCCCAACGAGCTTCCCCGTCGAAGGATTGTGGACCTGACAACCATCAGATGTAAAGGTTACATGAAGGCCAATATCACATAATTGACCAACCGATATTAAATTTCATGCTAATGAGGGAACAAAATATGTGTTTGGAAGATCTAAATTAGTTGTTTGGATATGTCCTATGTGATCGATAGATATGGTAGAACCATTGGCAATGCTTATATTTGAGGTGTTGTTAGTGGGATGTTTATAGATAAAAGAACTTGAATTGCCTGTCATATGATTACAACAACCAGAATCAAATAGCCAAGTGGTCTTACCTTGGATGGTAGATAAAGCAGTCGAATTGGTGGAGGGTTGAGATAGCACCTGTTTCAACATATTCTCCAAGTCATTTAAGGAGATGGTTGATGATGAAGAAGAATCAGTATCAGGAGTTGTCACAAATGCAGCCGGAGGAGCATTAGCCATACTTGGAGTCTGGTATGCACGCTTGTACATTGGAGGTCTTGGTGGCTTAATGGGACAATTTTCAATGACATGTCCCTTTTGCTTGCAGTAACGACACTCGGAAGAGTATTTCATTGGGCATGTCCCAGACATATGCCCCCTTTTGTGACAGCTATGGCATTCAATATTTCGATATTCAGATATGATATGACCTGTGCGTCGACAATTGTTGCAATATTTTTTTTCCGTATTTAACGGCAAGAGCAACATCTTCATGCGAAGTGTTGAGAAGGCCAAAACGAGTCTCTTCGGAGAGAAGCTCAGATACAGCTTGATCAAGAGTCGGTAGAGGACTACGATGAAGGAGAGATGCTCGAGCAGGTTCAAACTCATTTTTCAGACCCATCAAGAATTGAATAAGACGTAGTTGGTCACGATGGGTAAAGAATTTAGCTGCATCAGTTGGAGAATCAAGGATAGGCTCTGCGACAGCAAGTTGATCCCATAGTAACTGCATTTTTGAGAGAAAGTCATTGATGCTTTGGCTTGGACTCTGTTTGAAACTATGAAGAGTACCCCAAATTTGGTATTGTTGAGCCAAGTTCACATTGTCATATCTAGTCTTCAGAAACTCCCATACCTGATTAGCAGTTTCATAAGGACCAAATTGTTCATGAATAATAGATGTAGAAGTGTTACGAAACCATGTCAAAATTTGATGGTTCTTGCTATCCCAATCCTCCAATCTTTCAAAGAAGTTGTCATCACTTTCACCTGCACTTTTTATTGGAGTTTTGATATCACCTGTCACATAGCGCCATAATTTTCGTCCTTTCAAAAAACTTCGCATAGCTTGTGTCCAAGTACGGTAATTTTTCCCATCTAAAATAGTGGGAATGGGGGGTGCAATTGATATTTTCTCCATGGTGGGAAAAGATAGGGTATATGAGAGCGAAAATAAATAAGGATGAGAAGAGATGCAAGGTACGGGAGTTTAAAAAAAAGCTGATTTGGAATGCTGTAGACGAGAGTACGGGAGTTTTTTTTAAAAAAAAAGAAAGTCAAAGATAAGTATGCGGATAGAAAAGCAGACTTTGTCACGGGATAAAGAAGAGATTAAAAAAATGAGAAAAGTTGAACGAGGACAAGAAAACTTATGGAAGGCTGCTGAGAGGATGAGCACTGCGTCGACGCGGTGACGGAGGAGGGCGGCACGCGAGGACTGGAATCGCGGAGAGGTTGTGACGTAGTTCGGTAGTAAGGATTGCGAGGCGCTCCCAAGAGATGTGTCGGACTGGTTGTTGGAGGAGACAACCGTTTTCCCGAGGGGAGGGTTTGGCCGCCGCCCAGCTGAGGATGCCTTGACGATCGCGCCGCCGCTGGCGTGTCGTCGGGAGGCACCGCACGGGGTGTGGTCTGGGCTCGGCGCTGCTGAACGCGGAGGAGCTTTGACGACGCACGGAGGATGGGCGGTCGGGATAGTGTGGACCCGGCGGTGGCGCTGCACTAGGAGGAGCAAGACGACGGACACACTAGGTGGTGCCACACTAGGAGTGCTCTGATACCATGTTAAACTTAAAGAGGAAAGGATGAAGTTTTCCTGTAACTTATGTATATCTTCTCATGTTGAGTACAAGGGATATATATAACAAGAAAAGAAGGGAGATGAAAGAATGGAAGATGAAGGGTTATAGACGTTGAGTTATAGCTGTTACAACAACGGCTAGTACAAAATTAATGTTTAAATAATATTGTTAACACAACCAAGTTAAATGTGGTGAATAGACGTAATTAAAGTAATCTATCAAACTTTATTTGGTAAACAATCACCAAAAATTATTTTGAACATGTTCGTTGATACCATATTTTTTTAGAGTGGACACCATTCATATGGTTTAGATTAAACGCTTTGTGGGAAACTTGAGTCCGGAATTGGTTAATGTACCAATTGAAATGCATTGTGATAATCATACTCCAATAAGTTTGATCAATAGTGGGGCTAATGGTTCTAAATGAAAGTACATTGAAATCCAGTATCACTATATATACAAGATATAGTGGTAAAATAAAAAATTACAGTAATCTGCGTACCTACAAGTGATATGTTAGTTGATTCTCTAACCAAGAGAATATTGGATAGCATCTACACTAAACATGTTGGTTTGATGGGACTTAGGAATCATGAGTTAAGGAAGAGATTTTCATGAATAATGATTCTCATAAAATAAAAATAATCTCTATAATACACTACACGATTTGTGGGAGTGTAAAAGCATTGACCAATTCGATCAAGTGGGAGATGTAGAACGGCCTCCGATCGAGTGGTCAAGAACTGTCGCCGACCATTACGAAGGCCGACAGTTGCAACAAGGTCGGGTCTTGCGGAGACCATAACCATCAGGTGTGGGGGAAGGGGCGGACTACGCAAGGGCTTCACGCCTATATATTGACCTCCATGAGGAGGATAACATATCATCATATCCCAGTCTCGCAGTCAAGAGCCCTCACCCTAAATCCCATTGTCGTTCTCTCGTTCTATCTCAAGAAAGATCTAAGCGGTTTACCTCAATCACTCAATGTGGACTAGGAATGCAAACAGATAAGGATATATCCATATCCAATCCGCCATCATATCCGTCTTATACAGATTTTGCCATCCGCATCCATAGTTGTTTTAAACTGGATACATATATGGATATCCTTTTGATATCCGCAAACATCCGGATTTGTATCTGTATATCCATTTTCGTATATAAATATAGTTGTAGATTTATTTTTAACGATATATAATATAACTCCATACCTTCTTTTACCATATTTGGTATAATTTCTATGATATAGGCACATTTAGTATTTACATCATGTGTTTTGCATCTGATTCATATATATTTAAGTCAATATTCGTATGCTAGCATCCATTTTATATCTATATCCATTTCTTAAGGATATGTTACCATAGTTTTTATGTTCAGCGATATCTATATCCGTATCCATATTCGTATTAAAAAAAGATAAAAATATAGTAATATTTATATCTATATCTGTTTGTTTACATCCCTATCTACCAACCATGTTGTAAAAAGACCTTTGGAACTTGTATAGGTAGGTAGCTTGGATTTCGTGAATATTTAGCTTGAGAATTTTAACCAACAAAAATGATACCGATATCATCCAACATTGATTCGAAATTATCTACATCTTCATGAAATGAAAAATATTACGTGATATTTGGATGCAATTTTTACTAGCCAATGCTAAACTCGTGACTTATGAAGTTGTCCAAAATCCACATGAACTGAGAAATCACATAAGACCTAACATAACTTGAGATTGCACATATCACAATGCCATCATCGTCAACGCGCTAACTTGTGAAATCAGTATATTTTCAATTTAGGGGTTTTTGAACATTGTACCCTTTTGAGTTTTTCAGTTACACTTATACCCTTAACTTTTTTTGCTACAACATTTGTGGTTCTAACAAAACTATTGTGTCGCATTCATACCCCTCTGGTTATTTGTCATCTATTCCCTCACAAACGGACATTAAAAATAAGGGCAAAGTGTAATTGAACTTTTTTCCTCATTTTGTAGCCCTCCCCCGCTACCAAGATAATTCACATGACCGTATTATAGATCCAAAAGGTTGGAAATTGATCCAAAAAAGTTCAGAGCCATTTGGAGAAATTGGATTAATATATGATCTAATTAGATAATTCAAAGTGGTTTAAATCATGATATTAAATATTAGATATTTAGTATTAGATACTAGATATCTAAATATCAAGTCACTACAGGATCTATACAATCTCCCAGATAATATTTCCTAATATTCACAAATGCAACTCACGATACCTCATTCGATTACAAATTGAACATTGAGAAATCGATAATATAATACGTGTTATTATCATTAATTGACTACATGAGAATATGTGAATATGATTTATCGAAGGATAAAACTGTAAATGGTAAAAAAATAAGGACGCATGTGTTATTAAAAAAGATACAAGTGTAATTGTGAAAACTCAGAAAGTCACAAGTAATGTATCACCAAGGGATAAATTTACCTAAAACCTCTTCTATAGAATATATTAAAACCGAGACCTATCCTTTCTTTTCTCCCTTTTTTTACTGCGGTTTCCCTCTCTATCTCAAATGCACCTCTCTTTTATTCAAAAAAAAGGTTTTTTTGCATTAAATATATATTTTTTCAAAACAAATAAATCACTTTACTATGTGTACTGTTTACATTACATGAACATAGTGCTTTATATTTAGCCAATTAGTTTTATAATGATAAACAAACAAAAGACCAACCATAAATAGTACAAAAAAGAATAAAAAGTGTAATATATATTTTATCAAAATAATTTTCATATTGCCTCTTAACCACTATATAAAGATCTGATCTATAGCCCTATTATAAATGGCATACGTAAAAAATTAGTGGACAATAAGAGATAAACACTCATCTCTAAATCATAGAAAAAGGTATAATATGTTTTTAAAACTGATTTCATACTAATTGTCTATCTGTTTTGAAATAAGTCATAAAATTATAAATAACTTTGAAGGATGGTAAATGATATAAAGAGGATAAGCTATACTTTTTCCTTCCTATGTCACATTTTTCTATCTAGATTTTTTTACTTTAATTAAAAAAATTATCTATATTAAAAATATAATATCTAACTGGCTCAATATTTCAAATCTTAAAAAAAATATTCAATTTTATATATATTTATAACTAAATGAAAGGCGTATTTTTGAACATCAATTCATTTGAAGAAGTTCTAAAATGAAGCAAACAAAGTCATTGAAGTACTTAAAATCAAGAATAAAACATTGTATTACTTTTGAGATAAATATTGTAGAAATAAAAGTCATAATTTATAGCATTTTTTATATCCAAACCTAAAGATGCATTAAGCAAGTATAAAGTAAAGATGTTCAAAAGAAAGAAGCTTGATGTCATGGAAAATTATTTATAAAAGCAAAAAAAAAGATGTGAATATATTGAGCTGCAAAATGATATAGTTCTTTAATGCAGTTTTGCACTTATCTTTAAGAAAAAATGAGTTACTTAAATGGATATCAGTCCCCACATCTAAAAGAAGTAGACTTTTTCATGGAATGTCTACTCGTAATAGTATTCATGGATAAAACTAATTTAGTTTAATGATTATATTTTACATGTGATAAAAATCTTATTATATTATTTTTTCAATTATCTAACAATAGATATATGGAGCATATGTATAAATTTATCTTGAACAGGCGATTTTTAGGATTGTCATTGTAGCATGAATAAAATTACAAGTAAGAATGTAGAAACGATCATTTATACTGAAAATGAGAATAGTAAATATCATAGACAAACAAAAAGAATCATGGTAGGAAAATCGATACCAGTGATTAAAAATAAATAAGTCAATGACATTTGATTATATCAAATCCTATCAATGTGCAGCGTGGGCTTTCAGGCTAGTGTTTACCTAGAATCCACATTGGTGTGTTGATTAAAGGAAGATGAGCGATTGGACGGATCCTTTATTTTCCTGATAAAAATAACTGACCTTCATTGTTCCTATTGAATTGTGCATTCTTATATTCCATTTATATTTGATTAGATTCAAAATGACAAGCAAAACAATTGCTATTAAGATTGGAAAATTGAGTATCTCAATGGTACAAATTATAAACTGTGGAGTAGACAGATCTACTTTGGCCAACTGCACGATAGCATACACTTCTTTATAGATAAGAGACCCTATACTATCGAAAGATCTAATTGTGCAGGAAATCAAATCTTATGAACAATGGGAGAGAGTTGATAATATGGTTAGAAGTTTCTTGTTGACGCATATGGAGTTGAATCTGATAAGGGTCTTTGATATTTGTAAATCAACATATAAACTCTGGACTGTGTTAAAATATAAATATCACTCCAAATCAGAAGTAAGTGTTTAGCTTCTTCTGCACAATTAAAACTCGTGTAGAATGAAGAAATCTGAAAGCACCATAGAACAGTAAATAAAATGATCATTATGGTCAGGGACCTAGCGGTGGTTGATTGTGTGATTTTGAAAAGGATTCAAATAGAAACCATCCTAGGAAGCCTCCCACCATCTTTCAACATGGTTGCCACATATTTGCGGATGAATGACAACATCAAGAGTGTGATGGACGTAATCACACAGTTGACGATTGAACAGGATCTCTCGAGGCAAAGATCGAAAGTCAAGATTTTCGAGGTCGATGAAGATGATGAAGTAAATGGAGTACATGTCAGACAAAGATTATGACCCTCCAAGGCATGCTTCAAGAGTGGGAAATGTCCATGTGATTCCTGCTAAGCTTATTGAAAGTATGATCATTTTAAGGTCATTGCCCCAACAAGAAGAATCTATGAATTCTAAAGTACCTGAGAACAAAGGTAAGAAGAAAATTAAATTCACGATTATCATGGAGTGCAAATCTACAGTCACAAACAGTGGCGGATGCTGGATTGACTCTAGTGTGAACCCCCATACTGTTAAGACAAAGGGCCAGTAGCATTCATATAGATGAAAAAAGGAGAACAGAGGATCTTCATGGGGACAACACCTATTTGGATATCAAAGGCGTTGGGACATATAGGCTTGACATGAGAAATAGTATCATGGTACTTGAGGACGCTCCAGTAATACATCAAAACCTCATAATATTCTGATTCTACTCAAGAAAGACTTTAAAGTTTGTTTTTATAATAAATATATCAAAGAATAGAACATTGATGAATGCATAAAGGTGTATGTTATCACATCAATTCTATCAAAGAAATTTTAGGGAGAAATAGTGTCAGCCGCTAACTACATACAAAATAGATTTCTTACCATGTCCATAGAATCAACATCAAGTGATATTTAAATGACAGGAATTTTGATTTGGGTCATCTTCAGAAATGGAGATGTGTTGCACATACTTGGTAACAAGTCAACTTAGAGATAAGCTATCAAGATATCAAGTACAGATTTAGTAGATATAGTGAACATTCCAAGGGATATATGTTCTTATGTGAATCTAAAAATCTAATGGAAAGTCGTGATGCAACTTTCTTTGGAAATCAAGAAATAAGGGAATCAAATCTACTAATTGTCCTACAAGATAATGAATATGACTTAGAGATAAGACAATAATCGATGGATGATACCGACCATCCATATCTAGAGAAGGAACCATCAGACGGTGATGATCTTTAGAGGAAGTGGGTGTTCTCACAAAATCCACTAGTATAATCTACAATAAGAGGACCAAAATATGACCCCCATGGATGGAGGATTATCACTTCTATGGATGTGGGGCATCGTGTTATACCATAGATGAGAATGTAGTGGTATATACAGATCCAATATCCTTTAATGGAGTAATAGCTTCAATGAGAAGTAATCATGGTCGATTACCATGAGGGATGAGTTTGACTCAATTGAGCAAAAAGGTGTATGTGAAGTATTTTTGACAAAATCAAGAGTAGTTGCCATGAGTTATACTTAGAAAGCTGGAATAGATTTCCATGAGATCTACTCTAGTTGTTAAGTTTCATGGATACGAATAATCGTGCATGGATTTGGAATTATTTCAAATGAATTTGAAAACAAGCTTTCTCGATGGAGAATTAAGCGAGGATATGTGTGTGTGTGTGCGATAACCTGATGGTTTTCAGGTAGAAGGTCAAGAGAAAAGGGTTTGTAAACTAAGAAAGTCATAATATGTCTTGAAATAGTCCTCACGAAAATGGTATATCAAATTTCATGAGAAAAATATCCATTTTAGCTTAGTTGTAAATAAGTTGGATAATTATGTATATGACATTAAGACTGGAAGCAAGTTTATAATAATGTCATTGTATGTGGATAATATTCTACTCTTGGGTAAGGACATAGCAATGCTCATTGAAATTAAGGAGAAATTGAGCAATGTATTTGAGGTGGACATGGGTGAAACATCTTATATTCCGGGAATTCAAATCATAGGGGATAGAGACTTAAGGATATTCTCTCTTAGTCAAGAGAGATACTTGCATATTGTATTGAAGAGATTTGGAGTGCATAATAGGACAATAACTTATACACCGCTTGTGATTGAGAAGAGACTTATCAAGAATCAATGCCATGGAAAGAAGCAGAAATTTTTGTATGTTACATATGCACAAGTGGTGCGAAGTCTAATGTATGCAATGATGTACAATCAACCTACTTTTCTCTTACACAGTTAGCCTGGTTAGTAGATATCAGAGTAGTCCAAGATCAGCACGTTGGGAAGATGTCAATAGGACTCTTCAATATCTAAAACGAACTGTACATCTAAAATTGGTACATTAAGTCGAATCATTTGAAGTAGTAGGATACTTTGACACAGATTTTAGAGGGGATATGGATGATAGAAAATCTACATCGATTTACCTTTCCATTTTTGGTGGAGCAGTCATTCTTAAGGTAGCAAGAAATAAGGATGTATACTAGACACACACAGAAGGCAGAATACCTTGCATGCAGCATGCCCACCACTCATGTTATTTGGATTACATGCTTTCTTGAAAATTTAAGCGTTGAATTGATCAAAGGATCAATTGAAATGGACCGTGGCAATCACTTTGCAATAAGCTTAATCAACAGTGTGGTTAATAGTTCTAAAGGAAAGTACATTGAGATCCGGTATTACAATATACAAGATACAATAGCAAAATAAGAAATCTTGATCACTTATATACCTACAAGTAATATGTTAGTTGACTAAGGAAATAATAGCATGTACATAGATTAAACATGGTTGAATGAGATTCAAGAATGTATGAGACAAAGAAGAGATTTTCGTGAATAATAAACATTATCTCCATGGGTACCCAATAAAGATAGGGAGAGTGCAGAAGTTTTGACCACTTCGATCAAGTTTGAGATGTTTGAACGATTCTCACAGACTGGTTGAGTGGTTAAAAACTACCACCATTGGCTGTGCAAGGCGATAGTTTTGCAATGATGCAACAAACGTGGTGTGGCAAATTGAGGGCAGACAACATGAGGAAAATCACGCCCATAAGTACACCTCCCCAAGAGAGAGGAAGAATCATCGATCCACACCCATTATCGGGAGCCTTCTCTCTAACCGAACCCTAAATCCCCCAAATTATCTCTTTAAAATCAAGTCAGTGGCATACCTCAATCCATCAACATGAAATAGTAGGTTTTGTTGCCCTACTTGATTTTTTCTCTCAAAATTCTTTTCTTTCTCATTTTGCCCTAAATTTTTAGGGTTGTGGATATGTAGATGATAGGTTTATATAATGTCACCTTGAAGTAGGGCAAAAGTTCTAGTTGTCCGTTTATCTGTTCAACATTTCCTAGAAGACGCAGTTGCCTTTACTCGAGGACTATTTTCTCGTCTACATCTCAGATCCTCTCCATAAGGTGTAAGTTGGGCATGTTATAACCAAGACATGTAAATACAATTACCATATGTTCAACACTTACAACATACCTAGCAACACTTTATTTGATTGACACATTTGGTATTCATTTATCTAAAGGGATATTAGTTGTCAGCGTCGAAGATCAAATCATTTAGAGATACAAGTTGAACAACTGAGGTGGAATATTTTCATATTCTCCTTGGTCAGGCTGCATATTTTTGCATCCTATTGCGACTTAAGGTAAAATCCAATTATTCAATCTCATGGAGATTGTTTAAGCATCTTTAGTTAATCTGGTTTTATACTAATAAAAGTTTCGTTACGTTGCACTTTCATTAGTTTGATCTTTGAAGTAAGACACTTTCTCTGGTTATAAAAGTTAGGCTGTGTTTGTTGCATTTTGCTAATAATTAATTTGCACATTTTTTTCTTTGAATTAGAATAGTTCCCATATTCATAAATTTCCTTTTCTTCCTAGAAAAATAAATTCAATTCATAGTTTAATAAAGGGATTTTATCACTTGTGCCCCTCCGAGATATCGCAATATCAGTTATACCCCTATCTTTTTGGTAATATCAGTTGTGCCCCTCACTTCTTGCTATTTTATCACTTGTGCCCCTCGAGTTAGTGACCGTCCATCTACAGTGCAAACGGACGTTTTAAGTTTAAAAAATGGTTATATGGTCATTTTATACCCTCTTCCTCATCCTCTTCTTCTTCCTCCTATTCCCCATCCTCTTCCTCCTCCTCCAACCTCCTGCTCCTCCCTCTCCGCCCGAAACTCCTCCCCAGCACGCACCTCCTCCCAGCTTCGCCCCGAGCTCCCCACACCTCCGTACCTCCGCCCCCGTCCTGTGCCGCGCCTACCCCTCCCCCGCGTCTCCCCTGCCCCGTGCCTGCCTCTCCCCGCCCCTCCCCGTGCCGCCCCTGCCCTGCGCCTTCCCTCCCCCGTGCCTGTTGCTCCCCTGCCCCTGCCCCGCGCCTTCCCTCCCCCTTGCTTGTCGCTCCCTTGCCCCTGCCCCGCGCCACAGGTGCCAACCCCCCCCCCCTCCCGCGCGCGAATCTTGCACCTCCTGCTCAACCTTCCCCCGCACCCCCAAGCCCCACCGCCCCTAGGCCGCCCCCTGCCTGCCTCCCCGCGACCCCTGCCCCCCTAGCTCCGTCACCCCAGGTCGCCCTCCTGCCGACCTCCTCCCTGCGCCCCCTAGCCCCGTCGGCCCAGGTCGCCCCCTGCCGGCCTCCTCCCTGCGCCCCCTATCCCCACCGCCCCAGGTCGCCCCCCTCTTGGCCTCCCCCACCCCCAGGTCGCCCCCATGTCGGCCTCCCCCCACCCCCAGGTCGCCCCTATCCTCGTCGCCCTGTGCCCCCAGGTCGCCCATAGCCCGCCGCCCCAGGTCAGCCCCCAGGGCTTTCAGCATTTAGATAAATTTTTGATTAATTGATTCATGAAAAGTCACCGAAAAATTCAATAAAATTCACCATTTGATCCGTAATGAGGATATATCAGTGAAAATGCAAAAATTTTAAAGATTCGATGGATGCATGATTTCTAAGAGAGAGAAATTATGAAGAGAGGAAGAACAAATGGAGGAGGAAGAAGATGAAGAATATGTGTGGACAATAATACCCCTCTTAACTGCACCAAGGTTTGAAAAAACTATGGTTAAGTCAACTCATTGACGGTCAATCTGACGAAAGGGCACAGGTGATGACGGAGCAAAAAGTGAGGGGCACAACTGATATTAGCAAAAAGATAGGGGCATAATTGATATTGCGATATCTCGGAGGGGCACACGTGATAAAATCCCTTTAATAAATAAGTTCTAAAAAGTAATCTAGAATGAAGATATGTAACCAATGCCTCCATGTAGATTCAACTTGAATTCCAATGTTAATCACGATTCGCCAATTGCCATTTTTTCATAGCTCAGATATAAATTCGCAAGCTCGAATTTGGCACATGTGTAAATTTGAGTTGCATGTGTGTTGTAGAGCATGTTGGTGACCAGTTGCAAACTCTTTAGAAGCAGTTTACATGTAAGGCAAAACCCTATCACAGAAAACTTTACTTCCTGTCAAATATATCAGACTTGTACAACTTGACCAACCTGCATCTTCTAAACAGTAACCTGGATAGCCGAAATATTTTTAAAAAACTTAAATCCAACTTCTGAATTCCCAAACGCTTGCGAGTCTTAAAAATGGCAAGGAATTATTTTGAACAACTTCGCCTGCGAGCTTAAGGTACATAACTGATCAGTGTTATGCAACTTCAGAAGCAATTGCATCGTTGATGACCGAACAATTGTTTGTTTGCAGCTTATTCCGTACTCTGAAAGGAGCTTCTTCAACAATACATGCTACAGCAAACGCAAAATGTCCGAAGATCGTCAATAAACAAATGGGAATATCCTCCATGGAACAAGTTTGCAGTACTCCACCCAGACTTCCTTGTACTTCTGAGAGCATCTTGCTTCATCCCTTCTCTCCCTCCATATAAGCAGCACCAAAAGGTACAGGGGGTAGAAATAAGGGATTATCGATCTGCGGAAGGAAGCAGAAAACCCTTCAGATAAGCCAGAGATTACTCCAAAGTTGAAGCAAAATGCAAAATTTACCGCATGCATACCTGAATCCACACGGCAAACTAAATGATAATGCCAGTAGCAGATCCCCGAGATAGTTGCAGTGTCTTGCGATTCCCCTGCAAGAAGAAAAATATCCATGTCAGGTTGTTTCTTCTATGTAATCCATCATTCAAATTGCTGAAGTCCTCAGCATGTGAAATCTTACTCCAGGAGTACCTGCTTCTGGAAAAGGTTAGTTCAATAAGTCTAATCTTACTCCACAAGCATGTGAGTAATCAAGATTTTGCAAAAGATAGAGGAATGGAGCTGCAAACGATGATATGCAAGATGGTAACCATCCAACACACTTCTAGACAGGCAACAAGGAGAATCTTAAACCTGAACTACGAGGAACAGGATCAAAGCCGATACAAAAATGGTGATCCGTACTCCCTAGTTTACCACTACACCAAACGAAATGTTACATGGACTCAACCCAACCCATTATGCAACCCAATAGGGACTATATCAAGTCAAACCCCTTCATTTTCCATTTCCCTATAGGCCTCACGAAATAATAGAAATATAAACATAAAGAAACCGCACGAAATAGTAGTTGCCCTGGGCTGAAAATGAGCAACGGAAACAAGTAGGATCGTCTATAATTCCCTTCTTCCAATCCTGAAAAATGGTAGCAAATGTTATCAATTTGCAAGTACTATGCAACTATCTCCTCTTCTCTTGCTTAGTTTCAACTTTCTAGAATGCTCTGGGAGTTCTCACAGAATGCTCTGATCGACCCCACAAAATAATTCGCATTGTTCATCTGAAGCCACTGCATGCCAACCTGCTCCGAAAACAGTGAAGAGTAGACGCAGCCGAAGAAGAGATGTTCCAAGTCCTCCTCACCATCCTCATTCTAGAGCAAGGTCACATCACCAGTCCTAAGAGGCTTGTCCCTATGATCCTTAGTGAGGATCCGACCATGTTTCAGCCGCCACAGAAATACCTTGATCCGGTGAGGGAACCTTGCCTTCCAAATCAGCCTGTAGTCCTGCCTCAATTTGCCCTGAATCACCTCTTGAGATGCTGCGAAAGACATGTATGCCTTCTTGATGGAGAAATGACCATCTGACCATATCCAAAGATCCCTACCAGCCCCTTGACCCTCCATATCCGCCAGCTCACTAGATAGACGGGAACTCTTCCAGCCTTTTTCTCATAGAAGTGTACCACAAAAGATGGACCCCAAATGTCGTTCGACTAAGCCTGTGCCACAGTAATGCCGCAGTAACATGCCAAAGAAAATAGTCTGGGAAAATGCATCGCCAGGGAGCCTGCTCCAGTTCAACCATCTAATCAGAAACGAAAGGATTTTGACATCCCACCACAGGACAGGAGTTGTCATCTGTCTCATCTCAGGCACCTAGAAGGCTAGAAATACCCTACCAAAGCAAGGATGGTAACCGTGTTGGCGAAGCCACCACAGGAGCTCTAATCCCGTAAATAAGCCGCACTAACATGCAAACCAGTTATTCACTTTTGCCCCCACAATCTTACAACACACTTCGCAAAATGCCTTGTTCATAACCTCCAGCTGTAGAAATCCGAGTCCTCCATCTTTTTTCCTCATGGTAACTGTGTCCCATGAAACAAGATGTACTATACTCTTTTCTTGCCTAGAATCTACCCAGCTCATCATTGACTCAATTTGTGTTCTCACGCCCACGGGAAGAATCCTCGTGGAATAATAGAAGATGCGGATACCTGAGAGGACGTGCTTAAGAAGAACCAATCTCCCGTCCCTTGATAAACTCGCCGCCCTCCATACGGCCGATTTTTTTCGATTCTATCAAGCATGAGCTGCCATTGAGATGCAAGGAGTCGACCACAAACGAAAGAGAGTCCCAAGTAAATGATCAGGAGGGCGGAAACCAGACAGCGCAAAGCCAAAGACCTCAGTTTCATTCTGAGAGTATACAAAGGGGACAAAAGATGATTTTTCCCTATTTATGTATAGTACGGAAATGTAACCAAAAATGTCCATAATGTATGATGCCCACTTTGCTTGTTCAACACTACCCTCAATGAAAACAATAGTATCATTTGTGTACTATAGGATGGGAATAGATAGGTCCCCATATATGTAACCTGGGCAAAGACCGCCATCAGAAGCCAGCATCATCATCACCGTTAAGGCATTAGCAATCATCACAAAGATGACAAGTGCCAACGAGCAACCTTGTCTAACACCCCTTTGCAGCTGAAAGTCAGGGTGGCCATTCACAAACACCCGAATATAGCGTCGCCATAATACATTTCTTAAACCATGTAATCCCAAGTCCAAAATACCTCTTCACTGCAATGATGTCCAGATAAAGCGACAGTCAACGCAGTCATATGACTTAGAGAAATCAACCTTCCACACAAGGCCTCTTCTGCCATTTCTTTTCCAATCCAAAACTATTTCTGATGCAAGAACAAATCCATCGCTCATCAATCTGCCAGAAACAGAAGCTGTTTGCTTATCAGAGATAATAGAGTCCAATACACCCTGGATCTGCATGAAATCCTTTGAAAAATAAGATAGGAACCCCATCTGACCCTTGTGAACCATCAGCATTGAGGCCAAAGACCAGTCCTCCAACGTCATAAACTCCTACAAAATCCCTTGTGCATGCACACTATAGGATCTTCCCACCCCTCTGCCTATTCATCATGCATCATTGTGGGGTGCCCTCTTACTCATATTCTAGAAACATGTGACCACTGCACTTCCAACATTTCTATCTCTGGTAAACTATTCGCCCGCAATTATAAGTGAGTGAATAAATTTTATAAGACACGGTCACCATCCGCAACATGAAAGAATCTTATAGGGCACGTTTGGTTGGGGGTGTGACCCGGGTCATACGGGGTCACCCACCCCCAACCCCCCTCGCGACACCGCGTAGGTCGAGCTTTGGAAGGGTTCGATTTGTTTTGGAAAAGTTGCGAATGACCCCCGCCCCCCGCCCCTGGTGTCCTGTCGCATCATGTCAGAGGTCTTTATTGGGGTTGCCGTCCGTCTCCTTCCTTCTCCCCCATTTCGCGATGGTGTTCCCTCGCTCGTCTACACAGGCCCTGTTCTCCAGCTTTTGCAGGTCTTGAAAGGCGTTGAATTTGACAGGTCGAAGCTGTAACCCTCTTCCCCGTGATGCTGCGACCACGGGCTCTCCCATTTCAACCGCGCCTCCATCGACCAGTCCCGTCATCCCAACCTTTGCCGCCCGAAGATGGAGCAAGGAGCGTCGGACTGTGAATCTACAGCCCCCTCCGTGTCCCCTCTACCACTGAGGGGCGGGAGGAGAACAAGGCATCAGGTGGCGAAGGACCCCTGCCACTATAAAATAGCAACAACACTCGTCTGGGCATTGGGGTTTGCCGGAGTCCCGTTTGAGCTGGTCGACTTGCAGCCGGTGGTGGCAACACTCGCACGTCTCCTTTCCAGGTAAATGATCCCATCCCCCCTATTTTCCTTTTCTTCCGAAATGTAATCTTCATTCCATGGAGGGAATAGCGTGTGTTCCTACTCCAGATCCATGTTCTTGCACGCCCGATGTGTTAATTGCATCTTATTCCTTCTATTGCTGTATTAGACGAGTGTTGTTAAAAATGCCAAGGCTGATCGTTGTTGAGTTGGGTTGTATTAGAGGAAATTTCCGACCAGTTGTGTTGCTAATAAGCAAGTGCAATTGTTTCTAATAACACATTTGCGGATCTGAGAATTAAGCATGTCTTTCTGTGAGATGCGATGGTTTCTGTCAATTAAGCTATAGCAGAAACGTTCTCCATTTGTGTTCTCCAGATGGAAAGAAGACATTTGTGTAGTAGTACTCATCATCCCTGTTGTCAGTTCGTTCTTGATGTACCCATGTAATTGAGGGAAGGTCACAAGTAGAATGAAATAGAGGAAGGATGACAAACAGTTTCAGAGGGAAGAAGGAGATGAGGAAGGGGAAGAGGGTTTAGGTCTCTATGAAGTGTTTATCTCCCATAACTTATTATAGCTCCAAGATTTGCGTCTTGTATTACTCCTGTTCCCTGTTCTAAGATGCAGCCCCGATTATATACTTGCATCTTCTTCTAGCATATGCAGTATTAGACGAGTGGTTTTCGGTTTGAATCATTGTGCGTTGAAATACACGAATGTTCTGAGCTGTTTACTTTGGTTGGGGTGGGTGTTCAGTGCTATATTATGTACTCTGTCACTGTTTAAGCAAATGAAGTTCATACCAGCAGGAGTGATGGTCTGTAAATGGGGGAGATTCCCCTCAGTTCTATATGATAAAAAAACATTTGTGTTCCTGTCAAATAAGCTCGGTGTTGAACTAGCCATTTAATTGATGGCTTTGCCACAGGATGAGAGGAAGTTACATTTATCTTTCGTTATTTACAATACGTGTTCAGGGAATAATGTTGGATAATTGTTGCGTTCGAATGCCATTTAACTAATTTTAAGTGAGAAACATAGAACATGCAGAGTTGAACAGCTGCACGTTTGAACAGAGTTGAAATGCTTATTTGCCTATAATATCCCGATTGTTCCTACTGGTTTGTATTATGAAATGTTGCACGTTTTCAATTCATTATTGATGTTCTGCACTTTATTTAAGCATTATGTCTACGAGACTCCCTTCCGAATCAAGAGAATGCACGGAGAGGGTCATTGGCGAGAATGCACATTGGAATGCAGGGTTGGACAGGATATTTATAGACGCGATGCTAGAACATGAGTCTTGCTGGGCCGGAAGCACATTCACGGTACCGGGGTGGCAGATGATTCTGACACGGTTCAACCAAGTCAGTTGTGCCAACTACACGAAGGCACAACTACTGTATAGGTGGAAAAACTTGAAGAAGGACTACGCAGCTTACGTATACCTACGCAACAAGTCAGGTTGGGGCTGGGACGGTATATACAACAGACCGATACCCCCGTCGGACTCCGCTTGGTTTGAGGTAACCGCCATTCCCACCTATTCCATTAGTAACGTCAACATAGCTTCCGTTTTTCTCTCACAAAAATGTTGTCAATTACAGCTCGCTGATAAGTACCGGAAATATCGAAACAAGCCTTTCCTCTACTTCGGAGACATACAGCGATTTCTGTGCAAGGACATTGCAACAGGCGTGCACGCAATGTCCTCCAGACCCCCCAGGGATACACCCGGCTTTGTGGCATCAACGTCGTTTTCACCTCCTAGCCAGCGAGAGCTAAATTTCGACGAGGACCTGGACGAATGTATGGCAGAACCTGCGGATGAGATCGAAGGTAGTGAGGATGTCACCCCAACTCCGTCAAGAAAGAGACACTCAAGCGGTGGACGTGTCACTAGCAAGAAATCGAAGGGCGGACCGTCACAGCCTGGACCCACGCAGCAGGTACTTCAGGACTTCCTGTCTTCACTGTCAGAGAAGATTACTTCAAGCAAGACCAGTCCTGAAGATGTAGCTCTTGCTGCATGCACGGAAATAGGAGTGATGCGGCCTGATCTTGATGTCGAAGACATTGACAAGATAGCGGAGAGGTTGGCAACGCCGGTGGGGAGGAATGCGTACATGATAGCCCGCGCTGACCCGCAGAAGCTCAAGGCATGGATTGACAGGATTCTCTCGCGTTGAAGAACCACGATTTATGCAGTTTAATGTCATGTGTTGACGAACATTCTTAGCTGTTTGACATTGGCCAAGTAGTCGTAGGAACACCTAGAACAATATTATGTCGTTAATCGTAGTTTAGAACTTCCGGTGAATGTCTTTCGACTGCATTCGACAATTAGAACTAACCCTCTCTATTGCAGGTCATTGCCACATTATGCAAACAGCATTATATATCTTAAATTATAATCACAGGTAACGTACGGGGATGCGAAGTGGATGAGTATCACCCGACATCAACTGCTAACACGTTTGAAGTGCAGGACGATGGCTACTCTTTAAACTGCTATATATGCCTTCATTTTCAGACTATTTGCAGGACATGTGGCTGTCTAACAGGGATTAATAATCCCATTTTCCGACGTGGTCCTGAGGGCAACTTATTTATAAGTTACAGTATTTATATTTTTAGAAGAATGCAGGATAGTGCAGCCAATACAGTTTCACAGGTCCTCAATGACAGGATCTAATCCCGTGTGATTTTGTGTTTGAGTTTATATATACGCACGTGTTTCCAATATTCAAAATTTGACGCCTCCTATTGCCCATTGATTCCTATTTCCTCTTCCGTAGGCATGGCTAGTCGGTCCTACAATCCGTTTGCGGATGTTGGAGACACAATCCTTGTAGCGTGTGCTGGGATAGTTGGAGCAATAGCAGTCGAGGAGTGGGAAGCGAACGCACGACGAATCCCCAGGCCACTTCACACACGGCCACTGACTGGGGGAGAATGGATAAGGGAGATGCTTGCAGGTCACGACGATCGTGCGTATCAAAATTTCCGCATGAAGCCTAATATGCTCAGACGATTTGCTAGGGTGCTTACAGAGCATGGATTAGCCCCGACAAGACACATGGATGTAGAGGAGCAGATCTGCATATTCCTCTATGCATTCGCTAATGCTCACTCAAATAGGGTGATCCAGGAGGCCTTCCAACACAGCGCCGAGACGATATCGAGGCACATAAGAAATGTTCTCTCAACAATTCTAACCTTGGAAGGGGAGTACATAAGACTGGAACCCCCGATGACGCCGGACGTAATCACTTCGAACCCACGCTACTTCCCATACTTTAAAGTAAGACCCTATATACGTTCATGCAATTTATTTGCGGTCGATGTACAGGACATAAATGACCGTGTATCCGCAGGGTGTTATAGGTGCCATTGACGGGACGTACATTCCAGCGCAGGTAGCTCCAGAGGAACAAGGAGCGTATCGATGCAGGAAGTTATTCACAGCTCAAAATGTTATGGCCGTTGTGGACTTCAACCTATGTTTTACCTATGTCGTCACTGGGTGGGAGGGTTCATGCGCTGATATGACGGTGCTTAGAAATGCTGTGGAGACCGGTTCCTTTGTCGTCCCACAGGGATGCAAATATTTGGTTGACTGTGGTTACGCAAACACCGACACATTCCTGGCTCCGTATAGAGGTTCCCTTTATCATTTTCCTGCATGGAGGGCTCGCGGTTGCTTGTACGAAAACCACAAGGACCTCTACAACCATCGCCATGCGTGTCTCCGCAATGTTGTGGAGCGTACGTTTGGTGTTTGGAAGAAAAGATTCCGTTGCCTGCGTGATATGCCTGCATACCCTTTCAACATACAAAGAGATGTGGTTAGGGCTACCTGCATTATACACAACTTCATACAGCTAAATGGGGGGAGATTCTGCATCTGACGATGACGAAGAGGAGGTATTGCCTCAGGAGCCCATTGAGGAGCACCATCGTGTCGTAGGCATACTGCGGGACGACATTAGGCGCGGACAGCTGTTGCGTGATAGAATTGCTACTGCAATGTGGAACAATAGAAGAGCTCCGCAGTCATAGTGCAGTTGTTAGTGTAGATGTTTGTACTGATGTTGTCTACTAAATTACAGTTGTCTACTTTAATGTCTTGGATTATTACCTTCGCATTCCAATAAGATATATGTCTTCAATAGTACTAAGTAATTTATTATTTGCATATATGTTACATCTACGTCTCCAATTGTAGGTGCAAACAGATGGATACGGCAGCGGATAAATGCAGATGTGGCCATCCGTTGATTCTCATATACGAGGAGGGCTCCCTACATCCTTGTCGACGTCTATTCTACATATGTTCCACCGGTCGATGCGACACACGGATCAAGTACACGCGCACTGCTCGGACTCTACAGAAAGTAGCGGATGAATTTTTCTTGATGGCTGACCGTCTGTGGGAACAAGAAAAATTAAACAGGGATCTTTCTACTACGATGGAGGCTTGCAGGAAGGAGCTGGACGAAAAAGAGCTAGAACTGAGTTTCATGTACTCTGAGTTGGATGAGGAAAGTGGACGCACGTCCGCGATGAAGGAAACGATTGACACACTTCGACTTCAGTTGCACGATGCAGGAATCTCCACCGTAGACGACGACGTTGTCGACAAACACGTCGTTGAATGATAGAAATTGTAATGAGGGGAAAAGAAAGGCTGACCAACAAATTGTAACCGTATCGTATGCAACGAAACCCACCTGTTCAATAATTAAGGACGTAGTTGTCAAGCTTATCGTACTATCTAATACAATATATTGTAGGATAAAATTTGCAAATAGGCCTCTACAAGTGAATAATATCACACTCACACAAATCCAAGATTTCTTTTTTTATTTGCAATGATATACAATCATAACCCAATCATAAAACACACACTCCAATCCATCAATACATCACATCCTGTCACATCCAACTATAACCCAACCCTCTCCTTATCCAAACACCTACTATTACAACTGGGCTATCCACCCTACCAACCCACCATAACAGGGTTGCCCCAACCCAACCCATACCCCTAACCAAACGCGCCCATAGTTACATAGCCTTCTTTAATCTATTTCAACTTCACCTTTTTTCTCCATTCAGTTTCACTTCGCATATCCTCCTATGCAAGTCGCTAGCTCTTCCTCAGTAAGATCCTCGCCATCCTCTACACCATATAACCTTTCAATTTCTGCATGTGATGTGCTTCTCGCCTCCATGCGCTTCTCTTCCAACTCCTTCTTATACCCCTTGAGTATCTTAGGTAATTCTGATAGTTTATCATCATCCTTCTAGTAGCAGAGCCCTTTTATTGTGTTTACGCCCAAAACTTATCCACCATGCTTTTAAAATCTTCTTCCATGAGCCAAGACTTCTCAAATCTGAAGCCTCATTTACACCTCCTCGCTCAAGTCCCAACATAACAGAATGTGGTCGGATCTAGAGCGTGGGAGGACTCTTACAAAACTCAAGGTAAAGGACTGTATCATACCTATTGAGGTCAAAAACGAATAATATGATACCGGGATGCACTACTACTCCGCAGGTACATGTCATTTGCATCATCTAACACCTACAGTGCCATATCATTAATCAGTTCAAAAAAAACTCCAAAACTAGGTTACAAACCACCTCTCCCTCGCGAGAGGTCATCAGTAAAAATAGTGACATTAAAACATCTGCCATGCTGACACTAGCCAAGGTATATCTAGAAATCTACTTCTCACCAAACGAAGATCCTCCCACAATGCATTTCCAACCTATACTCAGTTGGTATGTTTACCGAAGAGATCATTGCTCGGGTACTGTCTGAAACCCTAACGATAACCACTGATGATTATGATCCTCCTTTAAATAGCTCCTTAATCTTCCCTTGTGTTGCTTTTAGAACCTATATAGTAGCCCTTATTGTGCGCTTCTCATACAAAGGGCCCTTGCTATTCTTAATGAGATCAGAGACTTTCACAACCTGCCCCCCACCAAGCACAAGGGTGTTGGGCAAGATAAACGACACCCACCCGTATGTCCTCCAAGGGAGAAGCCTCATGTGACTTGTCTTCCATCCGATTCTACGGATGAAGCGTATCCACCTCGATCGACATCGCAAATGGGATTAAGGTTTTGAGGCCATGATGTTGGGGTTGGGCTTCTGTATGCAACCCAACGACTATCTTCCTCACCTCCAGCTCAATATCCAGGTCTTTCAAACCCACAATCGGGTTCAAAACACACAGGCACAACACTTCACTCAAGCTCGATGCCTACTAGATATTGGGATGATGCCACCTCTCTTCATCCCACATCAGATTGGATGAAGGTTGCAAAAGTCGGTAGTCAGTACTCGGTCGGTTGGGTCACTGACTAAGGATTAATCGGCAGTCGGACGACTAATCGGATTTAGTCGGATTTTAATCGGCTTTGAATTTTATGATTATTTTAAATATATAACTCATTTTTATACATATATTTACATAGATTTTGAACATTTTTATACTATCATAATAAAATAAAAAAGTAATTGAATTTAAATAAAACACTAAGCATATTACAATAGATTTGCTTATAAAAAAAGCAAAACATATAAGAATATGGTATCTCCAAGCAAAAAAACTGATCGACCAGTGTACCAAGTCGGAATTAGTCGGTACTCGGTCGGCCACCCCACTGACTAGACTAGTCGGACCTACTAGTCAGGCCAGTCGGGCGACTTCTACAACCATGGATTGGATGAAGGGAGACCCGATCATGAGCACTGATCTGAATAGATCCGTATCTGGAATCAATGCCCCCGAGCTGAACCTGAATGGTGACCACATAAAACCGCCTCCAAGGTTGCAAAACTCGACAGTGGGTACTTGGTCGGTCGGGCCACTGAGTAATGATTAGTCGACAATTGGGGGAATAAACAAACTTAGCCAGGCTAAAATTGGTTTTATATATTTTTTACTTATTTTAAAATAGAAATTAGTTTTATACATATACTCTCATATATTTATAGTCTTGCACATTTTCAATACCATAATAATGGAATAAATGAAGCAACTGAAATAAAAAGAAGAAAAAAGAAGCAAGTTAAGAAAAAAAATTGCTACATAACAACAGCATTGATTTCTAAAGCATATAAATTACAAACTAAAGAAGCATCCTAGAGCAAATATATCATCAAAGAGGACAAAACATGCCATCAAAGCATATTAAAGAAGCATACAAATTACTCTAATGTTTCAAAGTAGTATCATCAAAGCATATAAAACATATCATTAAAGCATACTGATGTTACAAAGAAGTAGAGGCAAATTCATACGTAATGTAATTGGAAAACTTTATTTCTCAACTAAGCCAACAAAGTTTTTTTATGTCAATACTACAAACATGTCGCATAGAATTTATGAGCTATAGAGTAACACATAATTTCTATGTGCTTCCCTATAGTGCACAAATTTTGTGCGATTCTTTTATCACAACGCGCATAGAATCTATGTGATATGCTCTGCAACTCCAAAAAAATAACAGAACCTTATATCACAAAACCCGCCCGACATTCGACTCCCTCGCTTACAATTTTTCGCGACGGGTGCTCATGTTCTCTCGTTCTCCAAAGCCACCGAAGTGCCAAACATTCAACTTCCTCGTCCTCCATCACCGCACCCTCCATTGTCAACGCCTCGCATCGCCTGCTCAGGTCGCCACCTCTTGTTCTCCACCTATGTTTTCCTCTTCTAGGGTAACTTCCTCTCTAGTAGCCGTAAGTCAATGCATTCTTTGATATTTGGAAACTTAGGATTCTGTATTTTTATGGGTTTTTATTCATTATTAATGGTTTTTAGTGAAACATTGGCCTCATACACGACCTAGGATGACGTTGATGCATTTTATAGGAAGGTCAATGTCATCTATGTATTGCATGTTTGTATTGAAGAGTCGTAATGGTGACTCAAGTTGCCCTATCTGGCAATGTCTAGGATTGCGAACGTCCATTTCTTTCGAAGAGTTGTTAAAATTGGTTTGTAGGAGCAGTCACAACATCAAGATATCGCCTTGCATTGGAACCGATACAGTGATGACAGCTATTACATATGATGATGATGATGTCCAGGGTGTTTTTTCTTTACGTCAAAACAATTGCAAAGTCAACTCCCATAGATATGGTAGTAGATGCATCTATTATTGAATGGGCACCCGTTGACCATCTTGGGAGCACTTGGTTCGCACCCTATGGTTGATATGTCTAGCGGTGTCCCACCTACTCTGGCACCTAATGATGAGAGTAGCTATATCAGTGAGGTTGTTCTGAGAGAAGTGAATCGTGTTCTAAATGATTGTCCGCCGCAGGTCATTAATGATGAGATTGGGAATGAAACCGAGGAATTTGAAAACGATGTTGTGCATGGTCATCTAATAGATGGTGTTTCTATTGCCTCTTCCATACCATTCCACATATGATACGTGGTGATGGGCTTGCCAATTTTGAGGAGAATTTTCAAAATGAAAGTGGCATTGACAGCCTTGGTCATGAACATGTACGTGCTAGAAATGGCAAACATATCAGATTCCATGTTCACATGTAGTTGTTGTTATGCCTCAATTGTGTTCTGAAATTGATTCTCAAGGGGTACCAGGGGAAATTTTTCCCCGTGGGAGATAGGGATACATGGGCACCATTATCTTACCCAGAGTTGAGACCTAACAAGAAGATTAGGCGAAGTAAAGGGAGACCTCGGTCCACAAGGATCCACAATAAGATGGATATCAGAGATGTTTTGCAAAAAAATACATGCGGCCACATAGAAAACGCATGTGTCCAAAGAAAAACTCACAAGCATCTTCATCCACTATTGCTCCTAATACTACAAGCGAAACAAAAATAGATGTGGGAAATGTGGAGGGGAAGTGTATAATAAGTGAAAATGTACGGACCTCTGTAAGTTTGTTATATCACTTTACGACAACTGATATATTTGTATGATAAACATGGATTGTTGCTTTGAACATTCGCTACATCTTCTCTTTCCCAATCACTAACGTATACAATTGTTATGTGTTATAAATGGATCCGGGTCTCCTTGACACTATTGTGTCGACGCAGTAGGACCTACACCGTTCACGACTTCATGCCGCATATGGGAGGGTGATATAAGTTATGTTGTTTATATGCAATTATAAATCTCAACAGTAACAATTCACGTATTCATACTTATATGTTGTTGGCAAGTATCCTCATGACTATGGTGTCGGCAAAGGGAGAAACATGCTCGGCTCATACCATTTGACGATCGTGCTCAGTCTTATTTTATGTAGGATGGTTTGGTGGTTACTAAACTAGAGTTCATTGCCCTTAATTGGCATCTTATAGCAGCCTTGGTAGAGAGATGGAGGCCGGAAACCAAGGATGACCATATCGGTATCGGTATCGATATCGGTACCATGTCAATATGATATATCGCCGATATATCGACGTCATATTGTCGATATCGAACCAAGATTGTGAATAAAATAGCCTTGGAAGGCCAAATATCGACCATATCGGAGATATATCGATCACATGTCGATACCGATATATCGTCGATATATCGCGATATTCGGAAACACATAAATTTCATATGGCCAACGGGGAGATGACGATTACACTTCAGGATGTGGTAGTACTGACGAGGCTACGAGTTGATGGCTTGCCAGTTACAAATGCTACATCCACTGTTAGAAAATGGGTTGATGTTTGCGAACAGCTACTAGGAGTGCGACCTACATAGTCTGAGATCCAAGGATCAAGAGTGCTGGAAAGTTGGTTGTGTGAGTCCTTTTCACAGGAGCCAACCCATGCGAATGAGGAGACATTGATAGATTATGCGAGAGCGTAAATCATGCGGCTTCTTGGGGGTGTATTGTTTACGGACAAGAGCGGGTCTTTGATATCACTTATTACTTTACCGCTTTTGTCTGATCTTGACATCACTAGGATGTTCGATTGGGGATCAATCACATTGGCTTACTTGTACAGGCATATGCGTTACGCTGCAGACATGGGGATGGAGGAGATAGGTGGCTCTGTTATACTTTTGCAGCTTTGGGTGTGGGAGGACTTTCCCCATATCGCCCATGTTATTAAAGTGACGCCCCAATGGCGTGAGTGGCCATTAGGCGTTAATTGGAGGGCAGACTTTGAGAACATATGCCAACCCACACACATCGTTCGGTCATATCATGATGCATTCGATATGCAATCTCCAGAGCAGGTGTACCTTTTAAAAAAATAAATCATTTGGTATATCCATGAAGTGATCGAAATAACTTGCGTACAAGTATTGTAGATGTCATATGGGACGAACATCTTCAAAGCTCTACCTCATTATTGCGTTGATGGTCAAGATATTTGGACGTTACGTGTTCCTCTCATCTACTTCCACGTGGTCGATCACTACTTTCTGGACCGCGGCGTACGTTAATTCTGTGGTTGTCAGAGTATCCCAACTCCTTACGACACAAATGAGGTGCTACAAGTCATAGACTTGCGAGGTAAGGTGGATGTGGATTGAAAAGGAAAGCATGTTTATCACATCACTTTTTGGATGTCTCGTCACGAGAGAGTTGTCCAAATAGACCAATCCATTGGGGTCAGTACCTCTCCAGATTACATGGATTGTTATCTTTGGATCATTAGAAGATATGTGGGGAGATCAAGGTTCAGAAAGTCGATATGCGGTATTCGTTCGGTCAGGCGGTCTGGAGCGAGTAAGCAGGTAGGCGGAAGTATATGATGAAGTATATGTGGATTATGCGCTTTCTATTATTTTAATTAAAAAAAATTAAAAATATAATAATAATTTCTAACATTCGATATTTATATTTTAAAAATATAACATGGAAGAAATATGAAGTGAAGACTTTTTGTACAATGTGATATGAACCAAAGCATTTTCAAAATTCATCCTTTTTCAAAAGAGAAATATGTTAAGTTAACGGCGGAGAAAGTAAAAATGTTATAAATTGATTGAAAATAGAAAAAATGGTAGATATCTTTATCTAAATTGGAAGATAACCTTTTTTTGGAAGTATAACTTGGTTAGTAAACATAACCTTGAACCTTCGTTCTTTAGTAAATGGTGTATTTGTCTACTCAAAGTCAAATATTAAAAAAAATCAACCATTTAAATTAAATATATGTTATTTTTTCTATGCAATTATAAAATTCCAGGTAATTCCGACATCTCTATATTCATTTGATGACAGTGTTGTCAAAGGCGTGAGGCGCTCTAAGGCGCTACGGGTCCAAAACGCCTGAGGCGCTAGGCGCTCGCCTAGGCGCTTGCTTGAGACAATCGAGGCGCTAAAGAAATATTGTATGTATATATAATATATGTACACATTAAATTATTTATATTACTTATTTCAAATAAAAATATACCACAAGTATAGCACTAACATGCAATGAATATCATTCAAACATATATTAGAGAAAAATAAAACTTCAAACACTTCTAGAAATTGGTTAAACGTTCAAATTACGCAAACAAAGCATTGTTTTCATCTTCATCATTCAAGCATAGACTAAAAATTGAAATGTCTATGGATCTCTAAGTTCTTCGTCTTCGTCATCATCAAAATTGATTTCACCAGCAT
Source organism: Ottelia alismoides (assembly GCA_037367405.1). NCBI lineage: Eukaryota > Viridiplantae > Streptophyta > Magnoliopsida > Alismatales > Hydrocharitaceae > Ottelia > Ottelia alismoides. Next base: position 895,599 of record JAZKJV010003128.1, read on the forward strand.
CGTCTTCATCTCCACCTTCATTCCCCTCAATCTCTTCCATTTCTTCTTCTTCGTTGTCTTGTGAAGCAACAACTCGTCTTGAAGAAGATCCCGCAATAGGTGCTCCATGCTTTGTACGTTGCCGCGTATATGTTTGTGCCTCTGCAATTCCAGATGCTCTTGCTACATCTCCCCATGTCAATATATCATCTTCAAAGACAAAATCTTCCTCTGCATTATTTGTCTCCATTTCACCTAGCAACCATTCATTAACATCATCGATCTCAGTAAGAGCGATCGGATCTATGGTGTCTCGTAAGTCATATCGATCCTTCAAAGCCTGGTTATATTTGATGTACACCAAATCTTGCAACCTTTGATGTTCAAGCCTATTTCTTTTCTTTGAATGAATCTGCAAAAATGTTTGCACTATAAGAGTTAAAATCAAAGACTCAAAAGTCTAGATTAACATAAAATAACTTACGTGCTCAAATACACTCCAATTACGTTCACATCCAGATGAACTGCATGTCAAGCTCAAAATCTTTATAGCTAGACGTTGCAAGTTTGGAGCTGAACTTCCAAAAGAGCTCCACCATTCCACTACATTATCATATGAAGATGTTAACATCAAGAATTAAATCAATTTGAGTTTATCAAATTGTAATGGTACCTGGAGATTTTGAGTTTCTTGATCGAATGGCCATTGGATTTCCAAAAATTCCCTCAGCATTTTTATATGAGCTTAACTCAATCATAATTTTATCTTGCACATTTACATCAGGAACCAATCTTTGTATGCATTTGTATAGATTGTCAATGATCTCCGCATCAAATGCAATGGACGGGTTGCCATAGTAGAATTCAGGGTTTAGAAAATGACCTGCAGCATGTAATGGATGATGAAGCTGGCATTCCCATCTTTTATCAATGATTTGAAATACATCATTGTACTTCTCCTCCTTTCCATTGAAGCTTTTCTCAATTGCTTCCTTTGCACGATCCATTGCTTCATAAATGTATCCCATTGCAGGTTTTCGCTCACTATCAACAAGCCGAAGAACTTTAACAAGAGGTCCCATGTACTTAAGCGTGTCAAGTACATAATTCCAAAACGAGGGCATCAAAGCGATATCCCTTGCCTTCTTGCCCTTGGCTTCCTTGGCCCATTTGCTAGTAGCCCATTTCTCTGAAGTAAACATGGTCCTTAAACTGTGCTTATTCTTATGGAGAGATTGCAAAGAAAGAAATGTTGTTGCAAATCGAGTCACACCATGACGAACCAATTCCTTGTCATTCGTAAATTTCTCTCATCATGTTCAGTAGCCCAATGTGATTGTAAATGTAACCCGCAATCGCAATGGCTCTTTCAAGATTCTTCTTAATCGTTGGGATCTTACCAATATCCTCTAACATGAGATCAATGCAATGTGCCGCACATGGAGTCCAATACAAGTGTGGTCTCTTCTCTTGTAAAAACTTGCCTATATAAAAATAGTAGGATGGTGTAACATTAATTTCAAATAATTCAATAGTTAAAGTCATTAAAAATAAATATATACCTGCTAAGACATAGTTGCTTCCGTTGTCAGTCACGACTTGTACGACATTCCTCTCTCCCAATTTGCTCCACAAACATATCAAGAAGCTCATAAATCTTCTCTCATGTCTTTGCATATGATGATGCATCAATGGATTCCACAAACATCGTGCCCTTGGAACAATTCACCATAAAATTAAGTATGCATCTATTCCTCTTATCAGTCCAAGCATCAGACATAATAGAACATCCATACTTTCCCCAAGTTTCTTTATGCCCAGCCAACAATTCAGATGTGTAATCCTTCTCAATGCGAAGTAATGGGACTCTAAGCTCATGGTATGAAGGTGGCTTCAAGTTAGGACCATATACTCTAATAGCTTGAATCATATCCTTGAAACATTGCAGCTTTGCAGCATTAAATGGTATACCAGCACGATAGAAGAAGCGAGCTATATGTTGAATGGTTCTGGGTCGCATCTCTTTGTCATAAGCCTCCACCATGGAAGTTTGTCTCATTGGAGTTTTTCCTCTCTCTTTTGACACTTTCATAGTCACAAATGAGTCCATCGGTCCTTTACCCTTTTTTGTAGGTTGCAAAATAAAATTACTATTGCTGCTTGGACAAGCTCTCTTCCCAATCCCAATTGCATTTTGTTCCTCACATTCATCATCATCATCAAAATTCATGTCATCCACATCAATGTTCCCACCTTCAAAAGAATCCTTTTGAGACTTCCTCTCATTCATATATGCACGCAATTCTTCCTTTACCTCCGGAAGGCATTTCTTACAAGCGGCAGCATTCTTGAAAGATCCTACTTGATGTTGTTTGGCTCTATAGATTCCACCTTTAGTGGTCTTCTCACAAAACATGCATGTTACACTGTTTGGTTCTTTTGGGTCTTTCAGATAATTGTACCTCCATGCAATATCTTTCTTGTTAGTTCTTTCTTCAACCATGTCACGTCCACTTCCCGTAGCCATTCCTAACACATATGAACATATTTGCACAATCAACATTCTAAGTTTCTAACATAAACATTTGCATATGTACTATAATAAATATATGTAACCATGCCATATATTTGTTATAACTGAGATCTCTACATGTTACTTGGTGGGTGAACCCAGCCGTATAGCCCCACCCGTGCCACCATACCCTACCAGCACGGGGGTCTCGCGCGTTCGGGATTGCTACATAAACAATATTCGTGCAGAAATCAGATAAAAGGAAGCGGCGGAATTCTAACCCGAAATGATTAGGATGATGGTGTTGAATCTGATGATGCCTCTGCGCGATAGAAGGAGGCGAAACACAAAAACTGTGGTGGAGGAGCAACTACAAGCCAGAGGAGCTAACGGTGATGATTAGGGCGATGGAGATCACAAGAGGCTGTGGGCGTGGGAGTATTACGAAACGGGCTGCAAGCTAGGGTTTGTAAGGCGAATAGTTTGAGGGTCTTTGTAAATCTAATCGGAACTCCAACAGGGATCCGATTAGACCCTAAAGAGATCAATATTTTATCAGGCGCTCGCTTCTTTCGCGCCTGCACCAAATCGCTCCGCCTGACTCCAAACGAGGCGTCATGGCCTCGCCTCGCCTCGCCTTAGCGCCTAGGCGAGCGCCTGGCTCGCTTTTGACAACACTGTTTGATGATACATAAAAGATCTTAGATAAACACATGTAATTTATTCTATATTCATGCAGTTATGAGATAATGTAAAAAATAGAGTTGTTGCTGGAGAATCTAAAAAATAGAGAGTCGTTGTTGTTGAATCTAAAAATAGAGAGATTTAAGGCTAAATAGAACAATCATCAAACCTTGGAAGAGGAGAAAAAGATGACGGAGGAGCAACTCATGTGGAAGTCAAGAAGGTGGCGGAGGCGTAGAGTTACCTCTATTACATATGTGGCCGCATTGCGGATTACTCGACCGAGTATACCCCATAACCCGCATATTGAGCGAGTATAGCATACTCGGTGCGGTAGGGGGACCGCCTCCGCATATGCGGCCGCCTGGGATGCCTTTACAAACATTGGGGGACATTGGGTGAAACCCTCACATACAATGTGAGTATATAAATAATTCAATTACAAATAGATTACATTATGTTATAAATATCTAACTCGAAATTTATTTCAAATTTCCAGATGCAGAGGTGGGATTTTTTCATGGAGTTAGGGGGAAGAGATCCAACCCACTAACAGTATAGAGGCATAGCACGGGAGACCAAGTCTGAAATGGAGCGTTCGTTGGCCATTCAATTTGTAGATGCTATGACCTTGAACTAGGAGTACGTACCACAGGAACATGTCCAAGGAAGAGGAGAGGATGTGGGAGAGATGAAATCGGGATTGGGCACACGCACGGCAAGAGGATCATCAAGGAGATTACAAACGATGGCAGCAAGATTTTACGCATGGCGTCAAAGGAAGAGAAAACCAGTAGATGGGTCATGTACCATCACCATATATGGACGAGGTCACCGAGCATTGTTGGAAGAATAAGAGTTGTTGTTTATTCCAGAGAACCCTAGGGTCTCTTATATAGAGAACACCCATGGGTAAATTACATAAGACGGAACATAGAAGAATAAAAAGTTCAAACGATACACAGACTACATAATTCTTTCGACACTCCCCCTCAAGATGGAGCATAGATATCGATCATGCTCAGCTTGGAAGTACACTTCTGGAATGGTCCTCTGAGTAACGGTTCAGTGAAGATGTCGGCAGTCTGCTCCTCAGAACTAACATGTGAAGTAGAAATCAGTCCCTTCTGGATCATATCTCTGGTGTAGTGACAGTCTACTTCAATATGCTTGGTTCTCTCGTGAAAGGCAGTATTATTGGCAATGAACAATGCGGCTTGATTATCACACTGTAGCTGCATGGATAGAGGTACATCTACATGCAAGTCTTCTAATACAGCTCGAACCCACATCATTTCCGTACTTGCTTGTGTCATAACCCTGTATTCAGATTCTGCACTAGATCTAGCCACAGATGTTTGTTTCTTGCTTTTCCAAGAAACTAGAGAACTACCTACAAACACAGCAAAGCCTGAGGTAGACTTTCGATCCTTAGGACAACCTGCATAGTCAGCATCCGCACATGCAAAAACAGATAAATTGGTTTCCTTTCTGAACAGCAATCCCGTGCCTGGAGACGATTTTAGATACCTGAGTATCATATATATAGCATCCATATGTACCTGTCTCAGTTGTTCCATGAACTGGCTTACCCGGCTAACTACAAAGGCAATATCAGGTCGGGTTATAGTTATGTAAAGAAGCTTCCCCACCATTTCTCTATATCTTCTATTGTCAACTTCTTCTGTATCATTATCATACAATTTCATGCTAGGGTCCATAGGAGTAGTAGACGGTCTGCATCCAACCATGCCCATCTCAACAAGCATATCTCTAATATATTTCCTGTGGGTCATTACTAGACCCTGTGCATTCCTGACGAACTCCAACCCCAGAAAGTATCGTAATGTACCAAGGTCTTTTGTAACAAATTGACGACCCAACACAGCTTTGATCATCTCTATCCCTTGAGCATCATCTCCTGTAACCAAAATGTCATCAGCATACACCATGATGACAACTATACCTCGAGTAGTCTTCTGGATGAACAGTGAGTGATCTGCATTGGATCTCTTGAATCCATGTTCTTCAATCAGATGGGAAAGCTTCTGAAACCATGCCCTTGGGCTTTGTTTAAGGCCATATATTGCCTTATGAAGTCTGCACACCATATGATTCTCCCCCCCAGCAGCAAACCCCGGAGGCTACTGCATGTAGACTTCCTCCTGCAGATCTTCATACAAGAAAGCATTTTTAACATCTAATTGGAACAAGGGCCAATCACGTACCACAGCTACAGACAGAAGAATACAAAGAGTGGAGTGACGGGCGACTGGAGAGAAGGTATCCATATAATCCACTTCATAAGTCTAAGTGACGCCTCGTGCCACTAGCCTTGCCTTGTACCGATCAAGGCTACCATCTGCATGACACTTGATAGTAAATACCCAATTGTAGCCAACAACAGATGCTCCTGAAGGAGCGGGAACCAAGCTCCATGTGCCTCGCGACTGTAGGGCAGCCATCTCCTCCTCCATTGCAGTCCGCCAGCAATCAGATTTCAATGCATCCTGATAGGTCTTTAAGATCTCCACTGAAGATAAAACCATTGCAAATCTCTGAAAGTCCCCTGTAAGGTGATGAAAGGAGACCTGTGAGGCAAGGGGATACGAAGCACAGCTGCGTTTCTGCTTTCTCATCGCAATAGGAACATCCAGATCATCAACCACTGAACTCGCCGGAGCAGATTCGTCCTGCAATGCAATGATGCACCCTGCATAGGCACACTATTTGACCCATCATTAGTAGTAACATCTGAACATACCTGGGGCATGCTGGATGATTGACGTGTAGCATGAGCAGGACTAGATCGACGGGTATAAAATTTTGGTAGCGGCGAGACAAGTGGTTTTGGTGGAGGTGATGGTGGAGGAGCTGACACACCGTTAGGAACTGCATTGGACAATGGAGGACTCATCGTAGGAGGAGGGACATAGACTTCATCAGTAGATGTGTTAGAGACCAATCTGTCACCTGCAGGTGAAAAATACATAACAGACTCGAAGAAAGTGACATCAGCACTGACAAAGTATTTCCTGTTAATCGGATCATAGCAACGATATCCCTTCTGCGTCCGAGAATAACCCACGAAGACACATTTGATAGCTCTAGGTAAGAGCTTGTCAAGACCTGGGGATAACTGATGAACAAATGCAACAACTCCAAAAACACGAGGGGTGAGTGAGAATAATTCGTTATAAGAGAAGATGGGTCAAATATAGCGCGACAATGCAAATCTTTTGTAATCTGACTAATAGAGAGTAAGTTCATCGAAAATTCAGGGGCATGTAAGACATTCTTGAGACGCATGGAAGAGGATAACAAAATCTCCCCCTGTCCAACAATGGGGGAATGAGTCCCATTGGCAATGATCATCGACCTCCCTGGAGGAATCTCTCTGTATGAGATAAGTCTGTCTCTGTCTCGACATAGATGGTGCGTAGCACCAGAGTCCATGATCCAATCGGATATGTCTGAAGTATAACATGTGGTAAAGGCACAGGCACTACCTGAAGTACGAGACGTGGCAGAAGTACTGGCAAAAGCAGACGCAGCTATATCCGAAGGGCCTCCAGAAGAATATGTAAAAGAAGGAGGCATTATATCCCGTAACCGAGCGATGAGTTCCTCAAACCTCTGATCCGAAGTAGAAGATGATGGAGATGCAACATGTTCTGCCACCCGTGCTGATGCTGGAAAGCCATGCTTCGAATAGCATGTATCCTCCGAGTGACCTGGACTGTGACAAAAACTGCAAGGTGGACGGGACCGACCACCACGGCCTCCAGTTCCACGACCACGACCACAGAATGAAGAAGAGGAACCACCTCTCCCTCTAGAACTAGCCATCGCTGAGGGGGGTGGTGTAGATATGCTGGATGGAACAGAGATGCGGCTAAGTCTCCGATAGACCTCCTCCATAGGAGGAATGGTAGCATCTACGAGTATCTGTGATCTGGCCGCATCATATTCAGGGTCAAGAGCCGCAAGAAGGACTCCTACCATGGTAGCATTACGAAATGTATTCTGCTGCTCTGGTGTGGTCGTCAGAGGGATAGTGTTGTAGAGTTTCTCAAACATCCCCCTAAGGGATGTATACAAGGAATGAAGTGGTCTCCCATTCTGCTTCATGGTGAATATGTCGTGCTGCAGTTGTAGCATCTTGGTTTCATTCCGGACCTGGGAATATGTCGTCGCAAGAATGTCCCACATTGCTTTAGCGGTGGGCTGATGGAGGACATCATTGGCAATCTCCATCGACAACGTGCCTGACAGCCAGACCTTGGCATACGAGTCATCAGCCTCCCAAGAGGCATAAATCCATGTCTTCTCTGCTGGCTCATCCTCGGTAAGAATGTGCTTCTTATCGTTTGACTTCATAAGACTCATGAACTGCAACGCGCAGAGCTCATAGTTCGACCCGTCCATCTTTACTATTGGCGTAGGACCTTTGAACGCGCCTATGGAGGGCATATCACCTTGGATTCTGACATATCGCCGCAGAAGAAGAACTGGGGTTTGTAGACAGAGTGACAGGTGTCTACACAAACTGCATAGGATTCGAGTGCGTATGTAGACGTTACGCACCCAAATCCATAGATATGGCGAAGGAGGCGGCTACGACCAAGCCGGAAGGGGGTTGCACCGGTGCCGGCAAGAACAAAGCCGGCAGGAGGCGGGTGTCGGGGTCGGCTAGGGCAAGGCCTGCGTGTGCAGGCGGAGCCGGCTGGGTGGCAGGGGTGTCGGCCGGGAGGCAAGGTGCCGGCTGGCAGGCGGAGAGCCGGGGCTGGAGGCGGGGGCATAAAGGCGGGGCTGGAGGCGGGGAGCCTGAGAGGAAGGCGGGGATGGAGGCGGGAGGGGTTCCGGCGCTGGAGACGGGGAGCCCGAGAGGGTCCGGCGGCGGCGACGGGAAGAGAGGGGGGGCGGCGGGTGGGATGAGAGGAGCCTAGGGTTTAGGCTCTGATACCATGTTGGAAGAATAAGAGTTGTTGTTTATTCCAGAGAACCCTAGGGTCTCTTATATAGAGAACACCCATGGGTAAATTACATAAGAAGGAACATAGAAGAATAAAGAGTTCAAACGGTACACAGACTACATAATTCTTTCGACAAGTATGTTTTGGAGACACAAGCCACAGCTGGCATTGAACCACGTGATGGGGAGATGACAACTCTACAAGTGTCTGCAAGGAACATGAGGGGGTGAAGAAGCTAGGGTGGCTCAATCTACGTATGCTACACTGACGCCGCCATCCATGCCCACCTTCGATGAGGAAGAAGACACAGGAAGTTCGCAATTACAGGGAATTGATCGTAGAGATGGCACAAGAACCTATCAAAGGAGGACGAGATAAATAGATTTTGTATTGTAACTAAAGAGTTGAATGTCTTACTCTTGGTTATGTATATTATGTGACGATTTTTAGAAATGTATTCTCTGGTGAACTCTTTTCTAATCCAATGGAGGCTTTTATGGATGTCTTTTCCTATTATTTATGACATGAATGACTTTAGATATAAGTAGTACGGATGTGAATGACCTTGAATTTTAGGTAGCAGAGCTTCTTTTTATCTGTTAAGGTCCCAGAAGCTCGTTCTGTTTATTTTTTTGGAGTAGCATATCACATTACATATATTCCTTGCATGATGGGACAAAAGAATCGCACAAAATCCATGCACTATAGGGAAGCGCATAGAAATTATGTGTTACTCTATAGCACATAAATTCTATGCGATGTGTTTGCAATATTGACAGAAAACTTTGTTGGCTTAGTTGAGGAATAAATTTTTCCAATTACATTAAGCAGGAATTTGCCTCCAAAGAAGTATCATCAAAGCATATACTAAAGAAGCATACAAATTAGTCCAATGTTAAATATCATCAAAGCATACAAAACATGTCATCAAAATGCAAGGTTGGAAAAAACGAAAAGCGGAACGAGGCGGTTACCCTAGAATCGAGGCGAGGCGTAGCCTCGAGGCGGTCGAGGCGTAAGCCTCAGTTTTTCCACCCAAATTATGTAATTTAATAAAGAATCTTGTAATAATATCAGTAAGACAATATTGTCTAATAAAACTCCAATGTTCCAAAGCAATTAAAGAATATTTGTAGTAACTTTTTGATACGAAGAGTAATAAACATGGCTGACTGGATACATCAAAAAGGCTAGTAGCCTTATAGGCTAGTACTAAAAATAACCAACCAAATTATTTTCGAAATAACATGCCTAACTGGATTTTAGGGTTGACCGTAGGCGCGCGAGGCGCCGAGGGGTTCCCAGCACACACGCAGGAGGCGCGGAATAGGGCGAAAATCCCCGCAGGCGGCGAGGGAATCGGCGATGGCGAGGCCTTCGGCAAGGCGACGAGGGAACTAGCGTCCTGGTCGGGGGCTTCGAGGGTTTCTGTTTTGCGAGAAAGGGCTTTGGGGGCTACGGGGGTTCTGTTTTGAGAGAAATGAGTTATAAGTGGGTCACGTGCGAAGCACGTGACCCACTAAAACCCCACAACGCCTCGCAGGTGCGCCTCGCCCCACGCCACGCCTCTGAACGCCTCGCCTCGCCCCGAGTGTCAAGGCGATCGCCTCGCAGATGCAGCCCGAGGTGCTCGCCTCTGAACGGTTTCTCACCGCCTCGCCTCGAGGCGTACGCCTCGTGCGCCTCGAGGCACGTTTTTTTGAACCATGTCAAAATGCACAAATTGAGGGGGGAAAGCCTAGAACTCGACGTGTTGGGCAGGGAAGAGAGGGAGGCTGTGAAGATGTGGCGGCACGCTGCGGTGGCACTCCAGGGAGATGCATAGGCTCGGAGGGGCATCGTCGACCAACGAGAAGCACAAGGGCAACGAGAGGAGTAGGTGGAATCAGTGTTGCAATATTCAATTGACTAGATCAACTATTCCATCCGACTATGATGTGTAGGGGGTCCCTCACTGAATAACCTCTAGTCGGCCAATAGTCCACCTAACCAATTAGTCGGTCTGATTATTGGGCTGACTGGCAAACTATTCGGTCGACTGGTAGTCAAATGCTAGAAATTTTTATTTTTTTAAATTTTTTTAGTTTTTAAAATTCTCAAGGGTTGCCATTTGTCATGATATTACCAAAATGTTCAAAGCTCTCTCTCTCTCTCTTTATATATATATATATATATATATATATATATATGTTGCTAATGGATATTTTTATGTTGGATTCTTGTTGTTTGATGATAATATATGTAGAAACATAGATGAATATATATTAAAAATTATTTTTATATTAAAAATAATTAAAAATACAAAATCGAATAATTCTGACTAGTCGTCTGAATATCGATTATTCTCTATTCAGTGACCCCTCCGACTGAATAGTGAATACTGACTTCTGCAACACTGGGTGGGATAGTACGGTTTACAATTTGGGAATTGGAAAGGAAAAGGGAATCGCAAGGGTGGGGCTTCGTTTCTTTTACAATGGGACAGTAAGTGAAATCGAAGTAGCGAAGCAGAATCGGGCAGGATATCAGGTTGGAGTGTTATCGGGTTGCGCGAGTTTTTGACAACCCTAGTCAGTCATTAGTCAGTCGACTTAACCCTTTTAGTCAGACCTCCTAGTCGGCTACTCGACTAATGGTTGAATAGCCTAAGTTGAAGCAGCTAACCTTCAGCGATGGGGATTCCATCAATAAGTGACGAAGCCCGAAGCCCTGGATAGTCGAGAACGAAAAGGAACACCATGAGGCGTGGGCAGAGTTGTACGCCGTACGACACCGATCCCGTGGACCTAACTTCCTACTCCTAGGTGGCCTGAGCGCCTCCAATTCCCAACACACCCCGTCCATATGCCATCTTTTCCCATAATGGTAGTACAAAGGGCCTAGTCAGACGACGACCGACACCCCCCCCCACTCTCCTTACGACACCGTCGGTGCCTCAATGTCATCCAACCATTGCCTTGAGACGCCCAGGCATATAAATCCTTCGTCGGCAAACCTAATCGCGTCCACGGGTCCCTAGAAATTTGATCTTCGCCTCAAACCCACTCATTGTCGGTGACCCATGTTCCCTCGTACTTGGTGGCTCCCTCTCTCTCGGATGCGAGCACCCCATCATGTCCTGGCAACTGCTCTGCTCGTTCCATCATTCACTGGTATTCTCACTCACCCTGATAACCTAATTGTAACTGATAAAGTCAATTTACATGCAAGCCAACTTACGGCCATTGGCAAATGTTATCCATATTTTCGTGTATATGAAGTTATCTCAACATGAAGGTGTCATCTTTATGAATAATGGTCATTTAAGGGTTTGGTACGAACTACAATTCTGTAACTTCTAATCTAGTTAGTTAGAGGAGAAAAAACCACAATGTTGCATCATGATCTAGTGATTGATCATATAATAGAGGTGCATCTCGTACTACAAGAAAGTTAAGTTTTGTCGAGAAATAGATAACAAACTTTTTTTGAAAAAGAGTATGCAAACAATCATGATAATGACAGTGGGAATGACAATTAATCTCACCAATAACCAGATACAAGCAATTTTCCTCCGACAAGTTTTGCTGGCTTGCCCCATATGGGTACTGTTGGATCCTTCTTAAATATATGTTTCTGCCTGTTAGCCCCTCTGAATACTGTATAACTGCAATGATGAATTGCATAAATTGCCAGTCCTGACATCGAAACAAGCAATTATTGATAACAAACTTTTATGCAACGATTTAAAAACATACCCAATTATGAAAACCAAACAGTTGACTGCAACAGATGCCTTACTGAGCTCCACCTGATTTTCCAAAAGCCACCAGCCCTAGAACAAATAGCTAATAATTGCCTCGTTAAAATTGAAACGAGGTGTCCCCCGTTAAAAAATGCCCACTTTCTCAAAGACGAGGTGTCAAAAGACATGGAATAAGTTAAGCTCTCGTATTTTTATAGCTGAAATATAATAACCCATGTTGATTGGTGACCTACTATAAACTGCTCCAGATTAAGCCATCGAGAAGCGAATTCACTAAATTGCCATGCGAAATGTGCTTGAGGAAACAAATGTATTTTGCCAAGCTCTCTCTCCCCTCCACTTCAGTCAGTACCTTCTGCTGCTTTTTCGAGTTCGGTTTTCCTGTTTTATTTCGCTTTCCCAAAAACAGTGAAAGTGTGTGCTAAATTCGGTCAGGAGAAGAAACCCAAATGACATTGTGGCAAGAGGGATATACATGCCAGAAATACAAAAAAAAACTAACATGTATGAAAAACAACTATAATATCAAACCACACAATTGGAGTGTGCATGTCAAGAATCTCAGCTAGTACATGACCACATATAGGTTTAATGAACAAACTCGAAGAGATTTAGCAAACATACTACTTTTCAGTAAAGAAAAGGTATAAAAATGCTCCCAAATAGAATGACTTTGGTGAAGAGGCAAAATCGAAGATCGACAGCAATTAAAGTGGCATGATTATTTTGCATTAAAAGTAAATGGATGACAACTTGATATCTGTGATCTTCCCTAGATCATAAACATTACAGTGCTCTTCTTGAGCCATAGCTATTGTAATTTTAGTTCTTGAATTAAAAAAATTATGGGTGTCCATCAAGCCGGGTGTACAATTTTCCATCAAAACAAAAATATAAGGGATTTTATCACTTATGCCCCTCCGAGATATCGCAATATCAGTTATGCCCCTATCTTTTTGGTAATATCAATATTGCCCTTCACTTCTTGCTATTTTATCACTTGTGCCCCTCGGGTTAGTGACCGTCCAACCACAGTGCAAACGGACGCTAACTTTGAGGACATAAGCGGAATTAATTTTTTAAAAAAAGATTATGTGGTCATTTTATACCATCTTCCTCATTTTCTTCTTCTTCCTCCTCTTCCCCCATGCTCTTCCTCCTCCTCCCTCTCCGCCCCTGCCCCGCGTCGCCCAGCTCCGCCCCGAGCTCCCCGCACCTCCTCCCGGCCCGCCGCCCCCTCCCCTCCCCCCGGCGCGATCCCTGCTCCCCCCCTCCCTGGCTGCACCCCTCCCAGCCCCGCACCTCCTCCCCTCCCCGGCGCCGCCCCCTGCTCCCTCCCCCCCCCCCCCCCGCGTGCTGCACCCCTTCCAACCCGCACCTCCTCCTCCCCCCGCACCTCCTCCCCTCCCCGGCGCCGCCCCCTGCTCCTCCTCCCCCTGGGCTGCACCCCTCCAGCCCCGCACCTCCCCCCCCCCCCCCCGCACCTCCTCCCCTCCCCGGCACCGCCCCCCTGCTCCCCCTGCCCCGCACCGCCACCTCGCTTCCTGAGAAAAGTCCTAGCAGTCAGTTGAATTGTTCTCCCTCCTCTCCTCTCGACGCGCATCTCAAAGGCGACGTTATGTCGCTGCGCGTTCTGAACCCGAACGCGGAGGTACTGAACAAGTCGGCTGCTCTGCACATGAACATCAACGCCGCCAAGGGCCTCCAGGACGTCCTCAAGACCAACCTCGGCCCCAAGGGCACCATCAAGATGCTCGTCGGCGGCGCCGGCGACATCAAGCTCACCACGGACGGCAACACCCTCCTCAAGGAGATGCAGATCCAAAACCCCACCGCCATCATGATCGCCCGCACAGTCGTCGCCCAGGACGACGCCAGCGGTGATGACACCACCTCCACCGTCATCTTCATCGGCGAGCTCATGAAGGCAGTCTGAGCGCTACATCGACGAAGGTTCGCATTGTCGTCGTGGAAATTCGACCTGATCTTTTATTGCGCGTCTTGAAGTTGGCGTGACAAATGATCTGCGATTTCGTATCTTCTTAACAGGAATGCATCCTAGAGTGCTCGTGGACGGTTTTGACATAGCCAAGAGAGCAACTCTTGAATTTCTGGAGAAATTCAAAACCCCATTTAATCCAATTGAACCGGTTGAACCCGCGCACCTCCTCCCGCAGCCAGCACCTCTCGCGGCTCCTGCCGCCAGCCCGCACCTCCTCCGCAGCCTCGCACCTCCTCTCCAACCCTCCTCATTTGGTTTTATTCTGACCATAATACCCCTCTTAACCACACCATGATTTGAGTAAACTATAGTTATTTTAATTTTTTGACGGTCAATCTGACGGAAGGGCACAACTGATGACAGAGAAAGAAGTGAGAGGCACAACTGATATTATCAAAAAGATAGGGGCATAACTGATATTGCGATATCTCGGAGGGGCACAAGTGATAAAATCCCAAAATATAAATACCACAGCAATAGCATACAGCAAACCAAATAGAGATCCAAACAGCCTATAAAACTGAGGACCGCAGTATTCTCGAATAAACGGCCTCTGAAACAAAATTTTACCCAATGGCTCTCTGTGCCTTAAAACTGACAGCATTTTCGAGCAAGCAAAGATCTGAAGAATTGATATTGGAATTGCATGGATAATGGATCTCACATCCGATGAGACTGACAAAAGACCCCAAAAAGGATGAATTTAACAAATTACAAATCCAATCAATCTCTATTTGTGCTACTCAAAACAGCCCCTTCCCTGTCACAATACACTGAAAGTTGAATCAATTGTCAATTCAAGAATTCCATAAAATACAGGTCATCCGCAAAAGCTCGTGACAAGTATGATCCACGGCTCAATAACAAGACCTGGAAATTAGACCACAAGACCAAACTGCTTTTGCTTCACCACGTCTGACAATACTCCCCCTTTCTTCGATACTTGTCAGAAAATAATGACATCGACAAAGTAGGGAGAAGACAAGAAAGTGGGAGGAAAAAACATCACATAAGCCGATTACACTATTTCGGCTTTTTTTAATTTTTTTCATTCGGATTCTTTTTGTATGATCCTTTTTTACTTTTTTTCAAACCCTTTTTTCTTGCATACGGCTTTTCTTTTGACGTGTCCTTTCCTAAACACATTTTTTGTGCAAACAGGCCCTCGATTTTTTTTCTTTGATGGGCCCTTCTCCTAATTTTTTTAAAAACGGGCCTCTCTTTTTTTGTCTCTCTTTTTTTAAGATACACGGCCCAATCGGGCATTGCCCTTATTTACGGTTCCGCTCATGGGAACCCATCTCACGAAAGATGGAGCATCGATGCAGCCCCAAGTTGGGGTTGCGCGTGGCGCAACTTGGAGAGTTGCCGCATGGAGCTCAAGCTCCACCTGGGTTGTGCCGCTGAAGAGGTGGAGGCGCATAGTGACGGGGTTCACCGCCATGGAGATGGGGCTCATCGTCTTGGAGACCGGCGTCGCCTGCTAGAGATAGTGTCATCGCCGTTAAAGGGAGGAGGAGGTGCGGCTTCGGGAGGAGGAGCTTCGCCGACTCTTCTCCTTCTTGCCATCGCCGAAGAAGGGCGCTCCTTAGGGCAAGCGCGAGCTGCCATGGAGACCACAATGGGAGATGTGTCCTGGAGATGCGGCCTAGAGGGGAGGCGCCACCTAGAGTGCTCTGTGGATGATGTTGTTGCTGAGTATCGGAAGATAAGATAAGGCACGCCATCGAGATCACCTTCGCTAGGAGGTGTTGCATGGGTTCGATGGAACCCTAGTGCCGCTAAAACAAAGAGACGGGACCACCTTCTTCGATGAATAAGGAAGAAAGCCCACCAATGAGGCTTCTTGTCTGCATATCTGAGGAATAATATGAAGAAAAACTTGTTGTAGATGCTTGTTGATGGAAAAATTAGGGTTTCAATAGAAACCCTAGAACTTGGACTTGAACAATCCTGAACATAATAATCTTCAAGAATAAAATACCAAAATCGAATCTCGAACAAATAATGAAAAATAACTCGAGAATCTAACCCACTCTGATACCAAGTTAGAAATATGAAATGTGAAAGCTTAATCATAAAGAGAATAATAACATGAAAGAAGACCGGGATTTTACGTGGAACCCTACTCCCTAAGGAGCGGGATGAAACCACGAGAGAACGTCTCACAGGGCTGATGTTGCATTCAACTTTCTCATCTAATATAAGAGGTCTGGGGCTTCTTATATAGCATCTACAGACCCTCCACGTCCCACCACTGGTAGATGTGGGACTAAATACTGAATGTATGCATCTCTACCAATTTTGTGAACCAATAACAAAAGCAGACACTGTTCACAATTAAAGTTGCCAGTTGCTAACCCAGATCGAACAGCATCCAACCCTCCATTGCTTGATTTTCATTGAACAACATAAATAGGAAATCGTGAACTAAAATTGGTTTGCAAGTCCTACAATTCCAGCTTAAATGACCATAATAGAAAATGACATTGTCTAGTGTCAAGTAAAAAAGAACTAATAACAGAGATTGATATTTTGTTTAGGCTGACCTGAATACTGAATGTGAAAGGAATCCACACCAAATCCCCAAAGACTAACATTAAGCCCAACCTTTCTGCTATTATGTCCCACCTACAGAATAACAAAAGTTCATTAGATATAAACAAAGTTGTATGCACTCGAAATAAGTATTTTGGAGAATGGTGAATGCACCAGCAGTCAAAGTAGCGATTACCTACATCTTACTCCATGGATAACTACACAGTCTGGATCAAGTAAACAGATAACTAGCAGTTTACTAGCAAACCCAAAAAAAGCGATGGACTTGGGAAGGCTCGTCAGTTCTTCGACCAGTGACGGAATGCAGAATTACTTCTAGCACCCAGTACCACATGTTTGAACCAAATTCCATTTGATGGGCATAAACATAGTTTTGGCTAAATTTCACATAAATAGCATTCTTCTCACAGATCGTTCTTAAGAAAGGATAAAAGGAAAGTATCTTGGAATTGATGCTGATAAAAGAACACCCGGCCTGGTGAAAAATGCTGAGAGGGTTTTTGC
The DNA here is from genome assembly GCA_037367405.1 of Ottelia alismoides. Lineage (NCBI taxonomy): Eukaryota > Viridiplantae > Streptophyta > Magnoliopsida > Alismatales > Hydrocharitaceae > Ottelia > Ottelia alismoides. Next base: position 912,560 of record JAZKJV010003128.1, read on the forward strand.
TTCTTGTTTTTTTTGGAGGAAAAAGGAGTGTAGCAGTCTCCGCAATTTTGCCTTTGGCCTCTTCTATGTAAAGAAAGGTAGGATCTGAAGGTACATTATATTTGTTTTTGCACAGTACTTGGGCAACGATCTTAAACAAGTTTCTTGGTCCATTTTTCTCTATCGAACCATAACCCTACTTCTTTCCCAGTTCTCACAGACTAGCTAGGAAATTTTTATGGGTCAATAGACCTCCGAGTGTCCTGCGTGGACCTCCTTGTTCCCCTGCACATTAATCAGCAAACCCTAGCATCTAACCTCAAGGAGTTCAAGAAGCAGACTGTGGTTAGTCACTTTCTTGTTGGGCTAATTCTGCATGTATGTTAACAAGAGCTCAAATATTTGGCAATAGATAGGGTTTCAACAAAAGAGACATTAGTAGCCTGGGAAGATCGAATGTCACTATTGCTCATAAGTCATACTCATACGTAGCACGCAGTCCATACTATAGAGGTTGTGGAGGAGTACCATGAAGCTCCTCTATGTTGCAATGTCTTACCTTGGCAAATAATTTAAAAGGTCGTATAAGGATATAATAACGATACATATGGACAGAAAGATAGAATATATCGCATTGCACTCATTCTGAAATTAGCTACAATACTGCATGGTTAACAAATTTATAGATTAATCTAAGTTTATTATCGGTAGGCAGTTTGTCCTAAATAAATTGAGATATACAAAGTTCCCTCCAAAGAAAGAAATCTGTTCACCGTAAGCATAACCCATCTTCAAGAACATGCTTATTATGATTTTGAGAATGGAAAATCCAGAACTCTTGAACAGTTACAGCTCCTGACCTAGATGGTGAAAAAGCAAAAATTCAAGGCTGTAGTTCATGTTTCATTTGAATTGCTATCAATACTCCTGACAACTAGTTTGGCCTTCAGCAAGGTTACCAATAAAGATGTATTGGAAGAATAAGGAGGCCAAATCTCAAACTTGCTGCCAGATTTTGATGACAGCACACTGAAGTTCTCTCCTCTCATCTGTTATGAAGTGGGAATGCAGCCAATGTTATCATGAATCCTCTAAAGTCGCCGATATTTCCACATACATAGCACAAATTAAATATCACGCATTCAATTGGCCACTACTATGTGTTGAGATATTTGTTATGTTTCATATTATCTATGTATTTTTTATTTTCTTTGTCTTCTTTGTATAATTTTCCCAACAGGTTTCTCTCCTATATAAGAGACCCTAGGACCTCATCAATAAGCAATTCTTTCTTTCATCTCCAAATGGTATCAGAGCGACGGTCCTACACTCTGACCTAATTCTCGCCCCTCACCACCACCTCTAACGTCGCCAGGCCTCCCTCTTGCCGCCAAGGGTCCCCCACAGGCCTCTAGGTCTACCTGTGCGCCAATTGGACCTCTGATTTGATCTGAAAACGGTCTGATTTGATCGGAAAACATGATTTCAGACCTATAAATCTCGTTTTTCGACCCTAGCACGTACAACCAATCCTTCATACGATTGTGTAGACTCGTTCAGATCGGCCTACTTCCATGTCAAGTTCCGTTTTCGGTTGTTCTTCCATCATGTCAAAGAACAAGGATGATATCTTTCCTATGTCTGGTGCCTTCATGGGCCCGGCTCCCATCGTAAAGATGGATGGAACCAACTATGAGTTGTGGTTCATGCAGTTTCTTACCCTTATGCAGTGCAATAATAAGGAGCACATTCTGACGAAGCTGGAGCTGGACGGATAAGATGGGGACAATGCTTCGTGGAAGCAAGACGACGCGTATACGCGTATTTGGCTCTCTGGGACCCTCACCACAGAGATAGCCATTGATATAGTGAACCAGCCCATCGCCAAGGCGATGTGGGATATTTTGGCATCTACGTATGCCCAAGCGAAGAATGAGACCAAGATTCTTCAGGTTCGGTTTGACATTTACATGGCTAAGCAGAATGGTCATCCACTGCACACGTTATACTCCTTGCTACGTGGTATGTTCGAGAAGCTTCACAGCTTCATGTCTATTATGACATCTACAGAGCAACATATGGCAATAATGGCATACAAGAACTCCATGATGTTTGGAGTTTTCTTGGCTACGCTCGACTCGGAGTATGATGTTGCATGTACTCAGCTCCTCACTGGGGCAACCTTACTCCTCATGGAGGAGGGCTATAGCCGTCTCACTAGGCTTCTTATTCCTCATGCTGCCACCACACAACCCTCCTCAGCGATGGTTGCTTCTCGCGACAGAGGATGAACTACTCAATTCAAAGGGTGTAATCCATGTGGCAGAGGCAGTAGACGCCAGTGGGATCCTTGCACCTACTGGCGTCGTCCAAGGCACTCAGAGGACACATGTTATCAGAAGCATAGATACCCTGCATCTGCTCGTGTGGCAGAGCAGATCGGGCCTTCAGATACTCCAGCTTCCCATGCTGATCCACGCGTGGATGACATTGTCGCTTGCATACCATAGATCATGACTCCAGTGGTCGGCACCACTACTACAGGATCCACAGGTACTGCAGCTGCAGCTAGAGCCTCTTCAAGCTCCTCAGGTATTGTTTACACTTTTAATGGTAGTAGCTGTGCAGATATGACAGAGTAAATCATGGACTTTGGCACATCACACCATCTGTGTGAAGATAGAGTCCAATTCAGGTCCTACAAGACTATACCTCCTTTAGATGGGTCGTTATTGCAAATGGGGTCTACTTACCCATCACAGACAGGGGGAGGTGCATCTGACGCCATCCATGCGCCTTCAGAATATTTTATATGCCCCTGATTTTCATATGAACTTACTTTCTATTAGTCAGATTACTAAAGATATGCATTGTCGGTGCCATTTTTGACCCTTTGTATCTCATGTTTCAGGATATACTCACGGGCAGGGTGGTTGGATGTGGCCATGGAGCAGTAGGGGCTTTAAGACTGGACCAATATTACCGTACCGATGGTACATTCGTTTTGACTACCTTCCTGTGCAGAAGTTGTGTCATGTCCTCTCACAGATCTCCACGCGATCTTCCTTCCAGTGCAAGGCTTGCCAGCTTGGGAAACACCATTATTCTTCCTTTCCATCTCGTCAGAGTCGAAACAGTTCTCAATTGTTTGAGCTTCTTCATTTAGATATCTAGGGTCTGAGTCGTGTCCCTGATCACTAAGAGTTTTTATATGGTCATTGTAGATGATTTTTCTAGACTTTCTTGGTTTTTCCTTTTAAAGAATAAGTCTGAGATTGGTCTACATTCTGATAATGCCTTGAGTTTTGCACCTTGCAGCTATCTCAGTTTCTTATATCTCTTTGCATTGTTCACCAGACCTCATGTACTCATACATCTCAACAAAACGGTATTGCAGAGTGCAAACACCGTCACTTACTCGATGTGACCAAAACCCTGTTGATTCAGAGTCATCTCCTCATGCTTACTTGGGTGATGCGGTTCTCAATGCATGCTACTTAGTGAACTACATGCCCTCCTCTGTATTGGGAGAGAAGGTCCTTTCTCTATTGCATTCCCGAGAAGGATTTGTTCTCCCTTACACCTAGTGTGTTTGGATATGTTGCCTTTGTTTATGATTTCTCGCCATGTCGTGCCAATCTCTCCCTCATAGTTGTCAAGTGTGCTTTTGTTGGCCACTCTCATACCCAAAAGGGGTGTCGTAACTTTGATTCACTTTGGTGGAAATACTTTCTCAGTGTTGATGTTACTTTCTGTGAGTATGTCATGTATTTCTCTCATATAGGTGATAGATTGGCCCCATCAGACTATGACGAAGTGATCTACATGCATCCACCTCCTACAGTCATACCACCACCTACACCTACTCCTGCTCTCATGGTATGAAATCCTTTTTATCCTCGAGACGTACGCCTCGGCCAGTCCAGTGAGGTGTACGCCTCAGGAGGCTGAGGCGTAACCTCGAGGCCTTCCGCCTCGAGGCGATCGAGGCGTTTTGCGAGACGTTTTTTTTATTTTTTGAGGTATTTTTATGATTTTAGTGGTTTTATTTGGTAGTTTGGGAAGCTTATAAATATTTGCTTCCTTAGTACAAAAAATCCGATGTTTCTTTCATGCCCATAACTTCTTATTTAGTATTAATTGTGCCCAACTATTTCGCAAACTCTTACTATTTCTCTTTTAATGAATGAATTCATAAATATCAAATTCAACAATACTCGTAAACTTAATCAACTTTGCAATATATCAAGCAAAACAAAATAACATGGTTCATGATTTATCATGTTGCCATATATTATATGTTTGACATACAACATAAATTACTTCGACATATGTTTAATCGTACTTTTAATTATAACAATATTTCAAAGGTTTGCTCAAAATGGATAGGATTCACGATTCCTCGTACGGCCATATTTTATATATTAGACATATAACATAAATAGTTCAATATATATATTTAATCATACTTTTAATTACAACAATATTTCAAAGCTAGATATGCATTGTTTAATTCTTTCACAACATTTATAGACAATGAATACCTCTTTGATTTGATGAAAATGTGTAGAAAGGGATATGATGTTGTTCTATCTTCTATTACGGTGTTCATATCTCTATTATTTCATCATATTTTATAGCGTTAAGTATTATTTATTGGGCAAAGAAGATATAATTACATTGTCATATATATATATATAGTTTTCTGTATATTTTTCTCTATAAACTAACGTTTTATGCCTCGACCACCTCGAAGCTACGCTTCGACTCCGAGAAAAATGCCTCGTTCCGCATTTCGTTCTTTCAAACCTTGCCTGCTCTACCACCTCCCACTCCACTACCACCACTGATGCCATCTCCGCCACGATCTCTTGCACCTACTACTACTCCTCCACCTATACCTATTCCTATGATTGCCCATGGACTCCCACCTACCTTAACTCAGATTTTCCCACGTGTGTTTACTTGCAGGTCTCGCTCTGTTCCCTTTGCTCATAGGACTTTTCCATCATCCGACATGCCTCACGTATGTAATGAACACAATGTTTAAGGTGACTTTCAACTGATGGCACTACTGAGTTGTCTATGCAGCAAGATTTCCTATAGAATGAGCAAGTACTCTCTCAAGAGGGAAACCTACAGGTTCAGGACATGGCAGATGATCTGGATGTGTTGATTGCTCTGCGAAAGCAGAGACGTTTGTGTGATACATATCCTCTTGCAGCCCCATGTTTCTTTGACCAGACTTTCAGAGGATTTCATGAGATTTACCTTGGCACTGTCAGCCGTGGAGATCAAGGCCTCAAATGTCGGATTTCAGTTCGTTTCAGTAAGCCCGGAAAAGGAATTTCGGTGGAATTTCAGTGAAATGGCCGGAAATTCTGGAAATTCGGTGAGATGGATTCCCTATGGCGTTCTACAAGGATTTTGGGACCTCCTTTGCGGGGAGATCTTGGAGGTCGTCTCCGAATTCTATGTGGGGAATGCGGGCTTCGAGAGAATAAATAAATCGCATCATCGTTCTCCTTTTCTAAGGTCACGGCGGCGTATCGCATTGAGGACTTTCGGCCCATTGCGCTATCTAACGCCCTCTACTTGATTGTGGA